>JANAVB010033820.1:12932930-13297249 GCA_029216955.1 Iris pallida | reverse complement strand
CACAAAACGGGGGGCTTAACATGGCTCCGGGCTGGCCAGGGGGTCAGCTCGAGTTATGTAATAGGGATAGGATTTTAGTTAGTTTTATTGAGAATTAGGTTAATGGGTTTTAAACCCGTTACTGTGCATTCAAACCCGAAACCCAATCCAATAGACCCATGTCCTGACAGTTAAGGACACGAGTTTTCGAACCCGATACTGAGTCCTGTGTTCTGGGGCTAAAATGACATGCACGACACGAATGTCGTGTGTCCACGTTCACCACTGGACTCCCCAACACTGGGCGAGCCATACGTGTGTACACGAGACACGATACGACACACAAAGAGAGTGACACGTACGTGTCCGTCGAGCAGTGGCTTTCGGAGGTACTAGCGGCGGTGTAGGCATCGGGGTCGTCGGAGGAAAATAACGCTGAGTTCGTCACGTCGTGGCGAACAAAATGGTAGTGGTCGGAGGCGGTGGCACGGCCTGTAGGGACGGCGCTCCTAGATCTAGGGTTCCGACGAGAAGTGGGAGAAGAAGTGGGTAGGGCGGTGGTTACGGTTGTCGTGGTGATGTCTAGGGTTAGGGTTTAGGTAGGGGGCTTTTATAGAGTCAAATGGCGATGGAATTAGGGTTTTAGGTTACGAGAAATTAGGGTTTTAGGTCGGTCGCCGGTCGTCGGTCGTCGGTGAGGTCGTGGGGGGAGGGGGAGGGGGGTGACGGGTGTTTTACGGTTAGGTCCCCCGAGTTTGGGGTTTTACAAACTAACCCTACCGCCATAACAAAATGCAAATCCTAATTTGCAAAAACTATCCGCAGTGTTCTGTACAAATATAATTTGCACAGACAAATCGAATATTGTAAAGTATTAAAAATAATTAAAACAATTATAATTGATATTAACAATTCAAATAATTATAAAATGATATTTTTTGCTTTAAAAATTATTTAAAAATTCTAGAAAAATTCCTAATAATTATAATAATTCATTTTAAAGATATAAATGCTATTTAAAATTATAAAAATAATATTTTAAAATCTAGGGGCTTACAAATCTTCCATTCTTGAAAATTTTCGTCCTCGAAATTCACAAGGATAGAAGACTCTACAAACATTCTAATATAACAAGCAATGCAAAGAATGACTAAGGCTACTATAAAAACTAACCTCTAAGGTATCAAGCGGGAACGGGTGGTTCCCTCGCGGCTGTTGGGTCGAACAAGTAAGATATCTCTCCCTCATGTCTGACTCTCCCAAGTAGATTCACCCGGAGAGTGACGGCTCCAAGCTACTCGTACTAAGGGTATGACTTTGTTCCTCAGCCTCTTCTCCCTCAGGTCTAATATCTCCACTGGCTGCTCAGTAACTGCAAGACTCGGTCCGATCTCCAACTCTGAATGATCTAGCACATGGCTGGGGTCTGGAACGTATCTCCTCAGCTGAGACACATGAAAGACATCGTGAACTCCTTCTAGGTTGGGTGGAAGCGCAACCCTGTAAGCTACCTCTCCGATCCTGCCAAGTATCTCGAACGGTCCAATGTATCTAGGGCTCAACTTGCCTCCTCGTCCGAACCGGATCGTCCCTCTAGTAGGTGATATCTTCACCAGTACCATATCTCCGTCGGCGAACTCCATCGGTCTGCGACTAGCATCGGCCCAGTATTTCTGCCCATCCTGAGCAACTCTAGCCTGTCTCTGATCATCCGACCTTCTCTGCTGCATCCGTGATCATCTCTGACCCAAGCATAACTCTATCCCCAATGTCATCCCAAAAGAGCGGTGTACGGCATCGTCGTCCATATAGTGCCTCGAAAGGAGACATACCGATGCTGGCTTGGTAACTGTTGTTGTATAAAAACTCTACCAAGTGTAGATGGCTCTCCCATGATCCGCCAAAGTCTAGTACACAAGTCCTCAGCATGTCCTCTAGCGTCTGTATCGTCCTCTCGGACTGTCCATCTATCTGTGGGTGGTACGTTGTACTGAACTTGAGCTGACTGCCCAACACTTCCTGCAAGCTCCTCCAGTAGTGGACGCGAATCTGCTATCTCGGTCCGACACGATGCTCACTGGTACTCCGTGTAAGCGAACTATCAGCTGCATGTATAGCTCTGCCAACTTTTCGGTGGAGAGCCCCACCTTGAAGGGTATGAAGTACGCACACTTCGTCAGCCTGTCAACGATGACCCAAATGACATCCTTCCCTCCTTGGAAACGAGGAAGCCCTGAAACGAAGTCCATCATAATGTGTTTCCACTTCCACTCGAGAATGGATAACGGCTGCAATAGACCAGCTGGCCTCTGACGCTCCGTCTTGACCTGCTGGCAAACTAGGCATCTCGAAATGAAATGATACATCCCTCTTCATCCCGTGCCACCAAAGATGTTTCTGCAAGTCATGGTACATCTTGTTGGCACCAGGGTGAATAGAATATCGCAATCGGTGTGCCTCCTGTAAGACTGCCTCTATCAGCTCTCCCTTCGGCACGCATAACCGACTGCCGTGCTCAAGGATCCATCCTCTGCTACGGTGAAGTCATCCAGCAATCCAGCTAAAGCCTGGACTCGAAGTCTGCGAGGCTCTCATCTGTAGACTATGCCTCTTGATCTGCTCCATCAAACCTGACTGAATGTCTAGCTCCATCATCTGTATCACTGACCCTGGCCGAACCACCTCGATACCGAGCTTCTCCAGATCTTCCCGTAAATGTCGATCTATCATCAGATACCATGCCATCGGATGCCTGCTCAGCGCATCCGCCACCATATTTGCCTTCCCGGGGTGATACTGTAAATCGATGTCGAAGTCCTTCATCAACTCCAACCATCGTATCTGTCTCATGTTCAGCTCTTTCTGCGTGAACACATACTTCAAGCTCTTGTGTTCAGTAAAGATTTCCACTCGCTCTCCGTATAAGTAGTATTTCACAACTTGAGTGCAAAGATCACCGCAGCTAACTCTAGGTCGTAGGTAGGATAGTTCCGCTCATGAGTCCGTAATTGCCTATATGCATAAGCAATCACTTTTCCATGCTGCTGTAGGATACATCCTAGCCCCTTTCCCGAAGTATCGCTGTATATGGTGAAACCTCCAGACCCTGAAGGTAATGTCAGAACTGGAGCAGTCGTCAGCCTCCTCTTCAGCTCCTCAAATGCTGCTGGCAGTCCTCTGACCATATGTACTCTGTGTCCTTTCGTCAGTTTCGTCATGGGTTCAGCTATCCTAAGCAAAGTCCTTGATGAACTTCCTATAATAGCCTGCTAAACCCAAAAAGCTCATGATCTCTAAAACTGACGTCGGAGCCTTCCATGTCTCAACGGCAGCAATCTTCCTGGGATCCACCGAGATCCCTTCTGTGCATATGACCGAGAAACTCCACTCGGTCCAAAAAGAACTCGCACTTCGACAATTTGGCATAAAACCTCTCATGCCTCAGAATCCCCAAAACTGTTCGCAAGTGCTGCGTGTGCTCCTCCGCGTCTTCGAGTATATCAGGATGTCGTCGATAAATACTACGACAAACTTATCCAGATACTGGTGAAATATCTTATTCATTAAGTTCATAAAGACAACTGGCACATTTGTGAGACCAAATGGCATCACCAAAAACTCGTACTGTCCGTACTTCGTGTTGAACGCCGTCTTCCGGATGTCTGCAGCCCTGACTTTCACCTGGTGGTAACTGGATCTCAAATCTATCCTGAAAAACACCTTCGCCCCACTCAACTGGTCGAACAAATCATCTATCCTGGGCAGAGGATATTTCTTCTTAATGGTGATGGTATTCAACGCCCGGTAGACAATATATAACCGGACTGTACCATCCTTCTTCGGTACAAAGAGCACTGGCGCTCTCCATGGAGAAGTACTAGACCGAATGAAACCCTTTTTCAACAAGTCATCAATCTGCTCCTTCATCTCTACGGCCCTCCTTGAGGTTCACTCTATAGCAAGCCCGGGATACTGGTGATGAACCCGGTGCTAAATCTATAGTGAACTCCACATCTCTGTCAGGCGGAAGTCCTGGAAGATCTTCTGGGAATACATTTATAATCTCCCTAATGATAGGGTGTGGCGGTGCTAACTCCCCAACTGTCGCACAACAGTTCGGCTGTAGGCTGATCTCCGGCCATGTCTGTAGAGCCTAAAAATCAAGTTGCACCTTCAATATACTGATCAGTGATCAAGTTGCGCCCTAAAAGTCAACTTGCGCCACTGATATGAAGCAGACTGCGCCACCGATCAGATTGCGCCTGATATCAGACTGCGCCCAATCTTTTTGTGCAAAAGCCTATGTGGCATCTGACACTTAATAGTCATCATTATCTGACGACTGACATAACAGAGAACGAGGAAATCTATTTGAATCCCGTGAAGTGTGCCGCTCAAGAAAAAGTTGGTGGACAGCTGTCCTGTACGTTTCGTGAGTTGCGTCCAGGCACAATCTAAACAAAATCCTTAGTTGTGCCTGGGCGTAACCTGAACGACTTTTACTCAGAAGCTGCCACGTGTGTAGGTGCAGCTCAAATCAAGCGCAGGCTGACTTGTTGACTGAAGCTCGTGCAACCTGATAAAGTTGAGACAACTTACATTCAAAAGCAGGATGACGTGGCGCACATGCCACTAATCTCTCAAGACTTGTCTACTATCCTGTACACGACCACGTGCATCTCAATCATACGATGCCACACGTCTAAATACAGTTAGTACATGATTGACAACTGAATGGAAGTTGGCACAACAGGAGGTTGGCGCAACCCAGTATGGCGCAATCCAGCCTCGCGCACATCAGAATAACTGCTAAAATAGTTATTTCCTGAACTCTATAAATAGAGTTTCCAATCATCAACACACACACACAGACAGAGATCAAGAACACTTTTCAAAATTGTTGTTGCATTCTCCAGAGGCTACAGTCTTCAAGTTCACATAGTCCAAGGGATAAAGTGATCGTCTTCTGATCAGATTGCTAAAGTTGTACTTCTCCAGAATTCATAGTACTTTGTACTCTTTTACAAGTTTGGAATAAAACAAAATTTTGTTTTTTCAAAAAAATGGTGACTCTGCTGGGGACGACTTTATCCTCCGACGAGAAAGTGACAACTCAATGTGACATTGCATCGATCGACAAGACGCAGAAGACTCTGGTTGTTCAAGTCAACCAGACAGCCTACGAAAACATGATCAACACCAAGAGCAAAGCGCGCAGTGGCTATTGCCAAGAACAGGGTTGTGTGGACTCCTAAATCCCCACAGTCGCTGTTGCCCAGGCGCAACTTGAGTGCTCAATGATCAAGGCACAATCCGCCTCAGTGGCTCCAGTACAGCCTGTTTTTGTTGCTAAGGCAATCTGCTCTCTCTGTTGCCCATGCACAGTCTACCAAAGTTGCTGCCAAGGCGCTACCAGTAGTCCGTAGGACTATGGCGCAACCCAAGCAATCTGCTACTCAGACCAACTAAGGGAACTAGTCTTTTGGCTATACCCTCTTCTGATTCTCAAGTTCTGAACTTAGAGAATTCATGTCCTGGTGCTAACACTAGACAGAACAAAGGAAAAAATCCTATGGCATTTTCTCAATTGGCGCAATATATGCATAAAATGATTGTACAACAGAACAAAGGGAAACGCTTCTTAGCTAACCCTGTTCAAAATAAAGGAAAGCACCCTTTGGTCTTTCCTCAAACTTCCCAGGTTTATGACTCAGAGGAAGATGTATCAGATTCTATTCCTGTAAACAGAGGTCCTCAAATCTCTGATACTAAAAGAATACTGATCACAGAGGTATCTTGCCTACTCCTATGGGGTCTGGCCAAGATCTTCCTACCTTACAAATTTCAAGATCCAAACAAGAAAAATTGAAGGTATCACAAACATAGACACCAGGAGCAGAATTTTTAGATTTACGCGCTTATCTCAATAGGCGTCAACCAATATCAGCTTTGGCATAACGTAAGAACCCTATGCCAAAGGCCAATCTGTATCAAAAGCCAAAGTTTGAAAAGAAAGACCCTTTTACCAATGCTAATGAGTTGAGTACATCTTTGTACACTCAAGAAACCAAACACCTGAAGAATAGGAGACATGTTCCTAACATCATTAAGAAATATGTCCCTCCGACTTCTTCTCGTCTTGTGGTTGTAACTGATCTCCGGCAAGGTCTTACACAAAGATGGAAAACTACGGGAATGCTTTCCTCACCTCCAAATCGTGCTTCAAATCGCCATTGCCTACATAAAGTTATCATCAACTGTTGTTACCAATCGGTTCGACGATCTGTCTTCGATCGTATGAACTATGCTTCAACTTCTGAGCATATAATAGAAGACGGAGATGAACTATTATATGCTTCTGTTAACATGACTTCTCAAGGCACTGGGGGTAGAAAACATCCAAGACGTAATGCATCCCGTAATCCTAGTCAACAATACTTAGACCGGATCCATGCATCCAGTGAAGGTGTCTTTCAATACACAAGATCAAAAAATCGACATTTGATCCAAGGTATCTTTAATCAAGAAGATCTCCCTATCACCCATATGGGAGAGGACTCTCTTTCAGAGTTTGATGCAGATAGTGAAAGTTCTGAACAAACTATCTCGTCAATAGCTGCAAGAGAAGTGACGGCAAGTTCTGAACAAACTATCTCGTCAATAGCTGCAAGAGAAGTGACGGCATATATCTTTACAGAAGATCAAGATGCCTCTACATCAATCAGCCAAGAGCAACGAATTATTGTATTAGAAGACAAATTGAAAACCATGGCAGAAATGGTTTCAAGCATGCACACCATAATGGTAGCTCAACATACAGTGCCTCCGATTGTAAACCCTGTTACAAATCCGGAGCTTATAGCATCTTCTGTACCTATTAGTCTGGGGGTACCCGGCCCCTCAGGTCGCTTCTGTGCCAACTCAAGCTGATCCAAGTCAGTCTGGTGCTGGGGGTGATAATTACCATGTTGTTCCTCCTCCTAACACTCCTAACCAGCCTACCAATTCTCAAACATCAGGGGATGCTAATGAGGCTGTGAAACTTTTACGCACTCAGTTTGAGGCCTTCAAGCAGAAGGATGGCCTACAAAGATTGGGCATCAAGCAACCATATCCTACAGAGTGAAAGGAAGTTCTATTTCCTCCTAAGTATAAACTTCCAACTATTATGATGTTTGATGGTAGCACTTGTCACGATCCGCTACCCAAATTGTTGGGCCGGGCCGAGTCATGTCCAGCCTACGCTTGAGATAAAGCGCAGTAAGCTGTTCTAGAGATAACAATATAAGACTAAATGTGCTAACAGGTCTATAAGTGAAGAAGAGTCATAAATGCTCCAAATTCAAAAGTAATCTCATATAATAATAAGTCCAAGTACAAGTCCAGAATGTAAAACTGGATACAGGTCCAGTTACAAAATACATAGTCTAATACATGACTACTCTCAAAAGTCTAAAGCAAATAGACGACTAGACGAGGTTCCTTGCAGGTACATCCTCGTAAGGCAAAGCCTGGTCCTCGGCAGTAACTCCATAATACGAATCACAGAGCAACTCTTCCTCAGTAAGTATACCTACAACGTTATCCTATCAGGACGGAAGCAAGTACTGAATCTAACAAACTAATATACGAAACATGAAATGAACAGGAATGTAATAAACTGGAATCATGGCACATCATAATCTATCATGGCAAGGACACATATGTCATAGAGACAGATGCATATGTAATGTTTAAAATTGTTGCAGGTACGTGATCGTTAATAGGTATAAAATGTACTGTGGTACAAGTATATAAAATGTACTTCCGTACAAGTAAAACAAACGATAGATGTACATACGTACAAATACAGCTGGTGCGCCTACGACAAGGTATACATAAAATGTTAACCTTGCTCGGTACGTACGTACGAGTAAGGGGCATGATCACGTACGCTACTAACAGTTTTCCTATAATCCAGATTCTAATCATGTGAGAGATATAAAATTGTTCTAAACATGGTAGTGACTGAAAGTAATACAATATGTGAAGATTTAACTTGCTACCCCAAGGATCAGCATTTAACATGGTTGGTTTCGCAGTTCATTGATGTAACAATATATAAAGTTTGTAGAAAGTACTTGCCTTCAGCAAAGAAAAGTAGCGATAAAATGCTATAGATGCCTGGTAACTCGTCACTGTAGAGATAAATACATAAACTTAGTTTTTATACTAAGTTAAACACTATGACACTAGTGGTGCAACGCGACTTTCTAACTGGACACCTAGCCAAATGGTGACTTTAGTATAGGAGACCAAAGTGGGGTGACACAATACTCAAACTAACTTTCTAGGGTCTTTACACTAGTGCGGGGTGAGGTTCAATACGACTAAAACGCAAAACAACACAAAAAGTTGCAAGTCATAATTATTCAATAATTAAATCAACTGTACACTATGTTCCAATAATTTTTGAGATAGACAAAAAGCTCAATTTTATATAAAATAAAGTACCAAAATGATCCTTGTTAATTATAGAAGTTTATACTAATTTTTCTGGAATTTATAAACCCTAATAAATATTTATTAAAAATCAGCAAACATAAATATACTAAAAATGAGTTCTATTTTCCTATTTTTATAAAATAACAAAAGCACTTAATAAATGCTGGAAAAATTATAATAAATTGTCTAAATTAACAGAGTATTTAAATATAATTTTTCCTAAATTTTTACAGTAATTAAATATATATAAAAATTCAAAAACAGCAAGCAACAGTTTCTGGAAAATAATTAATTAATTATTTACTATTTTTGTCCATGTATTCGAATTGAACCAAAGTCCAGATACAGGACCCAGAGCCATGAATCAAGTCCAATATGACTTGTACAGACTCTGAATGTATTAGACACAATTGGGCCCAAAAACCCATGCTAGGTTTGACAGCAATTGGCCATAACAAATAAAATACAGGAATTTAAATAATAATAATATATTTTTAAAGTGGTAAAATATACAAGTCACAAAATATATAATAAAATAACTTGTGAAATTTTACATAATAATATTTTGTACAAGGTAGAATAAACATATAACTACAATATTTATATATATATACATAAAATATATAGATATTTATATATATACAATGGATATATATATATTAATATACATATATTAAATATACATATATATAATAGAAATACTCATATAAAACTATATATACATATACAAATACTGTATCATATATATATAAAACATATATATTATAATAATATACTATATACTTAAAGACATATACATATATATATCTATAAAAAATATAATATATAATTTTTTTTTTTATCCCCCTCTATCTCTCTCTCTCCCCTCTTTTTCTTTCTTTTTTTCTCTTTTTTTCTCTTTCTGGTCCCCTCTCTCTCTCTCTCTCTCTCTTCCCCTCTCCCTCTCTCTCTCTCTCTCCCCTCTCCCTCTCTCCCCCTCTCCCTCTCCCTCTCCTCTCTCTATCTCTCTCTCTCTCTCTCTCTCTCTCCTCTCTCTCTCTCTCTCTCTCTCTCTCTCTTCTCTCTCTCTCTCTCCTCTCTCTCTCTCTCTCTCTCTCTCTCTCCTCTCTCTCTCTCTTCTCTCTCTCTCTCCTCCTTCCCGCCCTCTCCCTCTCTCTCCCCTCTCTCTCTCTCTCTCTCTCTTTCTCTCTCTCTCTCTCTCTCTCTCTCTCTCTCTCTCTCTCTCTCTCTCTCTCCTCTCCCCCTCTCTCTCTGTCTCTCCCTCTCTCTCCTCCCCCCCTCCCCTCTCTCTCTCTCTCTCTCTCTCTCTCTCTCTCTCTCCCTCTCTCTCTCTCTCCCTCCTCCTCTCCCCTCTCTCTCTCTCCCCCTCCTGTCTCTCTCCCTCTCTCTCTCCCCGTCTCTCTCTCCTCCTCTCTCCCTCCCTCCTCTCTCCCTTCTCTCTCTCTACATACATATAGACATATATATATAATAAAATAAACAAAAAGAAAACAAAACAAAACAGTGGGAGGGGGAGGTTCGAACTCGCCCAAGGGGGTCGGGTCTTAGGTTCGGTCGGGCTGGCCAGGTGGTCAGCCCGAGCTGTGTTTAGGGGTAGGGCTTGGGTTAATGTTATTTGGGTTTAGGTGAATGGGTTTTAAACCCGATAAAACTATCTCGGTGTCCTGACAGTTAAGGACACACGAGTCTCATGTCCACGCTATGCACGACACGTATAGAACGAATTTGACGTGTCCAATCCTACAGTTAGTTCTCCCCGTATCCAGACGAACATCGTGCGTGAGTTCGAGACACGCACGACACGAACTTGGGTCTGTTACCTGCGTGTCCGATTTCGGAAGGGGGTTTCGAAGACGCTGGACGACGGCGGCTGGGGCGTCGTGGAGGTGGCGCTCGGGTGGCGCTGTGCTCGCCTTGATGAGGCGCGTCGAGTGGTGGTTGTGGATGACGGTGATGGTGGCTTGGGAGGTGGCGTTAGGGGGGTCGTCGGAGTTAGGGTTAGGGTTTTCGTTGGGGAAGAAAGGGTCAGGGTGGTCGTGGGTGAACTAGGGTTAGGGTTAGGTCTGGGGGTCCTATTTATAGGGTTAGGAGGTCGGCTAGGGTCGAAGTCGGCCGAAAATGGCGGAGGATTAGGTCGGTGGTCGTCGGGGGGGGGGCAGCTGGCCAGTCGTCGGGAGTTGGTGACGGCGGTTTTGCAACTAAGCCCCTAGGTTTAGGTATTCACAGATAGGTCCAAAACATATCAGTTTGCAAATTGTTATTTACAAACTGTAATTAAAACAATTCAATTAATTACAAATTAATATTAAAATAAATCTAAATATTACAAAATGCTATTAAAATATTTTATTTTATTGTAAATTGATATATTTTAACTTAAAAACTATTTAAAAATTATTTAAAAATTCTAAAAAAATTCTTAAAAATCATAATAAATTATTTTAAAGCTAAACATGTCATTAGCAACTAATTAATACTAATTTAATCAATTTTGAAAAATAGGGACTGAAAAGTCTTCCCTTCTTGAAAAATTTCGTCTTCGAAATTCACAAGGATTGAAGACCCGACAATATTCTAACCTAGCAAGCAATGCAACAAATGACTAAGGCTATGATCGAAACTAACCTCTAAGGTATCAAGCGGAAACGGGTGATTTTCTCGCAGCAGTTGGATTGAATAAGTAAGGGTATCTCTCCCTCATGTTCCACTCCCTCTCCCAAGTAGATTCACCCGGAGAGTGACGGCTCCAAGCTATTCGTACTAAGGGTATAACCTTGTTCCTCAGCCTCTTCTCTCTCCTGTCTAATATCTCCACTGGCTGCTCAGTAACTGCAAGATTCGGCCCGATCTCCAATTCTGAATGATCTAGCACATGCCTGGGGTCCGGAACATATCTCCTCAGCTAGGATACGTGAAAGACATCGTGAACTCCTGCTAGGTTGGGTGGAAGTGCAATCCTGTAAGCTACCTCTCCGATCCAGCCAAGTATCTCAAACGGCCCGATGTATCTGGGGCTCAGCTTGCCTCTTCTTCCGAACTGCATCATCCCTCTAGTAGGTGATATCTTCACTAGCCCCATATCACCGTCTGCGAACTCCATCGGTCTGCGACTAGCATCGGCCCAGTATTTTTGCCTGTCCTGAGCTACTCTGAGCCTGTCTCTGATCATCCCAACCTTCTTTTCTACATCCGTGATCATTTCTGGCCCAAGCATAACTCTGTCTCTAATATCGTCCCAAAAGAGCGGTGTACGGCATCGTCGTCCATATAGTGCCTCGAAAGGAGATATACCGATACTGGCTTGGTAGCTGTTGTTGTATGAAAACTCTACCAAGTGCAGATGGCTCTCCCATGATCCGCCAAAGTCCAGCACACAAGTCCTCAGCATGTCCTCCAGCGTCTGTATCGTCCTCTTGGACTGCCCATCTGTCTGCGGGTGGTACGCCGTACTGAACTTGAGCCGACTGCCCAACTCCTTCTGCAAGCTCCTCCAGTAGTGGAACATAAATCTGTTGTCTCTGTCTGATACGATGCTCACTGGTACTCCGTGCAAGCGCACAATCTGCTGCATGTAAAGCTCCGCCAACTTCTCGGTGGAAAGCCCCACCTTGAAGGGTATGAAGTGCGCACACTTCGTCAGCCTGTCCACGATGACCCAAATGGCATCCTTCCTTCCTTGGAAACGAGGAAGCCCTGAGACGAAGTCCATCGTAATGTGTTTCCACTTCCACTCGGGAATGGGTAACGGCTGCAACAGACCAGCTGGCACTCCGTCTTGACCTGCTGGCAAACTAGGCATCTCAAAATGAAATGTGATACATCTCTCTTTATCCCGTGCCACCAAAGATGTTCCCGCAAGTCACGGTACATCTTGTTAGCACCAGGGTGAATAGAATATCTCGATCGGTGCACCTCCTGCAAGATTGCCTCTATCAGCTCTCCCTTCGGCACGCACAATCGGCTGCCATGGCTCAAGGATCCATCCTCTACTACAGTGAAGTCATCCAGCAATCCAGCTAAAGCCTGGGCTCGAAGTCTGCGAAGGCTCTCATCTGTAGACTGTGCCTCCCTGATCTGCTCTATCAAACCTGACTGAATGTCAAGCGCCATCATCTGTATCACTGATCCTGGCCGAACTATCTCGATACCGAGCTTCTCCAGATCTTCCCGCAAATGCTGATCTATCATCAGATACCATGCCATCGGATGCCTGCTCAGCGCATCCGCCACCACATTTGCCTTCCCGGGGTGATACTGTAAATCGATGTCTAAGTCCTTCATCAACTCCAACCATCGTCTTTGCCTCATGTTCATCTCTTTCTCTGCGTGAACACATACTTCATGCTCTTGTGGTCAGTAAAGATTTCCACACGCTCTCCGTATAAGTAATGTTTTCATAACTTGAGTGCAAAGATCACTACAGCTAACTCTAGCTCATGGGTAGGATAGTTCCGCTCATGAGTCCGTAATTGCCTAGATGCATAAGCAATCACTTTCCCATGCTGCTGTAGGACACATCCTAGCCCCTTTCCCGAAGCATCGCTGTATATGGTGAAACCTCCAGATCCTGAAGTTAATGTCAGAACTGGAGCGGTCGTCAGCCTCCTCTTCAGCTCCTCAAATGCTGCCTGGCAGTCCTCTGACCAAATGTACTATGTGTCCTTCCGCGTCAGCTTCGTCATGGGTTCAGCTATCCTAGCAAAGTCCTGGATAAACTTCCTATAATAGCCTGCTAAACCCAAAAAGCTCCTGATCTCTGAAACTGACGTTGGAGCCTTCCATGTCTCAACTGCAGCAATCTTCCTGGGATCCACCGAGATTTCCTCTCCAATAACTACATGGCCGAGAAACTCCACTCGGTCTAAAAAGAACTCGTACTTCGACAATTTGGCATACAATCTCTCCTGCCTCAGAATCCCCATAACTGTCCGCAAGTGCTCTGCATGCTCCTCCAGCGTCTTCGAGTATATCAGGATGTCGTCGATGAATACTACGACGAACTTATCCAGATACTGGTGAAATGTCTTATTCATCAAAATCATAAAGATAGCTGGCGCATTTGTGAGACCAAATGGCATCACCAGAAACTCGTACTGCCCGTACTTCGTGTTGAACGTCGTCTTCTGGATGTCTGCTGCCCTGACCTTCACCTGGTGGTACCCGGATCTCAAATCTATCCTGAAAAATACTTTCGTCCCACTCAACTGGTCGAACAAATCATCTATCCTGGACGGAGGATATTTGTTCTTAATAGTGATGGCATTTAACGCCCGGTAGTCAATACACAACCGAACTGTACCATCCTTCTTAGGCACAAAGAGCACTGGCGCTCCCCATGGAGAAGCACTAGATCAAATGAAATCCTTTTTCAACAGGTCATCAATCTGCTCCTACATCTCTACGGCCTCCTTCGGATTCACTCTATAGCAAGCCCGGGATACTGGTGATGAACCCGGTACTAAATCTATAGTGAACTCCACATCTCTGTCAGGCGGAAGTCCTGGAAGATCCTCTAGAAATACATCCATAAACTCCCTAATGATAGGGTGTTGCGGTGCTAACTCCCCAACTATCGCACAACAGTTCGGCTCTAGGCTGATCTCCGGTCCTGTCCTCCTGACACTGAATGGTGCTGTACCTGGGGGACTGAACAGAATACTACCCTCATGACAGTCTATAGCTGCATGGGCATAGCTAAGCCAGTCCATCCCCAATATGATATCATAACCGGGGAGTGGCATCACAAAGAAACGTCCCCTGAACTCTCTCTCGGCTATAGTAATAGAGCATCTATAGATGGCTCTAATGGGCACTGGTCCGCCTCCCGTCATTACTCTACTCATCTCCTCGGTAGGTGTAGCTACTAGATGGTGTTTATGCATAAACTCTAATGACAGGAAGCTATGGGATACACCAGAATCAAACAAGTATAGAGCTAGAAAAGTATACAAATAAACATGACCTGTGATGACGTCAGCCAAGTAATCTGGCTCCGAAACCTGCTCCGGCTCCGGCTCAAGAGCTAGACTATAAGTCTTCCCCTGGGGTCCCTTCTGCTGCTGCAGATGTTGCCCAAACCTCTGCTGCTGAGTCGGGAGTGGTCCTCTAGGTCCCTTGGCTACTGGACATTCCCGAATCTGATGGGTGGCAGACCCACAAACTAAGTACTTGCTTCAACCTCTTTCTGCAGATGGAGTAATCATGCCCTGGTCTTCCACAGAAAGAATACATAGCTCCCTTCTGCTGCTGCCGAGGTCTCGGGGCTCTAACTGGCGGGGTCGGATGATGTGGTGTAGGGGGACGGTAAGTCTGCTGGTGCGACGTCGATGCTCTCTGCTGGAAAGCCTGACGCTTGGACGGTCCCTCGAGGTGTACAGAAGCCGGCCTCTTGCAAGACTGAAGACGCTCCTCTTTGCTCCGGGCCAACTCTAGGCTCTGGTAGTAGTCAGTCGTACCGTTCGCCACTATAAGAATGCCAATGTCTGGAACTAGACCATGGCAAAACCTACGCCTCATCTCCTCAGGGTCTGCAACTAGACTAGGAGCGAAACGGCTCAGGCGACTAAACTCTGCCGCATACTCGTCGACAGAACGGTTCCCCTGCTGGATGTTCTGGAATGTAGCCCCATGGCTACCCTAGCGGTGGTCGAGAAGAATTTCTTCTTGAACTGGGCCTTGAACTGATCCCAAGTGGCCCTCCCTCTCGCAAATAACGGCTCATTCCAGAACCAAACTCCTGCCAAGTCTATTAGTAGAAATCCCGCTGCCTCGACCTGGAGGTCATTCGGCAACCTAGCTCCAAGGAGCTTCCTCTCTACCGAGTCTAGCCAGTCATCTGCTATAACTATGCCCTCAGTCCCTAAGAACTCCTTAGGGTTCAGACCTATGAAGTCCTTGATCGTCCCCGCTCTCTGCCGTGGCTCTACAGGTGGTGGGACCACGTTACGTTCCTCAGAACGCTCCATGCTCTGACGGAGTAGGGTGGTCTGCTCCTGATGGGTTGTTAGGAACCCCTGGATCAGAGTGAGCAGTTGGTTCCCGTCGAGTGTGACGGAAGCCTGGGTAGGTATAGTGATAGGTGGTGGTAGGAGTATCGGGTCCTGCTGGGACTGTGATATGGAAGGTGGTGGAGACATCTGGGTTTGTGGATCTGTGGAGTGGGGGAATATGGTAGGTGGAGGTGGAGGTATATCGGTCAACTGGTCAGCTGACTGGATAGGGAGTGTGCCATTCTCAGGTATGACATACTGGGATGAACGAGTAAGCACCATCTAAATAAAATAAAAGGACTTATAAGGACTATTTAAAGTAAACAATCATAAACAAGAAAATCTAATTATAATAGCAAGCATGTGACGTATTTCCTATGTTACAATCCTAGTATTCCTCTAGATGTTCTAAACGTCATTCCTAATGTAGTATAATTACCTTAAGTTCCTAATTGCAGGTATGCTTGGTACAATAACGTAACCAAACAATTTAGTCAGAGACCTGCATGGGCCACCACTAAAATATGTCACGACCCGCTACCCAAATTGTTGGGCCGGGCCGAGTCATGTCCAGCCTACGCTTGAGATAAAGCACAGTAAGCTGTTCTAGAGATAACAAGATAAGACTAAATGTGCTAACAGTTCTATAAGTGAAAAAAAGTCATAAATGCTCCAAACTCAAAAGTAATCTCATATAATAATAAGTCCAAGTACAAGTCCGGAATGTAAAACTGGATACAGGTCCAGTTATAAAATACATAGTCTAATACATAACTATTCTCAAAAGTCTAAAGCAAATAGACGACTAGACGAGGTTTCCCGCAGGTACATCCTCGTAAGGCAAAGCCTGGTCCTCGGCAGTAACTCTATAATACGAATCACAGAGCAACTCCTCCTCAATAAGTATACCTACAACGTTATCCTGTCAGGACGGGAGCAAGTACTGAATCTAACAAATTAATATACGAAACATGAAATGAACATGAATGTAATAAACTGGAATCATGGCACATCATAATCTATCATGGCAAGGACACATATGTCATAGAGATAGATGTATATGTAATGTTTAAAACTGTAGCAGGTACGTGATCGTCAATAGGTGTAAAATATACTGTGGTACAAGTATATAAAATGTACTTCCATACAAGTAAAACAAGTGATAGATGTACATACGTACAAATACAGCTGGTGCGCCTACGACAAGGTATACATAAAATGTCAACCTTGCTCGATACGTACGTACGAGTAAGGGGCATGATCACGTACGCTACTAACAGTTTCCCCATAACCCAGATTCTAATCATATGAGAGATATAAAACTGTTCTAAACATGGTAGTAACTGAAAGTAATACAACATGTAAAGATTTAACTTGCTACCCCAAGGATCAGCATTTAACATGGTTGGTTTTGCAGTTCATTGATGTAACAGTATGTAAAGTTTATAGAAAGTACTTGCCTTCAGCAAAACAAAGCAGCGATAAAATGCTATAGATGCCTGGTAACTCGTCACTGTAGAGATAAATACATAAACTTAGTTTTTATACTAAGTTAAACACTAAGACACTAGTGGTGCAACGCGACTTTCTAACTGGACACCTAGCCAAATGGTGACTTTAGAATAGAAGACCAAAGTAGGGTGACACAATACTCAAACTAACTTTCTACGGTCTTTACACTAGTGTGGGGTGAGGTTCAATACGACTAAAACGCAAAACAACACAAAAAGTTGCAAGTCGTAATTATTCAATAATTAAATCAACTGTACACTATGTTCCAACAATTTTTGAGATAGACAAAAAGCTCAATTTTATATAAAATAAAGTACCAAAATGATCATTGTTAATTATAGATATTTATACTAATTTTTTTGGAATTTATAAACCCTCATAAATATTTAATAAAAATCAGCAAACATAAATATACTGAAAATGAGTTCTGTTTTCCTATTTTTATAAAATATCAACAGCACTTAGTAAATGCTGGAAAAATTATAGTAAATTGTCTAAATTAACAGAGTATTTAAATATAATTTTTTCCAAATTTTTACAGCACTTAAAATATATATAAAAATTCAAAAACCGCAAGCAACAGTTTCTGGAAAATAATTAATTAATTATTTACTATTTTTGTCCATGTATTCGAATTGAACCGAAGTCCAGATACAGGACCCAGAGCCATGAATCAAGTCCAATATGACTTGTACAGACTCTGTATGTATTACACACAATTGGGCCCAAAAACCCATGCTAGGTTTGGACAGCAATTGGCCATAACAAATAAAATACAGGAATTTAAATAATAATAATATATTTTTAAAGTGATAAAAATATACAAGTCACAAAATATATAATAAAATAACTTGTGAAATTTTACATAACAATATTTTGTACAAGGTAGAATAAACATATAATTACAATATTTATATATATACATAAAAATATATATATATATTTTTATATATACATAATGGATATATATATATATTTACATATAATAAATATATACATATAATATGCATATATATATATATATACATATATATACATATATATATAAAATATATATATATATATATATATATATATATATATATATATATATATATATATATATATATATATATATATATATATATATATATATATATATATATATATATATATATATATATATATAATAATATGCATATATATATAATAGAAATACTCAATATAAAACATATATATATATATATATATATATATATATATATATATATATATATATATATATATATATATATATATATATATATATACAAATATTGTATACGTATATATATAAAACAGTAAATATATAAAAAAAATACTTAATATATATATATATATATATATATATATATATATATATATATATTTTATATATACATATACATATTTATAATAAAACACTAATTATGAAATATATATATATTTACAAATACTGTATATATACATATATAACAGTATATATATATAATAATATATATACATTAATACATATGTAAATATATATATATATATAAATACATATATACATATATACAAAAAAAAATACATATATACATATATATATATAATAAAATAAACAAAAAGAAAACAAAACAAAACAGTGGGAAGGGGGGGTTCGAACTCGCCCCAGGGGGGTTGGGTCTTAGGTTCGGTCAGGCTGGCCAGGTGGTCAGCCCGAGCTGTGTGTTAGGGGTAGGGTTTGGGTTAATGTTATTTGGGTTTAGGTGAATGGGTTTTAAACCCGATAAAACTATCTCGGTGTCCTGACAGTTAAGAACACACGAGTCTCGTGTCCGTGCTATGCATGACACGTACAGAACGAATTTGACGTGTCCAATCCTACAGTTAGTTTCTCCATGTCCAGGCGAACGTCGTGCGTGAGTTCGAGACACGCACGACACGAACTTGGATCTGTTACCTGCGTGTCCGACTTTGGGGGGGTTCGAAGACGCTGGACGGCGGCTGGGGCGTCGTGGAGGTGGCGCTCGGGTGGCGCTGTGCTCGCCTTGATGAGGCACGTCGAGTGGTGGTTGTGGATGACGGTGATGGTGGCTAGGGAGGTGGCATTAGGGGGGTCGTTGGAGTTAGGGTTAGGGTTTTCGTCGGGGAAGAAAGTGTCGGGGTGGTCGTGGGTGAACTAGGGTTAGGGTTAGGTCTGGGGGTCCTATTTATAGGGTTAGGAGGTCGGTTAGGGTCGAAGTCGGCCGAAAATGGCGGAGGATTAGGTCGATGGTCGTCGGGGGGGCAGCTGGCCAGTCGTCGGGGGTGGGTGACGGCGGTTTTGCAACTAAGCCCCTAGGTTTTAGGTTTTCACAGATAGGTCCAAAACATATCCGTTTGCAAATTGTTATTTACAAACTGTAATTAAAACAATTCAATTAATTACAAATTAATATTAAAACAAATCTAAATATTACAAAATGCTATTAAATTATTTTATTTTATTGTAAATTGATATATTTTAACTTAAAAACTATTTAAAAATTATTTAAAAATTCTAGAAAAATTCTTAAAAATCATAATAAATTATTTTAAAGCTAAACATGTCATTAGCAACTAATTAATACTAATTTAATCAATTTTTAAAAATAGGGACTGACAGCACTTCTCCAAGTTAGTACATCAATCATTTCGAAGTGATGACTGATCAATTACAGCCAAATGATGCTCTCCTTACCAGAATGTTCGTCGGTTGTTTAGCCGATGCAACATATGACTGGTATCGTAGCTTACCTGATGGTTGTATCACTTCTTTTGCCGGTTTTAAACAAATTTTCTTGGAACGATTTTATGAGGGAGTCAACGACATGACAATGTCTACCCTCATTAAAATTAAACAGAGGCACAATGAATCCACAGAGAGTTTTATTGAAAGATTCTGCCGAAAGGTACTCAAAATGCCTTTAGGTACTCCATCTGCTTTAACAATAGACACTTGCAAATCAAACTTGTTGCCTATTATCAGTATGTGGACGGGATCTACACAATTCCAGGATTGGCCTTCTTTCATTGTTAATGCAAAGGCGGTAGAAGTGAGTGCTGAAAAGTGCAAGCAGTTAGGAGTCCAGATGACTCACCCTAACCAAGATGAACATTCTACACCTGGGGGTAGTAATCGCCAGAATAACCGTAAGAATAAAGAAACATTGGCCATCAATCTTAAAGGCAAAGAGTCTTTGGCTGTCAATGTTACTCAGACGGCATCCACCCCATCAGCACCACTACAAAAGTCAATTCGTCCAAAAGAAGAGTATTCTTTCGACAAAGATGATACATTGAGCATCTTCGATTGCTTGATCAAAAGCAATAAGCTTCAGCTTCCTGAGGCAAAGCAACCAGAAGAAGTTGGTAAAACTGATGACCCTAAATACTGTGTTTATCACAGATTCATAGGACATCCAACCAGAGCATGTTATGTGCTCAAAGGCAAAATCCAAGAGTTGGTCAACTCTGGAGCAATTACTCTACAGCATGACGAGAAAACAGTGACTGCTAATGTGGTTTCTCTCCACTTTGGCAATTTTTTACCACAACTCGTACAAGATGGGGCTATCACCATTCCAAAGACTACTCTAGAAATTATGAATATCCCGCCTCCTCAAAATGAAGGTCTTGTTCCAATGACAACTGACAAAGGAGAGATTATGTGGATTCATCCAGATCTGGTTGTAGAATTTGAAATGCCTTCCTCTTCTAAACAAAAGAAGCATTCCAAGTCTAAATAAAAGAACTGTAATATGGTATCCTTTGAACCATTAACAGAAGCAGAAATCCTAATGGGCACTAGATCTGGAAAACCTTATCTTCGAGAGTATTCCAAAAATCAAGAAAACCCTGTTCTATCCCCGGATGCTCTTCCTCCATCATCTTCTCCTGCTGAAGATACACCGTCTATATCTGAGCCAGTGGCCGAACCATCTCCTCCTAAACCAACATCAGCAGACAAGGGAAAGCAACCTGTTCGCTTTGATAAAGTATTGAAAAAGTCATCATCTCTTGGACTTAAAAAGCCTTAAAATTTTGACATATTGGCTCAATTGGCCAATACTCCAGCAAGATTGTCAATTTTTGAACTTTTACGTCTCTCAAAAGAAACTCGTGAGATGTTAAGTGAAGCTTTGATGCAGGCTGACACCTGCTTAACTCTTCTCAAGAAGCCTGAAAAGGAGCCAGTCAGTTGTGCACATTGTCATAGTGTATTTGAGTTAATGCCCAATATCATTTTTACACAAGATGACATGTTGTTAGAAGACAATCGTCATGATCGTCCTCTCTATTTCACGGGATATGTGGATACCATGAAAGTCGACCATATTCTGATTGATCCCGGGTCTGCACTTAGCATCATGCCAAAGTTCTTATTGGACTCTTTAAAAATCATAGTATGTCACGACCCGCACCCGCTTTTTGGACGCAAGCTCGTGAGCAAGCCAGCTACGTATCGAGCGGACTCCAGCCCGACTCGAGTACGTATAAGCTGTCATGGTCATGGGTATTATGTCTAATCTGAACTATATCTCAATCTACATGAATCATATAAACAAGAATGAACACTATGGGTCGTGGTCTGCAGCCCTCTAGCATAAATGTTCGATAAGACTCTAAAGGAAATAACAAGAGTCTACAACTGAAACAAGAAGCAGGATATCTCATTATAAGGAATGAAAAGCACGAGCGGATAATAAACACAATAGCGATACCTGAATCCCGCAAGCAATATCATCATATTCGGACCCCACAAGTGTCATAATCATCCGCCATCCAGAGCTGCTAACTAACTCCACGCAATAACTAACCTGAAGAGATCATCAGGTCCTCACGGGACATAGCAAGATACATAAAAACATGCCTATCTAGCAGTTTATCATGCAATAAAGAAAATACAGGAAATAACCAAAAAAAGACCAATCAGCACGGAAATACGACTACACACGACTGGAAGAACCACTACGCCTAAACGAACTGCTGGAGAAGAACAAGAGAACACGATATCACGATGTCAATGGATAACCAATCGAATACTCAAACCCTCGTCCCTAGTGTGGACTCGCAGGTTTGAACAACTACTAGCCCTCGTCCCTAGTGTGGACTTGCAGGCTAGCATCACCATCGTCCCTAGTGTGGACTCGCAGATGTGAACCATATACTACTAACCCTCGTCCCTGGTGTGGACTCGCAGGCTAGCATCACCCTCGTCCCTAGTGTGGACAGATAACTACTAACCCTTGCCCCTAATATGGGCTCGCAGGTTAGCTTAACTACTAACCCTCGCCCCTAATATGGACTCGCAGGTTAGCTTAACTACTAACCCTCGCCCCTAGTGTGGGCTCGCAGGTTAGCTTAACTACTAACCCTTGCCCCTACTGTGATCTCAAAGGTTAGCTTCAAAAATTTCAAGACAAGGAGGTAAAGCAGTTCCGTTATGACTTATTCATCCTATGACACGATGCGACTCAGTCCAAGTACAAGTGATGACACGACACGACTCAATCACGATACACGAGAAAACCAATCCAATATGAACTACAAAGGTAACTATAAACAAGAACTATATATACGTATATCCAATATGAACAACAAAGCTAATTATAAACAAGGCTATATATACACTAGCAGTCATGATATACAAATCATATCTAAATAATCAACTAGTAAAACTATATAATAATATAAATATGCATATAAATAAACTGTAGAGGGAGGCAAGGTATCTTGCCTGGAGGTTGCACGCAGATCCAACAAAAATACAGTCAACTGCCAAGCCATGAAGTCCAAGTCATCACAACTGTCTCCGAAAACTGAAACAAACATTACCAACGTTCTCAAAATAGCTAAATTAGCTAGGATTGCCTGTCCTTAAGTCTAATTATGGATACAGGGGCAAAACGGTAATTTTGGGCAAAAATGGTGTCCGCTATTAGACCCGCTTTGCACCGAAAAGCGTGCCAGATGTAGTATTCGTGGAGAAATCATACAGCAAAGTGGCTTACCCGGCTTCGATGTCCTGTTTGATGCTGCTACTGTTGCCACTGCTGTAGCTGAGTTCGCGCGCCAGGCCAACGGCGGGTGGGTCGCCCAGAGTAGGGAGATGGCGGCGTGGTAGGGTTTTGGTGTTTGGATGCTGCCATCTCTCGACAATTTATACATACGTGTATGTATACTTGCTGCAAACAGAACAGGGTCGGGGCTGTTTGGAAAACTTAAGGCTCGAACGTGGGGTGTTGGCCTGGGCTGGGCCGGCCTGGCTTGGGCTGGCCTGGCCTGGCTTTTGGCTTGGGGTTTATTTCATTTGTTTTTTTTTCTTTTATTAACACTATTATAAATCCTCTATATATGTATATATATATGGTTCTCTCTCTCTCTCTCTTTCTCTCTCTCTAACTATATATAAATCTATACACACACACACACACACATATATATATATATATATATATATATATATATATATATATATATATATTTTTTTTTTTTTTTACACACACACACACACACACACACACACACACACACACACACACATATATATATATATATATATATATATATATATATATATATATATATATATATATATATTTATATATATATATATATATTTTATATATATATATATATATATATATATATATATATATATATATATATATATATATATATATATATATATATATATATATATATATATATATATTCATATACCTACACGTATACACTTATAAGTATTTATATATATATATACACTTATACCTTTACATATAATATATTTATATATACACACAAATACACACATATATAATAAACATTTATATATACATACACACCTTTAATATATATCTATATTTATATACACACATATATATATATCTATATTTACACACAGCCATATACATATATACCTCATATATTTATATATCAATAAATACTCAATTAACAAAAATAATATCTAATAGCAACAATATATTTATTTAATCACCACAGAATAATAAAATAATACTTAACCGGTGATTTGGTGAATCCATACTACTCACCCTTATCCGGGTCCAGAAAATTGTACAATTATGGTAAAATAATATTTAATAATAAAAATACCAATTTCTGTACAAATATTCAAATAATTAAAAATGTACATCAATACCCAAAATAATTTAGGAACTATTGTACACACATAAAATATGCCTACATGGTCGTCTCTAAACATACTACCCGACTACGTGGGCTTGGATTTGGTTCTGGTCCGGTCCGGACTAGTTCGGTACAACCGGGTCACCTAAAAGTCAAATAATATTACTCATAAATTTATAGTGGTCAGGTCGCAACTTGGCCTGGTTTTCTTAGTTGGGACATCACTATGGCTCTGCCTTCCCTAGTATGGCTAATACACTAGTCAAGGTATATGACCATGCTATCCGTGCCATGATTCCTAATCGTCTTGTACTCCAATTCTCAACCATGATTAAAACCATCTACCGTCATAATTAACTAAAAATCATTTATCAGATTCTAAAATCACTATTTAAAATAAATAAATAATAAAACAATATTAAAAAAATTCTCCGGGAAGGGAAGCTACAAATCTACCCACCTTAAAAATAATTTCGTCCTCGAAATTCCAATTCATGACTATTCCTTAAAATTCAAAGTCCTTAATCTTCTCAAATTTAATTTCTCCAAAATATTTTATGACCTCCTCTAGTCATTTTATAACTCCGAAAACTTGAGGACTTCTACCCACCTTTGGTCACACTACTCCTCAAAACACGGTCACTAAGGTCTTATGATCTTCTAACTAGTCGCTAATAATTCTACCGACAGATATTTAGGCATATGGCAACTAAAATCCTTCATATCTATAAACAACCAAAACTCAATAACCATGCAATTTTATACTATAATTTAAGAGTTTCTGGTAAATCCTAGTCAGCACGATCATTCGTCACCCCGAAATAAAAGAGACGAGAATCAATGGTACAGAAAGCAAGGAAGCATAATCGAGAGCAAATTTGGAGTTTTTAAGGACGTAGAGAATTTCTAGGAGAATTTTCAAGGCAGAGTGGATTGAGATATCTAAGGTTTAGTCATTGTCGCAGGCTCGTATCAGTACAGTTACGTAACCGATACGATATGCTCTGACCTGCATGGGCCATCACAAAAACTTATCACGACCCGCACCCGCTTTTCGGACGCGAGCTCGTGAGCAAGCCAGCTACGTATCGAGCGGACTCCAGCCCGACTCGAGTACGTATAAGCTGCCAAGGTCATGGATATCATGTCTAATCTGAACTATATCTCAATCCACATGAATCATATAAACAAGAATGAACACTATAGGTTGTGGTCTGCAGCCCACTAGCATAAATGTCCGATAAGACTCTAAAGGAAATAACAAGAGTCTACAACTGAAACAAAAAGCAGGATATCTCATGATAAGGAATGAAAAGCACGAGCGGATAATAAACACAATAGCGATACCTGAATCCCGCAAGCAATATCATCATATCCGGACCCCACAAGTGTCATAATCATCCGCCATCCAGAGCTGCTAACTAACTCCACGCAATAACTAACCTGAAGAGATCATCAGGTCCTCAGGGGACATAGCAAGATACATAAAAATATGCCTATCTAGCAGTTTATCATGCAATAAAGAAAATACAAGAAATAACCGAGAAGAAACCAATCAGCACGGAAATACGACTATACACGACTGGAAGAACCACTACTCCTAAATGAACTGCTGGAGAAGAACAAGAGAACACGATATCACGATGTCAATGGATAACCAATCGAATACTCAAACCCTCGTCCCTAGTGTGGACTCGCAGGCTAGCATCACCATCGTCCCTAGTGTGGACTCGCAGGTGTGAACCATATACTACTAACCCTCGTCCCTGGTGTGGACTCGCAGGCTAGCATCATCCTCGTCCCTAGTATGGACAGATAACTACTAACCCTCGCCCCTAATGTGGGCTCGCAGGTTAGCTTAACTACTAACCCTCGCCCCTAATGTGGACTCGCAGGTTAGCTTAACTACTAACCCTCACCCCTAGTGTGGGCTCGCAGGTTAGCTTAACTACTAACCCTCGCTCCTACTATGGGCTCGCAGGTTAGCTTAAAGAATTTCAAGGCAATGAGGTAAAATAGTTCTGTTATGACTTATTCATCCTATGACACGATGCGACTCAGTCCAAGTACAAGTGATGACACGACACGACTCAATCACGATACACGAGAAAACCAATCCAATATGAACTACAGAGGTAACTATGAACAAGAACTATATATACGTATATCCAATATGAACTACAAAGCTAATTATAAACAAGGCTATATATACACTAGCAGGCATGATATACAAATCACATCTAAATAATCAACTAGTAAAACTGTATAATAATATAAATATACATATAAATAAACTGTAGAGGGAGGCAAGGTATCTTGCCTGGAGGTTGCACGCAGATCCAACAAAAATACAGTCAACTGCCAAGCCATGAAGTCCAAGTCATCACAACTGTCTTCGAAAACTGAAACAAACATTACCAACGTTCTCAAAATAGCTAAATTAGCTAGGATTGCCTGTCCTTAAGTCTAATTATGGACACAGGGGCAAAACGGTAATTTTGGGCAAAAATGGTGTCCGCCGTTAGACCCGCTTTGCACCGAAAAGCGTGCCAGAGTCAATGGTCTCTAAAGTCGTCAAACTATATGTCTA
Organism: Iris pallida; assembly: GCA_029216955.1. Taxonomy (NCBI): domain Eukaryota; kingdom Viridiplantae; phylum Streptophyta; class Magnoliopsida; order Asparagales; family Iridaceae; genus Iris; species Iris pallida. The sequence goes on along the minus strand of JANAVB010033820.1, from coordinate 13,270,549 downwards.
TGGATCCAGTTTTTTGATACGAACCCAACCGTATGTCCAGAGTTGGATTCCGGCGGGCTGTGCACAAAATCGCCCGTTAAATCGGACCGTGGGGCCCGCAAAACGGCGGTCCAATCAACTGTCTCAGAATTGGACCAAACTTGTCACCCCTATTTCCTGTATTTTGTATTTGTACTCGTGATTTGATTTTGGTACGTATTTTATTTTCTCGACTTGTGGATTCGGGTTCTCGTAAATGGGTTTTGGACCATGGCTTGGTTTTATTTTGTGGAGTTGGTTTGGTTTGGTTTGGTTCATCATGAGTGGAACACCTTAGCCTATTCTCCACCTCCATTCCATCACAACCACCCTCATTAAAACCTACCAACCTTTTCTCTCTCCTCCATAACTCCATTAATTTCTTACAACTTCTTCTTCTTCCTTCTTCCACACAACTCCCCAACCCATAGGCAAGTGCACCTTGCCATCAAATAAGCACCACTTTTTCTTTGTTCATTAGCTAGATTAGGCCATGGAGAACAACTTTAGAACTTGACATTTTGTGATTTGGAGCTTTCATTTTTCTAGATCTAGGTTTTAACCATTTTCGAAAATTCTTGGTTTTGATCCATTAAACTTCGATTTTTGCATGTTTTGATGCTTCCATGTGGAAGAGAATTCGATTTTACTCAAGTTAGAACTTTGAAAATCTAGATTTGGTTTTGATTTGGCTAAGTTATGAAGATTTGAAGTTTTTGGTGTTCTTGAGGAGTTCATCTCAGCCTTGGTGAAGGCTCTCGGCCAGTGCTCTTTAGCACTTGACCGTTTGCGCACCCCGGCCTGTGCTCTTTAGTGCATGGCCGATTGCGCATAGGCTCAGCCAGTGCTTTGCGCTGCGCTGGATTGTGCTGGCGCAAGCTAGCCATGCGCAAGCCAGCCATGCGCAAAGTAACCCCTGCGCACTCGACCATTGCGTAGTCCAACTCTGCGCAATCTGACCCTGTGCCATCCACTCATGTGCAATCTGACCCCTGCACCAACCAGTTCAGTGCAAGCCGACTCCTGCGCAGCTCACTCCTGCGCAGTTGGCCCCTGGCGCACTTGACTCCTGTGCAACCCGACCCCAGGGACCCTTGCGCAATCTGTCCAATCATGGAGATTTGGTTTATTTTTCCTTAATCTTGGCTCTTCTATAGCCCTGTATATTGGTATTTTATTAGATATTTTATTAGATATTTTGCGCAATCTTTTATCATGAACTTGATTTACTTAATATGTTTGGAATGACTATTGTACATGGCATGGCATGACAAAGAACTAGCATAACATGACAGTGACCCGTAGTGGTGCACTCCTGACATGACCAACCTGACTTGATAGTGGCCCGTGGCGGTGCACTCTTGACATGTACTTGACTTGACCTGTACTTGACCTGACTTGACTTGACTTGTAACTTGTAACTTGACTCGTATAATCAACTTGACACCGTAGGTGTTCCTGCTTGCTTGCTTGTACAATCCACTTGTCTTGTCTTGCATCATGTCTAGGATGTGACTTCCTGGGTACCACGGCTAGGGACTCGCGATAAATTGGATTAGGCTAATTATTAGATCAAACTAGAACATGGAGAATTTCCAGTCACAGGCAATCTCGTTATCTGGGCGCTTTAATGGACTTGTAGCTTGCCGACGAGTAGAGCACATTTCCAGCACACTGTCATGTGTTGCACCCTCTAAGTCACCTAAGGGTACATTTGTCTCTCGGGCAATGTACCTACCTATAACTCTCAATCCACGAAAGGATAACTGGATGGTCTGCAGGGCTTGGGACTGGAAATTCTCACTTGCATCTTGTTAGTAATTAGGCTTGTGATAACCCTAGTTAGTTAAAGTAGTAAGCCGTAGTACTTGCTTGGCCGATTGTGAATGAATGGTGTCCAGCTCTGTCTAAGTCTTGTCTAGCCCCTGTACCTGGAACTCTTGATCATGATTATTTTACTTATCTCTAACGATAAATGGGTAGAGACAGTGAGCTATTCAGGCGAAGGGGTACAATCCTGGTCCTTGTTTGGTTTAAGGATTGTAACCTGGCTTCCGAAATGGTTCCACATCCCTAGTCGTTTATCGCCCTGTGTACTTTACTACTTGTACTTTCTTTTATTCTTTATGTTCTGATATGCTAGCTTTTGTTCTTATTTGTGGCCTCCTTGTGGCACTTGCTCTTTCTGGGGTTTGACCTAGCTGGTTTTGTGTGGCCAGATTTCGGAGCAGCTCCCGAGGATCTACCAAGCTTCCAGCCCAATGGTGAACACTAGACGGAACCCGGGCTACGAGTGGGTTTTCCCTTTTTGTTTCACTCTCTTATATGTAAATTTATTCTTTTGAGGCGTTTAGCCGACGAGCACCTGTTAGCTCGATGCACATTTATTTACTGTCTGCCTACGGGCTGTAAACATGATTAACAAATCCTAGGGTTGATCATGTATGACCGAACTCTTGCTAGTCCTATCATTTTGTACGACTAGCTTTATGATCATCCGATATGTAATATTTGGGACGCCTTATATATATATTTGATGCTCTAACATCTTGTAACTCTGTTAATTGCTGGAGATTTAGACAATAGGCTTGACCTTAAGAGACTGCTGGCTTGTAGTAAACCCTCATATCTAGACAGTCGTGACCGTATAGTTGAGATGTATTCTATTTTAATATACGTAGCTGGCTATGTCCGCCCCCGCTCTCCAGTATTCTGGTTCTGGAGCGTGACACGGTTTAAGTGGTGGCCCATGCAGGTCTTGTCAATCAAGAAATATGAGGGTTTACCGAATAGATGTCTCAATCAATATTCACCCTTGATCTCTGCTCGTATCTTCAAATCCATGAGATTCTTGACCTGATCACATGCTTGTATCATTGATCTGTCCTGGTCCTTTCCTTATTGTTCCCTATGTCGTCTTCTTCAGCGGCATTGCTCCCGGACCAGCCAACCAGCCAGAGGAAGCTCAACAAGCACCCCAGCGCCAGGAAGATCAAGCTCAGGACTCTGGAGTAGCCTCCCGAGTTATGCTTCCCGGAGGCTCAGAACCTCCAGTTCAGGCAGCTCCGCCCGTTCAACCAGCTAGACAGGATGAGGGACCTTTGGTAGGGCTTATCAGAGAACTGCTTGCATCCCAAGATCGTCGAGGCGACGCCTTGCACCAGGAAGTTCATGATGCACTAAACCGAGGAGGTCCCCAAGGGAATCAGGCGGCCAACAGTTTCAAGCGCTTGAACCCTCCCTTCTTTGACGGCAGTGAAGATGCGATTACCGCGAAAGCTTAGCTTCAGGATACCGAGGTGGTTCTAGAAACAGCAAGGACACCTGAAAATGAGAAGGTGGCGGTGGTACGCCTACAGTTGTTAGACTTGACTCGCGATTGGTGGGCAGCTCAGGCCATGGGGTTAGCGGAACCAGTCACTTGGGCGACGTTCAGAGAGAGATTCCAGACAAAGTACTTCGATGTGGTGGCACGGTACGACCTGCAGACCAGATTCACCAACTTGAAGCAAGGAGGCAGGACGGTCGATGGTTATGCGACCGAGTTTTCCAGGCTGAGTAGGTTCGCCCCCACTTTGGTGGCGACCGAGTTCGATAGGGCTCAGCGGTTCCAGCAAGGGCTGCACTTAGAGATATTATTGGCTGTGGAGCAGTTCGAGCACCAGACGTTCGATGCAGTGTTAAAGGCAGCAAGGAGGCATGAGTATACCTCCCGGAGAATTGTGGACAGGACCGGAGGCAGGAAGCAGTCCCACAACCAGATGCACCAATCTTCAGCTACAGCCCCGGCAGCTAGGGGTATAACCATTGGAACTCCGAGGCGGGCGGCCTCAGTGACGTCGGTTCAGCATTCGACCCCGACGTACCCGCAGCAGCAGAATCAGAAGTCTTTCACGGTGGGATGTTCTCATTGCGGAAAGCCGGGTCATGTAGTGGCAGAGTGTCGTAGGGCACAGGGATTGTGCCTGGCTTATGGAGGAGCAGACCACCAGATAGGGACCTGCCCGAATAGGGGAGGTCCATCATCATCCAACCTTTCTAGTTCTTCGGTGAGAGGACCAGCCCCAGTTCCAGTCCAGCAGCAGCAGCAGTACCCGAGGCCATTGTTGCCTCAGACCCAGGCCTTTCAGCAGCAGAACCAGCAGCAGTTCACCCAGGCTCCAGCACAGAACCGACAAAGGGGTTTCCAGCAGAGGGGACCCGCAGCTAGAGGTCAGGCTATGATGATGACCATGGAAGAAAAAGTTGCACCAGGTGAGGTAGTGACAGGTACTATTCTCGTCAACACTTTTCCAGCATCTGTATTATTTGATTCTGGTGCATCGCATTCATTCATGTCTGTACGATTTGCGACACGGATAGGATTGGAGCCCGAGTCATTATCAGTGAGGCTCAATATACTTACTGGTAATGGTCTTGTGGGAGTAGATCGAGTGTTTTCCTCGTGTCGGATCATAGTTAGCGGTAGAGAGTTCCCCGCTAGGCTCATAGAGTTCCCTATGGCAGACTATGATGTAGTCCTAGGCATGGATTGGTTGAGGAACCATTATGCTAGGATAGACTGCCATGTTGGCAGAGTTGTCTTTAGTATTCCCGGAGAGCCAGAGTTTTCATTTTCCAGAGGCGCCGTGGAGCCTTCTCCCCCAGTATTGCGGATGGCAGTAGCAGCAGTGCAGTTGCCCCGGATAGTTGAAGAGTTTCCAGATGTCTTCCCAGAGGAACTTCCAGGGATGCTACCAGAGCGGGAGATCGAGTTCACCATCGACTTGATTCCCAGGACAGTACCAGTATCAGAGCGAGTCTACAGAATGGCGCCTTCAGAGTTGGAGATTTTGTACAAGATGATTGAAGAACTCAGGACCAAGGGATTCATTCGTGCAAGTGGATCGCCTTGGGGAGCCCCGATGCTTCTTGTGAAAAAGAAGGATGGTACGTCTAGGCTATGTGTAGATTATCGTACCTTGAACTCAGTGACAATCAAGAACAGATACCCTCTCCCGAGGATAGATGACTTGTTTGATCAACTCAAGGGGGCTTCAGTTTTCTCGAAGATAGACTTGCGGTCAGGATACCACCAAATCAGAGTCAGAGAGCAGGACATCCCGAAGACGGCGTTCAGATCTAGGTACGGGCATTGAGAGTTTCTAGTTATGCCCTTTGGAGCGACCAATGCGCCGCAGTGTTCATGGACCTCATGAACCATATTTTTATGCCTTACTTGGATCAGTTTGTGATAGTGTTCCTTGATGACATCCTGGTCTACAGCAAGAGTGAAGTAGAGCATGAGGAGCATCTCAGGATCGTCCTTCAGACGCTTAGGGAGCACCAGTTGTACGCCAAGTTCAGTAAATGCGAGTTCTGGCTCGATCGCATTTCATACTTGGGTCACATCATTACCCGAGGAGGAGTGGAAGTGGATCCCCAGAAGATTATGGCCATCGAGTTTTGGCCAGTACCCAGCTCAGTGGCAGAAGTCTGCAGCTTTCTTGGATTGGCCGGCTACTACCGGCGGTTCGTCTCTGATTTTACAAGGATTTCAGCACCGATGACCCAGTTGACCCGCAAGGATGTGTCGTTCGTTTGGACAGCAGAATGTCAGGAATCATTTGAGAAGTTGAAGCGAGGTTTGATAACGGCTCCTATTCTTACCCTTCCAGATGGGACCGGAGAATTCACAGTTTATTGCGAAGCTTCAGGCAGAGGATTGGGATGTGTTTTGATGCAGCATGGGAAGGTAATTGCTTATACGTCGCGTCAACTCCGTGATCATGAGAAGAATTACCCGACCCACGACTTGGAGCTAGCAGCAGTAGTATTTGCACTTAAGTTGTGGAGGCACTACTTGTACGGAGACAGAGTGGAGATATTTACTGATCATAAGAGCCTGAAGTATGTTTTCACCCAGAAGGATCTTAATATGCGGCAGTGTCACGACCCGCTCCCGAATAATCGGACACGAGTCGGACACGCCCAGCCTTCGTCGTTAGACACGACGAAGTAAGCTGTACCAGAACTAGGGAAAATCTAACAAGTCAAGTAAATGAGAAGTAATGTCACAGCATATCTATAAACGATCCCAGAATATTCAAATACATGTCTAAGCATTTTATTATTACATTCATCCAGAAATGTACTAAAGTCTGACTAAAGTCTCAAAAGCAGGAAAGACAACTAAAAGAAAGATAACTAGGCTTCTGCAGCCTCTATGTCACAAGCAGCTCCAGCTGGCTCAAGGAAAGCAGTATCATGTCCATAGTATGTGTCACATAAAGCCTCCATCTCACCTATCATAACATATCCAGTCAGGAGCGGAGCAAAGCACAGTTCTAGGTAATGAACAATAACATAATGATATGGAAAGTAAATGCTGGAAGAACAGGATAAGAACAAGTATCTAAAGAACATGAAGATCATGAACTACTGCTATAAAGATACATGAAAGATCATGACAATGTAAGATGCAGTAAAGATCACGACTAATATCAAGATCAGGATCAAGAGAAACTAATGTAAGAACAATATCCTGAACATGTGTTTATATGTTTGAAATACTACTTAGATATGTGACCGGCTTGGATAAGATCATGAAAGAACATGAAAGGATCCTGGAAGATCATGTAATGGTACGGCTTAGGACCCGCGTGCACTGTGCGAGGCCTAAGCTAAAGATCATGAATAAGTATCCGGGTTTAGTCACATATCTAGAGTATTTCCCCACCCCAAGATACAAGTAAGAACATGAAAGAACAAGCCAGAAAGAACATGAACGTGTCGCAGTGTGTCAGCAATAAAGAACAAGGAAAATGCACTGAACAGAACCATAGAATGTACTTGCCTGGCTCCAGCAATATGGTAGGCAATCTAGCTGGATGTTCTCCTGTTAACAATAGTGATGTACAAGTTGGTTAATAAACTATGCTAGTTGCTTCTAGGTTAATTAAAGAACTAAATCCTTATCTTGATTCTTCCCAAATAAGTTAGTCTTATTTGGAGGTTCACAAGTTACATTACACTAGGTTAATTACTAACTACCTGTTTTCTTTTGGGAAAAACAAATGTTAAACACAACCCTTGGTTTTACGTGTTTAACACTAAGAGTTTCTATAAGTTTATAATTCAAAAACTCATTATATATATATAGAGTTAGCATTGTAACTTTTTATATATATAAAAGTGGTTTGTCTTATAAACTTGGTTTTAAAAGCTATTTAAGTAAAGAGTAACTAATCAGCAATAAAAAGTTTAACTAATTTGTTTTTAGTTATAAAATTGGTTTTAAGAGGATGTTTCCATCAACTCACAACAAATGGAAAAATAACATTTATTATTTATTTGAAAAAAAAGTTTTACAAAATTAAACTACAGACAGTCCTGCCCAAGGCAAAAATTCACAGGTCGGCCCACAACCACTCGGCCCAACCCAACAGTCTGCCACCCGGTCCAATCCAAAACCAAGGATCAGCTCAGACCCAACTTTCTAACCAGCCCAATTATAACTACAACATATAAGCCCGGCCCAACATAGCCCAGCCAAACCAGCCCAACAGAAATTAATTACAGTCATCCCGCCCATAATTAATAAAATAATATTACAACACATTCAGTATGGCCCAGCCCATACTAACAGCCCATAAAAGAAATATACAAAAATAAGCCCACTGAATACACCAACCGGCCCAACAACAGATAACCGCAAACTGCCAAAATCCACCGCCGGTCAGGCCCAAAGTCCAAGGCCAGTCACGTCAGGTCAGAAGTCACATCATCTCCTTGGTGTCCAACACGCACGTCGGACACGGGAAAGAGGACACGGCTACAGCAAGGTTCAGCAAAGTTCTAGCCACGAATCCACGCCACTTCGTATCCGACACGAACATCGGATACGAACAGGTAGGTACAGTCCACAGTCCAGTCGGGACAGAGGTCCAACACCAGAAAATCCCTCAGCAACAAATAACAGAGAGAAAGAAGAAGTCATCAATTAAAATCCATAAAATATGCATGCAGTGTCGGACACGAAAGTGTCTGACCATGAGATCTCAGTTCAGTAAAATGGAACCAACATCATATCCAAAATTATGGCATGCATGCAGTGTCAGACACGAAAGTGTTTAGACACAAGATCTCAGTCCAAAAAGAAAGGATTCCGAACATCAGATCTTCTCCAAAAATCCACACAAAATGGATAAGGAAACATTCCAAAAACAAACCCATCCCTGATCTAACGAACCGAGCAACCCTAGAGTCACCACTGGTTTGTTAGGTCTAGGCCAACCGACAGCATGCAAGTAAAAGAAACAGATCTACTGGATCCTCCACAGGAAACACCATCGAAAACCCACACTCAACAGATCTGGAACCACTACCAGATCTGGAGTAAAACTCCTCAGAAAACAACATCACAACCACTGAAATAGTCACAGATCAACTTGATCTCAAAGAATCAACTAAAGAACATCACAGATCTAACATGCAACCCAAAATAACCACATGCAAGGGTCGATCTACAAGATCGGACCACAGAAACCCTAGATCCAACGGATCTGAACAGTTAGAACTGTTCGAAGAGAAAGACAACATCATCGATCTCACACAACCACAGAAACCCTAGATCTCGTCACCGATCAAAGGATCTCAGAGTCTAGGCCATAGATCTGCCATAGATCTGACCAACAGTAGAGATTAGGGTTAGGGTTAGGGTTTACCCTCTGGAAGTCGAAGCCCAAAGCTCGTCGAGGAAGAAGGAAGGAAGAAGACGAAGAGACAACGAGCTCGAGTTACTGCCAAGCTCCCGGAGTCGCCACCGTCAAAGCCATCATCGCCGAAGCCACCACCAGCGCCATCATCATCGGGGTAGTCGCCATCAGAATCGCCGCGCTCCCTCAGATCTACACCACCAGAGCCGCCATCATCATCATCGTCGTCGTCGTCGTCGTCAGAGTCGCCGCCAAGGTCGCCGTCGAAGCTGGGAACCCGAGGGGTCGGCGAAGGACTCGAGAGCGGCGGAGGAATCGAAGGGTCGGTGGAAGTCTCGAGAAGTCGGTGGAGAGCTCGAGAGAAGAGTGGAGAAGAAATAATGAATGCACTCTCTCTCCAACCGAACGGTCGGTTATAAAACAATAAAAAATGTAAATTTGCAGATAACCCCCTCCGCAAAATGGCAAAGTTACAGAAAACCCCTCCTCATTTGAATATTAACCCGCAACTTAGTTTATATAGGAAACTTTACAAATTAACCCTCTGCTGTTTCATATTTGCATAATTCATTTAAAAACAGTTTTTTTAAAATAAGAAAAAATAATATAAAAGTTGTTATAACAACCTTTAATTGTTAAATTGTCAAAAAAATGCAATTCATTCAAAATGTTTCCAAATTAATAATAAGTATAAAAATGAATTTTTAATATTTAAGAAAAACTGGAAAGTGGAGTTACAAATTATCCCCCCCTCAAAAAATTTCGTCCTCGAAATTCGAAGGACAACAAAACAATCAAGGCAAAAACACAAGGAAGATTCAAGCTCAAGCCATTTATTGTATTTAAAGGTTTCAATTATCAAAATACAATTAGGCAAACAAAGTGGGATCTCTCTCCCGTATCTCGTCCTCGCCCTCCCATGTGGACTCTCCGGAGAGTGGTGTCTCCACATGACGCGGTCAAGAGGAATGGTCTGGTTCCGCAGTCGCTTCTCCCTCCGGTCGAGGATTTCTACTGGCTGCTCCTCGCAAGTCAATCTCGACCCACCTCCAGCTCTGAATAGTCCACCACATGACTCGGATCTGGAATGTAGCGTCGAAGCTGGGACACGTAGAAAACGTCGTGCACTCCCTCCAAGCTAGCTGGAAGCGCTAGTCAATCTGCCACCTCGCCAATACGCGTCATCACGTCGAGAGGCCCGCTGAATCTCGGACTGAACTTTCTGCCTCTGCCAAAATGAATAGTGCCTCTGGTCGGCGAGATTCTTCAGGATCACTCTGCTTCTAACTGCGAACTCCGGTGACCATCTGTTGTTGTCCGTCCAGTGCTTTTGTCGATCCATGACGCTCTGAGCCTTGAGTCCAAGTATACACAAAAAGTTTGGGATATCACGCTTTGACAAAGGTCAAGGATCAAATAGTCACGAAGTGGAAGGAATTTCAATTACAACTCAGAGGAGAAAAATCATGAAGACACAACTATTAAGTACGATCAAAAATTGATAGTTTTAACACAAGTGGGCTAGCACAAGATAGGAAAATCATGGTCAGACAGACATGATTTAAGATCAAAATTTAGACAAGACACAAGCGAAGTATGGAATCAAAATCTGGCAATGTATAATTTGAGGAAATCAATGATCTAATGGTACAATACTAAAAGGTAATTAGCAAGGGTTGATTTGAGGAACGTACGAAATACTCAGGAGATACAGTATCAAATCAGGGTGAACATGCAAGGATGTGTGATTCTCGAAAACCAATAATCATATGAAAAGGGATTATAGTCTCCAGAATATCCAAGAACATATTGGTATCTGAAATCACTTTGCTTAGAATCCCTACCCCGCCAGTATGTATCTGACTGCAGTGGACTTTCGGCTCCGTGACTCAAATAACAATATGTCTCCAAATACTCTATCAACCTTATCCATTTTCCAACAATCATTGACGAAACAACCCAAGAGATCAAGATATGAAGAATATGACAAGTCTCGACAATCCTCGAAAACCTATGGGTCTGAAATCACTTCAACTTAGAGTTCCTGCCTCGCCAGTGCGCTACTGGCTGCAGTGAACCCTCAGTCTCCATAATCCAGCTAATGGCTGCAGCGCGCAACTGTCATGCCACAGTAGGTCATCGAATAGCCTCTCGACTTTATCCCTAGGAATTTCAAAAGAGTTTCAAGGAATTCAAAATGAATTTCAATAGTCCAAGTCATGGAAATGGTGAAATTACCTGACTGTTAGAATACATGAGTTTATTAGGTACTAAAAATGACAAGGGATCCAATCAGTGAGTACAAAAGGGCAGCCAGGGAGATTTAAAATTCAGACAGGACAAAGTTTCAAATTATGACGGAATATCAACTGATATCGGAAATTGTAACAAGATTCCACATATGGGACGTTATCCCGAAGGGATAACAGAGTCTCGAAGGACGAACTGAAGCAAGTATCAGATAGGAAACAAGTTTCAAAAATAAGAAATAAAATCCCGTACTGGAAACGAGTTTCAATAAAATCTCGAATAACAATGAAAACTTGAATAGAAAACGAAATCTCCAATAAAGTACACAATGGAAAATAGAAAATCAAGTATCAACAAAGTCGTGAATAAGGAACAAATTCTCGAATAGAAAATCTCAATGAGGAGACAAGATTTGGAATAGGGAACACAGTCTCAACGAGTCGCGAGTAGGAACTAAAATTCAAAGTCCGGTAAATCTTGAATGGGAGACAAAATTACGAACAAAACAAAGTCTCGAAATAGGAAACATGATCTTAAATTTTCGAATGGAATCAAGTTATGAATAGGAAAAAAAAAATCAATGGGTGAGTAAAACAATATCCATGAAACAAGCGATACTTCAAATAGGGAACAAGATCGAAGCAAGGTTGTGAACAGAATAATTTCCAAGTAGAAACAAGCCACGTAGGAAACGAATCTCACATAGGGAACAGGTCGAAACCGAAGTTTTCAAACGATGTCTTGAATGGTGAATAAAAACAAGTACTGAATCAAATTCCAACTATCCCAAAATAGAAAACTGAACTTCGGAAAGAAACAAAATTTACAAATTGTAACTAGTCCTGAATAGGAAACAAAATTCCTGAGTAGAATCTCGAAAAGAGCAAGGTTATGAAGAATGGATGGAGGAGTATCAATCAACGAATAGGAAAATAATATCTCGAATTTAAGTTTCGAATACCAACCAAGATTCCAAAATAGAAAACAAGAAGTTCCCAGAAATGGTCTAGATGCTAAAAAAAATTTAAGGAAAAACTAGGCTGCTAATCAAGATACATGGTTTTTCCAACCATGCAAAAATCTTCAGTCTTCAGTCTGTCTTCAGTATTCCTCCGGAACGAAAATCTCTCTAACCTCCTTCAATTGTCCTGGCATAGGTTGATCCCTGCGGTAGTACTCCATGTGGTTGCTGATTCTGAAAAGGTGGTTCTCTTTGCTGTAGTCTGATGCTCCTCGCGCTTGTTCTCGGGCAATGTGATCAACGTTCTTCAGCAATCCATGATTTGGTGGGCAGTCGATCCGTAGAACAAGCATAAACTCTATCTTTTGCGGCACTCTTCATAGTGGCATCCCGAGAGGTGGCAGTAATTGTAAATGATCGTCGGCTGGATCTGAATCTGGATCTCCCGCTGAGGTTGAAGTGCAGGGCTCTGGTAGGAATATATGACTGCTGGCTTGCTGGCTGCTGAGATCTGTTCCTGATGATGCGACTGGTGGTACGATCGAAGAAACGCCGACTGAGTGTTACGATGTTTTGCGGATCCAAGCTAGTTATTGCCTTCGTCATAAGTCTTCATGTCCCTCATGTGCTTCAGCTTTCCGTCTCATTCCATTGTCTGCGCTACATTCTGAATCTCCAGGCTGGTGGCTCTAATCTTCATAGAAGTCGGATCCTCACATGCTGAGATGATCTTCAGTGGCGGCTTCAGGTTCTCGATCGGCTCTCTGGTGCAAGATATGCGCTCGGTGTCGGAAAAGTCCAAGTGTCTGAGCGTCTAGAAATCAGAAGTCCTTCCTGGCTCGGAGAGTGTATCCACAAGTCTGACTTGGAAAGGGTGGCCTGCTTCCTCTGGTTGTCAAGGGACTCTTCAGACATCTCCGTCAATTACGTACTACCCATGGGGATAGTAGAGTGATAGAAGGTAGTGGAAGTTCGGAAACGTCAAGTGCAGGTGAATTGACAGTTCTGGTGTTGCATGCTTTTGAACTATCTGCAAAACAGAAAACTGTTAAAGTAACCTAGACCTACATACAACAAGTGTTTATAGAATATCAAAATACCTGATACACCTGATATACCTGATATACCCTTAATTCCCGATTTTTCCTATGCTGTGATCAAGTTTCCCTAGTGTAATCAAGTCCCCCAATAGTACGCTAAGTCCTAGGTACCATTAGGATGGACCTGCATGGGCCACCACTAAAAACATGTCACGACCCGCTCCCGAATAATCGAACACGAGTCAGACACGCCCAGCCTTCGTCCTTAGACACGACGAAGTAAGCTGTACCAGAACTAGGGAAAATCTAACAAGTCAAGTAAATGAGAAGTAATGTCACAGCATATCTATAAACGATCCCAGAATATTCAAATACATGTCTAAGCATTTTATTATTACATTCATCCAGAAATGTACTAAAGTCTGACTAAAGTCTCAAAAGCAGGAAAGACAACTAAAAGAAAGATAACTAGGCTTCTGCAGCCTCTATGTCACAAGCAGCTCCAGCTGGCTCAAGGAAAGCAGTATCATGTCCATAGTATGTGTCACATAAAGCCTCCATCTCACCTATCATAACATATCCAGTCAGGAGCGGAGCAAAGCACAATTCTAGGTAATGAACAATAACATAATGATATGGAAAGTAAATGCTGGAAGAACAGGATAAGAACAAGTATGTAAAGAACATGAAGATCATGAACTACTGCTATAAAGATACATGAAAGATCATGACAATGTAAGATGCAGTAAAGATCACGACTAATATCAAGATCAGGATCAAGAGAAACTAATGTAAGAACAATATCCTGAACATGTGTTTATATGTTTGAAATACTACTTAGATATGTGACCGGCTTGGGTAAGATCATGAAAGAACATGAAAGGATCCTGGAAGATCATGTAATGGTACGGCTTAGGACCCGCGTGCACTGTGCGAGGCCTAAGCTAAAGATCATGAATAAGTATCCGGGTTTAGTCACATATCTAGAGTATTTCCCCACCCCAAGATACAAGTAAGAACATGAAAGAACAAGCCAGAAAGAACATGAACGTGTCGCAGTGTGTCAGCAATAAAGAACAAGGAAAATGCACTGAACAGAACCATAGAATGTACTTGCCTGGCTCCAGCAATATGGTAGGCAATCTAGCTGGATGTTCTCCTGTTAACAATAGTGATGTACAAGTTGGTTAATAAACTATGCTAGTTGCTTCTAGGTTAATTAAAGAACTAAATCCTTATCTTGATTCTTCCCAAATAAGTTAGTCTTATTTGGAGGTTCACAAGTTACATTACACTAGGTTAATTACTAACTACCTGTTTTCTTTTGGGAAAAACAAATGTTAAACACAACCCTTGGTTTTACGTGTTTAACACTAAGAGTTTCTATAAGTTTATAATTCAAAAACTCATTATATATATATAGAGTTAGCATTGCAACTTTTTATATATATAAAAGTGGTTTGTCTTATAAACTTGGTTTTAAAAGCTATTTAAGTAAAGAGTAACTAATCAGCAATAAAAAGTTTAACTAATTTGTTTTTAGTTATAAAATTGGTTTTAAGAGGATGTTTCCATCAACTCACAACAAATGGAAAAATAACATTTATTATTTATTTGAAAAAAAAGTTTTACAAAATTAAACTACAGACAGTCCTGCCCAAGGCAAAAATTCACAGGTCGGCCCACAACCACTCGGCCCAACCCAACAGTCTGCCACCCGGTCCAATCCAAAACCAAGGATCAGCTCAGACCCAACTTTCTAACCAGCCCAATTATAACTACAACATATAAGCCCGGCCCAACATAGCCCAGCCAAACCAGCCCAACAGAAATTAATTACAGTCATCCCGCCCATAATTAATAAAATAATATTACAACACATTCAGTATGGCCCAGCCCATACTAACAGCCCATAAAAGAAATATACAAAAATAAGCCCACTGAATACACCAACCGGCCCAACAACAGATAACCGCAAACTGCCAAAATCCACCGCCGGTCAGGCCCAAAGTCCAAGGCCAGTCACGTCAGGTCAGAAGTCACATCATCTCCTTGGTGTCCAACACGCACGTCGGACACGGGAAAGAGGACACTGCTACAGCAAGGTTCAGCAAAGTTCTAGCCACGAATCCACGCCACTTCGTATCCGACACGAACATCGGATACGAACAGGTAGGTACAGTCCACAGTCCAGTCGGGACAGAGGTCCAACACCAGAAAATCCCTCAGCAACAAATAACAGAGAGAAAGAAGAAGTCATCAATTAAAATCCATAAAATATGCATGCAGTGTCGGACACGAAAGTGTCTGACCATGAGATCTCAGTTCAGTAAAATGGAACCAACATCATATCCAAAATTATGGCATGCATGCAGTGTCAGACACGAAAGTGTTTAGACACAAGATCTCAGTCCAAAAAGAAAGGATTCCGAACATCAGATCTTCTCCAAAAATCCACACAAAATGGATAAGGAAACATTCCAAAAACAAACCCATCCCTGATCTAACGAACCGAGCAACCCTAGAGTCACCACTGGTTTGTTAGGTCTAGGCCAACCGACAGCATGCAAGTAAAAGAAACAGATCTACTGGATCCTCCACAGGAAACACCATCGAAAACCCACACTCAACAGATCTGGAACCACTACCAGATCTGGAGTAAAACTCCTCAGAAAACAACATCACAACCACTGAAATAGTCACAGATCAACTTGATCTCAAAGAATCAACTAAAGAACATCACAGATCTAACATGCAATCCAAAATAACCACATGCAAGGGTCGATCTACAAGATCGGACCACAGAAACCCTAGATCCAACGGATCTGAACAGTTAGAACTGTTCGAAGAGAAAGACAACATCATCGATCTCACACAACCACAGAAACCCTAGATCTCGTCACCGATCAAAGGATCTCAGAGTCTAGGCCATAGATCTGCCATAGATCTGACCAACAGTAGAGATTAGGGTTTGGGTTAGGGTTTACCCTCTGGAAGTCGAAGCCCAAAGCTCGTCGAGGAAGAAGGAAGGAAGAAGACGAAGAGACAACGAGCTCGAGTTACTGCCAAGCTCCCGGAGTCGCCACCGTCAAAGCCATCATCGCCGAAGCCACCACCAGCGCCATCATCATCGGGGTAGTCGCCATCAGAATCGCCGTGCTCCCTCAGATCTACACCACCAGAGCCGCCATCATCATCATCGTCGTCGTCGTCGTCGTCAGAGTCGCCGCCAAGGTCGCCGTCGAAGCTGGGAACCCGAGGGGTCGGCGAAGGACTCGAGAGCGGCGGAGGAATCGAAGGGTCGGTGGAAGTCTCGAGAAGTCGGTGGAGAGCTCGAGAGAAGAGTGGAGAAGAAATAATGAATGCACTCTCTCTCCAACCGAACGGTCGGTTATAAAACAATAAAAAATGTAAATTTGCAGATAACCCCCTCCGCAAAATGGCAAAGTTACAGAAAACCCCTCCTCATTTGAATATTAACCCGCAACTTAGTTTATATAGGAAACTTTACAAATTAACCCTCTGCTGTTTCATATTTGCATAATTCATTTAAAAACAGTTTTTTTAAAATAAGAAAAAATAATATAAAAGTTGTTATAACAACCTTTAATTGTTAAATTGTCAAAAAAATACAATTCATTCAAAATGTTTCCAAATTAATAATAAGTATAAAAATGAATTTTTAATATTTAAGAAAAACTGGAAAGTGGAGTTACAGGCAGAGAAGATGGCTCGAGCTACTGGTGGACTACAATATAGATTTGCAGTATCATCCAGGGAAGGCCAACGTTGTAGCAGATGCGTTGAGCCGGAGAGCCGGAGTTTATTTCCTGACGGCGCAACCAGAGCTATTGGCAGATCTTCAGAAGATGGGTATAGAAGTTGTCCTCCCTTCCAATATGGCCTTGATGGCCAGCCTACAGATTCAGTCTACCATAGTTGAGAGGATCCGGACAGCACAGTTAACAGATTCCAAGATTCAGCAGCTCAGAGTAGAGTGCGAGGCAGGGAGAAGGCCAGAGTTATGTATTCATGAGGATGGTACACTTCGACACGGCACGCTTCTTTGTGTACCCAGTGGAGATATCAGACAGGAAGTCATGGCAGAGGCTCACAGTTCGCAGTATTCCATCCACCCAGGCAGCACAAAGATGTACAGAGATATTCGTCAACACTTTTGGTGGAATGGTATGAAGAGAGAGATAGCCCGATATGTCTCTCGATGTTTGGTTTGCCAACAAGTAAAGGCTGAACATCAGAGGCCAGCTGGACTTCTTCAACCTTTACCGATCCCAGAATGGAAATGGGAACACATAACCATGGATTTCGTGACTGGGTTACCCAGATCTCCGGCAGGCAGAGATGCTATTTGGGTCATTGTAGACAGGCTTACCAAGGTGGCACACTTTCTTCCATTTAGAGTTGGACAGTCGACGGCGCAGCTAGCAGAGATGTATCTCAGGCAGATCGTCAGACTTCACGGAGTGCCAGTCAGCATAGTATCAGACAGGGATACGAGATTCACATCGCACTTCTGGCGCAATCTTCATCAAAGTTTGGAGACTCGTCTCAAGTTCAGCTCAGCGTATCATCCGCAGACAGATGGGCAGTCAGAGCGTACTATACAAACTCTCAAAGATATATTGCGGTCATGTACCCGTGACTTCGGTGGTTCGTGGGAGGATCACCTGCACCTGGTGGAATTCTCGTACAACAATAGTTTCCAGGCCAGTATCCAGATGGCACCCTTCGAGGCTCTGTATGGTAGGAAGTGCAGATCCCCGTTAGCATGGGACGATGTCGGAGAGAGAAAGATGCTCGGTCCAGAACTGATTTCTCAGACGGTTGAAGTGGTCAGTAAAGTCAGAGATCACCTCCGAGTTGCTCAGGATCTCCAGCGCCATTGGACCGATGCTCATCGGCGTCCCTTAGAATTTGCCGTCGGCGACCATGTATTCCTTAGGATCTCGTCTACCCGCGGCGTCATTCGTTTTGGCGTGCGGGGAAAGCTTAGTCCTAGGTATATAGGGTCGTTCGATATTGTGGAGCGAGTAGGCGATGTGTCCTATCGTCTCGTTCTTCCGCCGTCGCTAAGTGAGATACATAATGTATTCTATGTATCCCAATTAAGACGGTACATCCCGAACCCGAGCCATATCCTAGATCATTCGAAATTGGTTGTTGGTACCAACCTTTCGTATGAGGAGAGGCCCGTGTCTATATTGGACTGGAGGGAAAAGACGCTCAAGAACAAGACTATTAACTTAGTTCGTGTTGCTTGGGGTCATCACTCTCTAGGTGAGTCAACGTGGGAGCGTGAGGATGACATCCGATCGCGATACCCCTACCTGTTTGACTCGTAAGGTATAATGTCTTTCTTGTGCCTTACGCTTTCCCTTCCTTGCTTGCATTGTATGATTGTATGATTGAACTGCTTAGTGTAGCTTGTCTGTGCTTAGTATAGCTTGTCGTGGCAATCTCTAGCTCCTTGATTAAATTTTGAGGACGGAATTCTTTGAAGGTGGGTAGAGTTGTCACCCCCATTTCCTGTATTTCGTATTTGTACTCGTGATTTAATTTCGGCACGTATTTTATTTTCTCGACTTGTGGATTCGGGTTCTCGTAAATGGGTTTTGGACCATGGCTTGGTTTTATTTTGTGGAGTTGGTTTGGTTTGGTTTGGTTCATCATGAGTGGAACACCTTAGCCTATTCTCCACCTCCATTCCATCACAACCACCCTCATTAAAACCTACCAACCTTTTCTCTCTTCTCCATAACTCCATTAATTTCTTACAACTTCTTCTTCTTCCTTCTTCCACACAACTCCCCAACCCATAGGCAAGTGCACCTTGCCATCAAATAAGTACCACTTTTTATTTGTTCATTAGCTAGATTAGGCCATGGAGAACAACTTTAGAACTTGACATTTTGTGATTTGGAGCTTTCATTTTTCTAGATCTAGGTTTTAACCATTTTCAAAAATCCTTGGTTTTGATCCATTAAACTTCGATTTTTGCATGTTTTGATGCTTCCATGTGGAAGAGAATTCGATTTTACTCAAGTTAGAACTTTGAAAATCTAGATTTGGTTTTGATTTGGCTAAGTTATGAAGATTTGAAGTTTTTGGTATTCTTGAGGAGTTCATCTCAGCCTTGGTGAAGGCTCTCGGCCAGTGCTCTTTAGCACTTGACCATTTGCGTACCCCGGCCTGTGCTCTTTAGCGCATGGCCGATTGCGCATAGGCTCAGCCAGTGCTTTGCGCTGCGCTGGATTGTACTGGCACAAGCTAGCCATGCGCAAGCCAGCCATGCGCAAAGTAACCCCTGCGCACTCGACCATTGCGCAGTCCAACTCTGCGTAATCTGACCCTGCGCCATCCACTCATGCGTAATCTGACCCCTGCGCCAACCAGTTCAGCGCAAGCCGACTCCTGCGCATCTCACTCTTACGCAGTTGGCCCCTGGCGCACTTGACTCCTGCGCTACCCGACCCCAGGGACCCTTGCGCAATCTGTCCAATCGTGGAGATTTGGTTTATTTTTCCTTAATCTTGGCTCTTCTATAACCCTGTATATTGGTATTTTATTAGATATTTTACGCCCATTTTATATCCTTACGCCTTTTATCATGAACTTGATTTACTTAATATGTTTGGAATGACTATTGTACATGGCATGTCATGACAAGGAACTAGCATAACATGACAGTGACCCGTAGTGGTGCACTCCTGACATGACCAACCTGACTTGATAGTGGCCCGTGGCGGCGCACTCTT
This sequence comes from Iris pallida, assembly GCA_029216955.1. NCBI lineage: Eukaryota > Viridiplantae > Streptophyta > Magnoliopsida > Asparagales > Iridaceae > Iris > Iris pallida. The sequence continues at coordinate 13,250,808 of JANAVB010033820.1, read as the reverse complement.
GACATGTACTTGACTTGACCTGTACTTGACCTGACTTGACTTGACTTGTAACTTGTAACTTGACTCGTATAATCAACTTGACACCGTGGGTGTTCCTGCTTGCTTGCTTGTACAATCCACTTGTCTTGTCTTGCATCATATCTAGGACGTGACTTCCTGGGTACCACGGCCAGGGACTCGCGCTAAATTGGATTAGGCTAATTATTAGATCAAACTAGAACATGGAGAATTTCCAGTCACAGGCAATCTTGTTATCTGGGTACTTTAATGGACTTGTAGCTTGTCGACGAGTAGAGCACATTTCCAGCACACTGTCATGTGTTGCACCCTCTAAGTCACCTAAGGGTACATTTGTCTCTCGGGCAATGTACCCACCTATAACTCTCAATCCGCGGAAGGATAACTGGATGGTCTGCAGGGCTTGGGACTGGAAATTCTCACTTGCATCTTATTAGTAATTAGGCTTGTGATAACCCTAGTTAGTTAAAGTAGTAAGCCGTAGTACTTGCTTGGCCGATTGTGAATGAATGGTGTCCAGCTCTGTCTTTGTCTAGCCCCTGTACCTGGAACTCTTGATCATGATTGTTTTACTTATCTCTAACGATAAATGGGTAGAGACAGTGAGCTATTCAGGCGAAGGGGTACAATTTCGGTCCTTGTTTGGTTTAAGAATTGTAACCTGGCTCCCGGAATGGTTCCACGTCCCTAGTCGTTTATCGCCCTGTGTACTTTACTACTTGTACTTTCTTTTATTCTTTATGTTCTGATATGCTGGCTTTTGTTCTTATTTGTGGCCTTCTTGTGGCACTTGCTCTTTCTGGGGTTTGACCCAGCTGGTTTTGTGTGGCCAGATTTTGGAGCAGCTCCCGAGGATCTACCAAGCTTCCAGCCCAATGGTGAACACTAGACGGAACCCGGGCTACGAGTGGGTTTTCCTTTTTTGTTTCACCCACTTATATCTAAATTTATTCTTTTGAGGCGTTTAGCTGACGAGCACCTGTTAGCTCGATGCACATTTATTTACTGTCTGCCTACGGGCTGTAAACATGATTAACAAATCCTAGGGTTGATCATGTATGACCGAACTCTTGCTAGTCCTATCATTTTGTACGACTAGCTTCATGATCATCCGATATGTAATATTTGGGACGCCTTATATATATATATTTGATGCTCTAACATCTTGTAACTCTGTTAATTGCTGGAGATTGAGACAATAGGCTTGACCTTAAAAGACTGCTGGCTTGTAGTAAATCCTCATATCTAGACAGCCGTGACCGTATAGTTGAGATGTATTCTATTTCAATATACGTAGCTGGCTATGTCCGCCCCCGCTCTCCAGTATTCTGGTTCTGGGGCGTGACAAAACTTGGCATACATGACCAAAAAAATGATACGGTCCTGTTGGCGCAAGTTTCGTCTCGATCTGACGAACGTGCACAAAGTAATTGAAAAATTTGCACAGAGGTCGATACGGTGAATTTCGACGGATACGCATCAAATTCGTCGTGCACACGCGACCAATTTGAATTTTGCCAAACCCACACGTCCATGAAGCCGTTACGCACCTTTTGATGCTTTCGGTTCGCGACCAAGTCGCCCGGATTGGCGGGACGCACGTGGTATCGGAGAATTTTCTAGTTTTCTACAATTTTTAAAACAGATTTTTGGAAAACTTTGGGATCGAATAACTTTTAATCTACTTAATAAAATTTGAATCTACAAGAAGGGTTATGAGGCCCTATAGGTTGTCTAAAGGTGTGTTCAACTAGAATTTCTAAATGGTACTGGATCGATCGAAAACGATCTTCCAACGTGGATGCTTGGACTGTTTTTGCCCTGTTTTGTGATAAGAATTTTGATCGACTTCGTGTCAATTTTTCTTCGAATCTGGATCGATTCGCTATGAACTAGTTGGAAGGGTTCCTAGATGGTTATATAGGTATTCTATAGGATTTTATGGCGTCAGAAACGATGTAGTATTCGTGGAGAAATCATACAGCAAAGTGGCTTACCCGGCTTCGATGTCCTGTTTGATGCTGCTACTGTTGCCGATGTTGTGGCTGAGTTCGCGCGCCTGGCCGGCGGCTATGGCCGTGCGCAGCGGCGGGTGGGTCGCCCAGAGTAGGGAGATGGCGGCGTGTTAGGGTTTTGGTGTTTGGAAGCTGCCATCTCTCGACAATTTATACATACGTGTATGTATACTTGCTGCAAACAAAACAGGGTCGGGGCTGTTTGGAAAACTTAAGGCTCGAACGTGGGGTGTTGGCCTGGCTTGGGCTGGCCTGGCCTGGCTTTTGGCTTGGGGTTTATTTCATTTGTTTTTTTCTTTTTTCTTTTCTTTTTCTTTTCTTTTATTAACACTATTATAAATCCTCTATATATGTATATATATATATGGTTCTCTCTCTCTCTCTCTCTAACTATATATAAATCTATATATATACACACACACACACACATATATATATATATATATATATATATATATATATATATATATATATATACCTACACGTATACACTTATATATACCTTACACACAGCCATATACATATATACCTCATATATACCTCATATATATATATATATCTATATTTACACACAGCCAAATATATATACCTCATATATTTATATATCAATAAATACTCAATTAACAAAAATAATATCTAATAGCAATAATATATTTATTTAATCACCACAGAATAATAAAATAATACTTAACTGGTGATTTGGTGAATCCATACTACTCACCCTTATCCGGGTCCAGAAAATTGTACAATTATGGTAAAATAATATTTAATAATAAAAATACCAATTTCTGTACAAATATTCAAATAATTAAAAATGTACATCAATACCCAAAATAATTTAGAAACTATTGTACACACATAAAATATATCTACATGGTCGTCTCTAAACATACTACCCGACTACGTGGGCTTGGATTTGGTTCTGGTCCGGTCCGGACTAGTTCGGTACAACCGGGTCACCTAAAAGTCAAATAATATTACTCATAAATTTATAGTGGTCAGGTCGCAACTTGGCCTGGTTTTCTTAGTTGGGACATCACTATGGCTCTTCCTTCCCTGGTATGGCTAATACACGAGTCAAGACACACGACCATGCTATCCGTGCCATGATTTCTAATCGTCTTGTACTCCAATTCTCAACCATGATTAAAACCATTTACCATAATAATTAACTAAAAATCATTTATCAAATTCTAAAATCACTATTTAAAATAAATAAATAATAAAACAATATTAAAAAAAATTCTCCGGGAAGGGAAGCTACACAGTACATAATCTTTCTACAACTATTACTACCATCCTGAGATTCAATCAAGGAAGAAGTGAACCTTTGGAGAAGATACGCCTAAAATTTCAAATTGGCAATCTTCGTACAAAGGTAACTTTCTATGTTATTGACAATCATGGCTCATATAATGCTTTATTGGGAAGGCCATTCCTCCATGAACACAATATTGTACCCTCTACACTCCACCAATGCTTCAAATATGTGGATAGTAATGGAGAAGTCCAAAAAGAGGTTGCAGATCTGAATCCTTTCAAAGGAGTTGAAGCATATTACAACGATTCTCGTATGTACAAACAGGAATTCATGAAGGTGATACTAGCAATGGACACAGATGAAGAACAGAAGAGTATAACTAATGATACTCTGGTGATTCCAGTCAAGGGACGTACCTCCTATCCTCAGTCTTCCCAACCACTGACTATTTATCTACCTTTCCATGAGAAGCGAACTAAAGGTGATAGTCAGGAACAAAGGGAGCTCACCTCTTCTGAGCCGCTTGTAATTGATCTTCATCGTAAGAAGCTCCCTCTTCCTTCTCGTTCTTCTTCTCTCCCTCTTGTCATCAATCTGACTAAGCCTACTAAGGCTAAAGTCCATGTTGTAAATGATGGTGTAAAGATCAATAAAGCATCTCCTTTGCAGTATACTGATGTCTTTTACTATACTCAGTATTATCTGGATATGCTAGATAGCTTTAAGCCACTTACAATAGAAGTCGTATCATCTCGACGAAATGTGGTATCACTGGATTCAATACAAGAGCCGTACTTCTTAATACTGTCTCGAAAGAAAGATAAAAAGCCTATACTCTTCAACAAGAGAGAAGAACCAAAAATCTTGCTCTACAATGATGATAGAGATGATACATGAAGGCTACAATTACGACGCTATAGTCCACAATCTAAAGCTATCATCCGTAAAATGGGCTATGATTTCAGAACAGGTCTCAACAATGGTAAAGGAAGGCGAACCCCTCTTCGTATTGCTGTTCCAAAAGGAAAATTATAACAATACCACAGTAAAATGAAACGAGGACTAGGCTATATGTCACCACTTCCAACTCCAGAACCTTCTGAATCTGATGAAGAAGAATGTTCAAATTTTTCTGATTCTATCTCATGGGACTCTGATACCAGCATCGGTCATATTCATAAGGCGATAGTATCTTCTAATATGGTGTCCGTCGAATTCTCAGAAGACGACGAAAGTGACATTGAAGAAGCTCCTGAAATGGATCCTTGGATACAAAGGATGGACAATCAGTGGAAACTTCATTTTGAACAACGAGAACCATCTACTGAAGATCAACTGGCCCAAGTTGATATTGGAGAGAAAGGTGTATCACGACCAATCTTCATCAGCAAAAATCTCTCAGAAGATGATAAACAAGAGTTACTTCACCTTATTCGTGAATACATTGACGTCTTCGCTTGGAGTTACGAAGACATGCCGGGATTAGATCCTCAAATTGCAACTCACAAGCTTAACATCTTGCCGAATGTCAAACCGATCAAACAACAACAACGGTAATTCAAGCCTGAAATAATGGATGCAATTGATGATGAAGTCAAAAAGCTTATAGCTTGTGACTTTATCAGAGAAGAACAACATCCTGACTGGGTGGCCAATGTCGTCCCTGTCCTGAAGAAGACCGAAAAGGTTCTAGTTTGCATAGACTTTCGGGATCTCAATGATGCATACCCCAAAGACGAATTCCCTCTCCCAATTACTGATGTTATGATTGACAATACATGTGGATTCGAACAAATTTCTTTCATGGATGGGTTTTCTAGATATAATCAAATTCGGATGAATCCTGAAGATGAGAAACATACTTCGTTTCGTACTCCTTGGGGTGTGTACTGTTATACGTTCATGCCGTTTGGCCTTAAGAACGCAGGTTCAACTTACCAGCGGGCTATGAGCACTATCTTTCGAGATCATTTGCGAAAGACTGTCGAATGCTATGTTGACGATATTGCTGTCAAAAGTCGTCTCAAAGAAGATCACATTCAAGATTTAAGAACTATTTTTAATCTAATACGCCAGCATCAACTCAAGATGAACTCCACCAAGTCTTTCTTGGGTGTCTCTAGTGGTAAGTTTCTCGGCTTCGTCATTACCTCTAAGGGTATACACGTTGATCCCGAGAAGATCAAATCCATTCAAGAGATGCGTCCTCCATGCAACCTAAAAGAGCTACGAGGATTCCAAGGTCGACTTGCGTACATCAGGCGGTTCATTTTGAATTTATCTGGACATTGTAGACCATTTACTCACTTAATGAAGAAAGGTGTGTCTTTCGTTTGGACGAAAGAATGTCAACGAGCATTTGATGATATAAAGCGATATTTAATGAGTCTACCGGTTCTTGTACCACCGATCTCAGGGATACCCTTCTTAATGTATGTCCGAGCAATGGATCATTCATTGGGAGCTTTGTTGGCTCAGAAAAACAAGGAAGGTCATGAACAAGTGTGAAACCCGTATTTTTAGTTTACTTCTAATTTTTTTTATTTGCTAAATAAAATTTTGTTAGCAATAAATTTTTTTCTTTAGAATAATGTTAGATGTTAATAATATTTATTTAAGAGTAAATTATTTTCCAAATAGTTAAACTTGGATTTTTGGCATGTCAGCCCGGACTTGAACCCAAATTTGAACATAAAATATTTTTATAAATTGTACAAAAATTTTCTAAATAATATTTCCTTTAAAAATATTTTTAGTTGTCTAAAATTTTCCTAGCCCAAAGCCTTTAAATTTTATTGAAACCCATTGCTTTGGCCATTAGTTTCAATCCTGGCCCAAACTCATTATTTTTCTAAGTCCAATTGGACCTAACCCAAGCCAATTATAGGCTAACCTATAAATCTTGAATGGGTTTCAAACCCATTCGTATGTCTCAACCCATTAAGTCTATACTTACTCTTGGTATTGAATGACATATATTAAGTGTCTGATGAAGATAACATTCAATAGCCTTTTCATTCTTCTTTAGTGTTGGGTGCTGTGAGTGGCCTTTGTGAACCGAAGAAGTTTTCTTCTTCTTCCCCACCCGTTGACCCCCTCGCCTTCCATAACCGGCCAACCATCAAGCCATGGTGGCTCTCCATCTTCTTAAATGGTAACCTTCACTACCTATTTCCTATAAAAGGGGCTTTTCCCCATCATTTTTTTTTCTACACCATCACCATCTTCTTCATCCTCTTTTCAAATCAACTATTTTTCGGCGATCCCCTTCTCGATCCTCCCCGGCGAACCACTGGCCGAGTTTTCCCGAGGCCGACGCCCCTTTCCAGCGCGACCGAGCCGCTTCCCGGCGCTCCCGTCGACCCGTGCGGCCCCGCGTCACCGCCGCCCGCGCCCGACCGGCGACCGCCGCCGTCCACCGCCGGCACCCCGCGTGGCCTTCGTCCGTCGACCCTTTGCTCGCCCCTGTCCATGTCCAGCACTGTCCGTTTTGCCGTTCGGTTCCGCGACCCAAATTCGGGATTTCCTTCGACTTCGGTTTTGGGTATAATTTCTGGAACTCTATTTTCCTTTCTGTCGATGATGAATTCTCTGGTCCCCGAATCCTTCGGGATTTCGGTTTTCGACAACGTAATAGTTACGTTGCTATTTCGGCTTTTCCGAAAATCTCGGAAATGATTGCTGTGGTTTGTTTTCTGTGATTAAATAGAATTATTAGGACAGAACTGGGTTCTGTAGTTTTTCTTGGATTTTTGAGAACTTTTTAAGAAGAGATTCTCTGTTTTCTGTATTCTCGGGTTTTCGAGAATTAATGGAAATGATTGGAGATTCAAATTTTTGCTCTTAAGCTCTGTGAATGAGATTGGATAATGTTCTGTTATTGCTTTTGGGTTCTGTTGGGAATTTTCGGTTAATATGCTGGAATTGAATTCTTTTGGGAAGTTAAATCGGAATGGTTTCGGGTTTCGGGAATTTCGTTATCATTTCGGAAATGCTGTGTTGGCTTTGGAAAAATATGTTCTATGGATATATATATATGAATTTCGAGTTTTGGAAATTATTTTGCAGGTATATCGGAAGCATTTCCCAGTTTTTGGGTTGACCGAAAACAGAGGGAGTGCTGCCGAAATTTTTTTAGAAAATTATAAAAATGATTTTCAAAGGATTTTCGGATAATATTATTTTTTTTTATATTATTTTGGGCGACGACCATATTGGTCAATGGGCCCCAGCGAAATGCAAACGCACCGGTTCGTCCGGACGTTGAGGCAGAGTAGCTGTATTTGAAGATTGGACCAGTTCTGAGACATTCTAATAATTTACAAATTTAGTTAAAATTTTATTATTTAATTTTTAGGTGATTTAAAAGGACTAACCCATTTTTCTCTTATTTAAATTCATGTATTAATTTGTAAGGGCATAAGCCTATTCTTTTATTTTCTGCAAAAGTTTGTAATCAGTAGGAACATTAGATTTGTGAATTCTGGGATTGAGTAAACGAGTAGGATTAATCAATAATATTATTAATTATTAATTAATAATTCACGATTTTCTCATTTTAAGAAAAGAAATTATATTTTTATTTAGTTATTATAAAACATCAATCTTTTTCCCAATAAGTTAATAAAATACCAAGTTTTATATTTAAATTGAAAATTACAAGTTTTCCCGAAAAACCTAAATAAATTGAATTTCTAAATTCAAACTCATTAGTAAATAACTAAAATAGACTAGGAAAGACAAATAGAGATTGCAACTAGATTTTTCTGGTATTTGTATTTCTGAGATAAAGTTCCCCGGAATGTAGGATTTCAAGGAAGAACGTGACCTTTCGAATCCCGAAGTACAAATCTCGACCAATTGAAATTCAAGGCAAGTATGGTTGTGTTAATTTCAGTTTAATTAATATTAGAATATTGCATATTAAATACACAATTGTTACACGTACTCTCTCCTAGAGTAACACATTGAATCATTGCATCGGGATAATGGGGAGTAGTGTAGTTATCTATGATCAAAGCCCAATAGTAAATGAATGTGCGAGCTTACCCCTCTTCACACGGGGTTAGGCCGGACCGTATCAATAGGATACAAGTGAATCATCCTAAACCGGTCATAGATACTGCATACTCAAATCACAATTGTTTTATAGTTGAAAATCATTGTTTCCAAAGTTATTTTAATATTTCAATTTTCTATTCATTATGCAAATTGTTATTTTCATAATTGTACTTGCTCCTTTCCTGACTGGATTCCCCACACCCAATAGGTCCTATTGATGACTCAGAGCTACAGATTAGTAGCTATTACGACCCAGAGCTGTATCCTGCTATGCTTCCAGAGGAGGTTCCTGATGTTGATGATGATACTTCTGCTTAGATGGAGATTTGTTGTCTTTTATTTAAATTAATGTTATTTTAAAAGTGGTGAACTCTTTTGTAATGAACAAGTTTATTTTATCGTTAAATTAAATGTTGTGGCAATTAAAAATTTCAAATGTTGTTGATTGTACCTGCATATGGAATACAGCTTACTGCCGCCGTCTCAACAACGGTGCAGGCTGGGCATGATCCGAGTCGACCCAAGAAATTGGGATCGGGTCGTGACATGTTTTTAGTGGTGGCCCATGCAGGTCAACTAAATCAACAATTTAGGAAAACTAGAAACAATTAGGAACACTAGAACATCAAAATTGCCACAACATAGGACCGATTTATATATGATAAATATTTTTATAGACTGGTAGGTTACCTTGCTTATGCTTGCATCCTAAACCTTCCAGAGAATGACCACTGACAAAACCAACTCTGCTGGCGATGTGGTATCATCTCCGGATCGAACCCCGCCTCTTCAGTCAAATCAGAGCTTTTCACCCAACCAGCTGATTGATCATCCTCACCAATCATCCAGTGAAGTTTTTTCCCACACTGGCAAATCCTACCTCTCCTCTAACTGGGTTACTTTTCTTTGAGGAAGTACCCACTCATGTTGCTTCACCAGTACCAGAGAACACCTTTCAGATGGTTGCTCTATTTCAAGAAATCCTAGAGTATCAGAAGATTCAAGCTGAACAGATGGATATCTCGAGAGAAGTCATGAAGAATATCAACGACGCAACCTTAGCCATTTTAAACCAAGTTGGAGCGGAACCTCGTCCTAGGAGGGATACCCATGAGAATAGAAGATATTTGGGCCCTGTCCGACAACCATATTGCAAGAAGCTTTTGGCTTGTGCCTACTGTAAGAGACCCGGTCACCAAGCCAACATTTGTCGCAAGAGATTAAGGCAATGTTTGGTGTGTGGATCTGCTGAACATCAAGTTAAGGACTGCCTCTTATCTTATCATCGTATCGGAGCGTCTATTATGCCACAACCTCAGGACTCTATCCAACAGACTGTAGGAAGGGATGAAGCAGAATCAAGGATCATAGAAGAGGAAGAAAATGGAGATGCCCAAGCAAGAACCAGAACCATGAAGAATAGTACTTAGGACTGCTGAGTAGTATTATCTATTAAGAAGCTGTAACAAGATGTCCCTAGATCAATTATGAGAGTTTTGTTGTAATTCTCTTATATGAATAAAAATCTTAGTTACATCTTCATGATAGAAGTTTTCCCTAATAGTTTCTGGATTACCCTATGCATAGAAATATTCCATTAACCTAGTACCTAGCTCCTTCCCTATGACTAAGTGATACTATAGAATCGACCTGAAGGAAGCCAAGGAAATGAAGGATTAGATCAATGGACTAAAGGTGTTGGGTTTCATATAAGACGGAGCTTCACTCTAAGAAGCATCAGTCTTGTTTGTATCCAAGAAGGATAAAACAATATGGATGAGAGTAGACTATCAGGGCACTGAAGAATTACTTTTTCTCGACTGATGATCTATCCAAGTTGAGTGAACTTAAGGGTTTTCGGAGATTAACTTAAGAACTGACTACCATCAGATTAAGATCATGAAGGAGTACATTCTCAAGACGACATTCAACACCAAATACTGGTAGTTGAATTTTTGGATCATGTCTCTTGGAATGATGAATACTCATGTTGTGTTCATGAATCTCATGAACAGAGTCTTTTTATGAGTAATTGAATCAGTTTGTTGTCTTTTCTTTAGATAACAAAAATCTGATATACTCAAGGACTGAAGAAGAACATGAAGAGCATCTGAGAAATTTCTAGGAACTTTGAAGAAGTTTTTGGTAAGCTATCAAGACATAAATTTTCTTAGACAATATGGTTTTTGCCATAATGTCACAAGAGAAGAAAATTTGATAGACTCTAGATAGATAGCCGCTGTGGAGAAGTCGTATATCTAAGTTCAATGGTTTCTTGGACTTGATGGGATACTACTGGAATCTGTGTAGGAATTCGCCAAGATTGCTGAGTCGATGATGAAGCTGACTCGAAAGAATGAAGAGTTTGTCTGGACGCATTTAAGAAGCTGTAGAAGAAGCTTACCAATCCTTGCGCTACCCGCAGGATCCGGTGGTTTCACCATCTACAGAGATGTCTCAGGAAAAAGACTGGGTTGTATTCTTCAACAACATGGGAAAATAATTGTCTACATATCTAGGCAATTACGGACTCATGAGAAGAACTATCCCACACATAATTCGGAACTTGTTGTAAGTATCCTTGCTTTAAGGCTATGGAATTATTATGGAAAGGGAGTAAAATTATATACGAACTATAAAAGTCTGAAATATATTTCTACTCAGAAAGAGCGGAATATTGGGTAAACGAAGACGATTGAAGCTGATATCGATGGTTTGACCAAGAAGCGGCACCTAGACATCAGGAAGTTGGGCTGGAGAGTATACTGTCTGAAGATAGAAGGATGGAACTAGATGCTGATTCAGTGTCAATAAAGCTGCAAGTGAGCTCGAGTCTGAAGAACAAAGTCAAGAAGACGCAGTTTCAAGACAAGGCACTTGTAAACTTAGAGATCAAGTGTTGGCAGGAACATTTGGGAGTTTCTCTATTGCCAACGATGGAACACATAAATGGATTTTGTGTTAGGATTACTTTGTTCCTAAGGAGGGAAGATCACCAATTGGATTTTGTGGACTGACTGACCAAGTCAGTTCATTATGAAGTTGCTTTATTCACGAAAGAGTTGGCGGCAATGTGCAAGAGACACATCTACCGGATTCATGAAGTTCCAACTGACAGACAATCAAAGAAGTCAATCTAGACGTTTGAAGACATGCTGAAGAATCTTGCCTCCTGGAATCTGGAGGATCTTGGAAAGATCAATTATCTTTGGTAGAGTTTTCTTACAATAAATACCCAGTTAGCATCAGTACAACATCATTGAAGTTTTGGATGTAGTTTTCGTACATAACTTGCATAGGACGATGTAGAAGAAAGAATACTGTTAGATCCAGAGAGAGTAACTGGCGCAGCAGAGGAAGTGAAGATGATCAGAGACAAGCTATGATAGACAGAAGCACTGGGCAGACAACAGTTGTCAACCACTGGAATTTGTAGAAGAAGGCAGTGTCAGAGAAACCAGTAACAAGCATAGTCAGAGGTGAGATGAAAATCAGGCAAAGTTGAATCATTATTCCTATTTCTTTCCATACTCATCTGTTTCATTTTCAAATTTGACATTATGCTTGTTAGCCTAGTTTTGCGAGCTATTCCTTTTTCAAGCTTGATCATGACATTATCTTATTGGAGGCCTCCATTAATATATTGTCTAATCAGAACCGGTGCAATGATGGTCTGATCAACCTCATACACTTTGGTTCGCTTTATATTTTATTTTGTCCCTAAATTGTCTCATCCATGATTACCTTTAAAAATTCCTATTGTTTGAACCTGAATTGAACACCATACTCGTGTCTAATTGAATTGTGGGAATCCTGTCCTACCTGTCCTTAAATTTCGAGGACGAAATTTTCTAAGGAGGGAAGGTTGTGAAACCCGTATTTTTAGTTTACTTCTAATTTTTTTTATTTGCTAAATAAAATTTTGTTAGCAATAAATTTTTTTCTTTAGAATAATGTTAGATGTTAATAATATTTATTTAAGAGTAAATTATTTTCCAAATAGTTAAACTTGGATTTTTGGCATGTCAGCCCGGACTTGAACCCAAATTTGAACATAAAATATTTTTATAAATTGTACAAAAATTTTCTAAATAATATTTTCTTTAAAAATATTTTTAGTTGTCTAAAATTTTCCTAGCCCAAAGCCTTTAAATTTTATTGAAACCCATTGCTTTGGCCATTAGTTTCAATCCTGGCCCAAACTCATTATTTTTCTAAGTCCAATTGGACCTAACCCAAGCCAATTATAGGCTAACCTATAAATCTTGAATGGGTTTCAAACCCATTCGTATGTCTCAACCCATTAAGTCTATACTTACTCTTGGTATTGAATGACATATATTAAGTGTCTGATGAAGATAACATTCAATAGCCTTTTCATTCTTCTTTAGTGTTGGGTGCTGTGAGTGGCCTTTGTGAACCGAAGAAGTTTTCTTCTTCTTCCCCACCCGTTGACCCCCTCGCCTTCCATAACCGGCCAACCATCAAGCCATGGTGGCTCTCCATCTTCTTAAATGGTAACCTTCACTACCTATTTCCTATAAAAGGGGCTTTTCCCCATCATTTTTTTTTCTACACCATCACCATCTTCTTCATCCTCTTTCCAAATCAACTATTTTTCGGCGATCCCCTTCTCGATCCTCCCCGGCGAACCACTGGCCGAGTTTTCCCGAGGCCGACGCCCCTTTCCAGCGCGACCGAGCCGCTTCCCGGCGCTCCCGTCGACCCGCGCGGCCCCGCGTCACCGCCGCCCGCGCCCGACCGGCGACCGCCGCCGTCCACCGCCGGCACCCCGCGTGGCCTTCGTCCGTCGACCCTTTGCTCGCCCCTGTCCATGTCCAGCACTGTCCGTTTTGCCGTTCGGTTCCGCGACCCAAATTCGGGATTTCCTTCGACTTCGGTTTTGGGTATAATTTCTGGAACTCTATTTTCCTTTCTGTCGATGATGAATTATCTGGTCCCCGAATCCTTCGGGATTTCGGTTTTCGACAACGTAATAGTTACGTTGCTATTTCGGCTTTTCCGAAAATCTCGGAAATGATTGCTGTGGTTTGTTTTCTGTGATTAAATAGAATTATTAGGACAGAACTGGGTTCTGTAGTTTTTCTTGGATTTTTGAGAACTTTTTAAGAAGAGATTCTCTGTTTTCTGTATTCTCGGGTTTTCGAGAATTAATGGAAATGATTGGAGATTCAAATTTTTGCTCTTAAGCTCTGTGAATGAGATTGGATAATGTTCTGTTATTGCTTTTGGGTTCTGTTGGGAATTTTCGGTTAATATGCTGGAATTGAATTCTTTTGGGAAGTTAAATCGGAATGGTTTCGGGTTTCGGGAATTTCGTTATCATTTCGGAAATGCTGTGTTGGCTTTGGAAAAATATGTTCTATGGATATATATATGAATTTCGAGTTTTGGAAATTATTTTGCAGGTATATCGGAAGCATTTCCCAGTTTTTGGGTTGACCGAAAACAGAGGGAGTGCTGCCGAAATTTTTTTAGAAAATTATAAAAATAATTTTCAAAGGATTTTCGGATAATATTATTTTTTTTTATATTATTTTGGGCGACGACCATATTGGTCAATGGGCCCCAGCGAAATGCAAACGCACCGGTTCGTCCGGACGTTGAGGCAGAGTAGCTGTATTTGAAGATTGGACCAGTTCTGAGACATTCTAATAATTTACAAATTTAGTTAAAATTTTATTATTTAATTTTTAGGTGATTTAAAAGGACTAACCCATTTTTCTCTTATTTAAATTCATGTATTAATTTGTAAGGGCATAAGCCTATTCTTTTATTTTCTGTAAAAGTTTGTAATCAGTAGGAACATTAGATTTGTGAATTCTGGGATTGAGTAAACGAGTAGGATTAATCAATAATATTATTAATTATTAATTAATAATTCACGATTTTCTCATTTTAAGAAAAGAAATTATATTTTTATTTAGTTATTATAAAACACCAATCTTTTTCCCAATAAGTTAATAAAATACCAAGTTTTATATTTAAATTGAAAATTACAAGTTTTCCCGAAAAACCTAAATAAATTGAATTTCTAAATTCAAACTCATTAGTAAACGTTGTGATGTTGTGTTAGTTAGCTAATAACTAAAATAGACTAGGAAAGACAAATAGAGATTGCAACTAGATTTTTCTGGTATTTGTATTTCTGAGATAAAGTTCCCCGGAATGTAGGATTTCAAGGAAGAACGTGACCTTTCGAATCCCGAAGTACAAATCTCGACCAATTGAAATTCAAGGCAAGTATGGTTGTGTTAATTTCAGTTTAATTAATATTAGAATATTGCATATTAAATACACAATTGTTACACGTACTCTCTCCTAGAGTAACACATTGAATCATTGCATCGGGATAATGGGGAGTAGTGTAGTTATCTATGATCAAAGCCCAATAGTAAATGAATGTGCGAGCTTACCCCTCTTCACACGGGGTTAGGCCGGACCGTATCAATAGGATACAAGTGAATCATCCTAAACCGGTCATAGATACTGCATACTCAAATCACAATTGTTTTATAGTTGAAAATCATTGTTTCCAAAGTTATTTTAATATTTCAATTTTCTATTCATTATGCAAATTGTTATTTTCATAATTGTACTTGCTCCTTTCCTGACTGGATTCCCCACACCCAATAGGTCCTATTGATGACTCAGAGCTACAGATTAGTAGCTATTACGACCCAGAGCTGTATCCTGCTATGCTTCCAGAGGAGGTTCCTGATGTTGATGATGATACTTCTGCTTAGATGGAGATTTGTTGTCTTTTATTTAAATTAATGTTATTTTAAAAGTGGTGAACTCTTTTGTAATGAACAAGTTTATTTTATCGTTAAATTAAATGTTGTGGCAATTAAAAATTTCAAATGTTGTTGATTGTACCTGCATATGGAATACAGCTTACTGCCGCCGTCTCAACAACGGTGCAGGCTGGGCATGATCCGAGTCGACCCAAGAAATTGGGATCGGGTCGTGACAACAAGCCATCTACTATCTCAGCCGAACAAAGATTGGAGCTGAATATCGTTATAGTCCAGTGGAGAAGGAATGTTTAGCCTTAATGTTTGTTGTTCAGAAGACAAGACATTACATCATAGGTCAAACTATCCATGTCATATCCCGGGTCAATCCTCTTCGAGTCTTAATGAAGAAGCCAAGCACACTCAATTCTAGGCTTGCCACATGGGCTATATTATTAGCACAATATGATATGGTTTATGTTCCTCAAAAATCTGTGAAAGGCCAAGCACTTGCTGACTTCTTAGCAGCTCATCCCGTCCCTGAGACATCTAAACTCTATGATGAGATTCCGGACGAGACATTGGAATCAAATATGATCTCAGAAGAATTTTCTACTTGGAGGTTGTTCTTTGATGGAGCTTCTAGAATTGGACCTGGAGGTACTCTCGTTGCTGGAGTAGGAATTGTTCTTGTTTCATCCGATGGATTAACTATTCAAAGGGCCTATTCTTTAGACGAATCATGCTCCAACAATATGGCAGAATACAATGCTTTGCTCATTGGACTTCAATTAGCCAAACAATTGAATATTGAATATCTCAAAGTATATGGTGACTCTAAGTTGATTGTTAATCAGGTTAGAGGCATATATGAAGTCCGACATCAAGATCCGGTACCATACCATGAAGCAGCAACTAGAATAGCTTCTTCATTTAAAGGATTCTTCATCGAACATGTACGTCGCGCATGCAATACAGAAGCTGATGCTTTAGCTAACTTAGCTGCAGTATTGGCAGTTCCAGTCAAAAGACAACAAATGGTGGTTATCTCTAATAGAGAATTATTTTATGTTGGAAACAACCATAATATTGAATTCAGCAACCTAACTGAAGTCAATGTCATCAGTGAGGACTGGAGGATACCTTTTATTGATTTTACAGTACATGACATAATGCCAGAAGATCCTAAAAAAGCTACAAGTATCCGCCGTCGATCACTTCGATTCTATTATAATCATACTACTAAGACATTGTATCGAAGAACTTTTGATGGATTACTCTTGAGGTGTCTCGCTGGTAATGAAGCAAAACAGATATTACGTGAAGCTCATGATGGTGTTTGTAGAGCACATCAACCTGGTCCTAAACTACAGGATCGTATCGGACGTATGGGCTACTACTGGCCTTCTATGGTATCAGATGCTATTAATTATGCAAGGAAATGCCGTGCATGTCAAATTCATGCAGATTTCATTCACCAACTGTTAGAATTTCTTCATCCAACTGCAGCCTCATGGCCTTTTGAAGCTTGGGGCATGGATATAATTGGCCCTATCAATCCTCCTTCATCTAAAGGGCATCGGTTCATCTTAGCTATAACCGATTATTTTTCCAAGTGAGCGGAAGCTATACCTTTGGCTGAAGTAAAAACTAGTAGTGTCATCAACTTCATTAAACATCATGTGATATATAGATTTGGTGTCCCTCGCCAAATCATTCATGATAATGGGCCGCAATTCATCAGCCAGAAGTTTCATAGGTTCTGTGATGACAACAGAATTAATAATGTTGCCTCAATAGCCTATAATCATGCGGCTAACGGGTTGGCTGAGGCATTCAACAAGACCATTATCAAACTCCTTAAAAAGTTTGTCTCTATTAACAAACGTAATTGGAGTGATAAACTTGGAGAATATCTATGGGCATATCGCACTACTGTCCGTAACCCCACAGGTTGTACACCTTTTTCTCTGGTGTATGGATGTGAAGCGGTACTACCTTTGGAGATTCAAATTCCATCATTAAGAATCGATATTGCTAATGAGCTTACTACAGACAATAATGATCGTCTTCGGCTTCAGGAATTGGAGGCATTCGATGAGAAAAGGTTATTAGCTCAACAGCACATTGAACTTTATCAGGCACAAATTTCAAAAACTTTCAATCGTAAAGTCAGAGTGCAAACATTTCAAGAAGGCGAGTTGGTTCTTACAGTCAGACATCCTATGACTATGACACATATGAGCAAAGGTAAGTTCGAGGCAAAATAGGAATGACCATATGTGATAAATAAAGTCTTTTCTAACGGAGCCTATCAATTGACAGATATGGATGGTAGAGTTGCTATGATGCCCATCAATGGCAAATTTCTCAAGAAATATTATGTATGAAGACAAAATGTACTTTATTTTCAGAAACATGATGTAAATAAAAGTTTATTTTTATTCAAAAGCAGAATTAAATTACATAATATTAAGGACGGGGAGGAGGCCCTGATCCTTCATGATTAAATACATAGTTCGCCAATCGTTCAAGCATTTCATTACCAGAACTCACGAAAAACTCGCAAGCAGCCATCCTCAACGCTTCTTCTTCAGCAGTCTTCCCGGGTTCTACTAATTTAGAGATCAAATCATGTCCTGGTGCAGGAGGAACAGTTGAGCCTTTGACCCTTTCTTTCTGAGGAGGTACTGAGGGCTCAGCAGGTTGTGTCTCTGTTTTTCCTTCAAGCTTCGAGATGAGCAAATCTTTGGAAGACATTTTTTTATACAGAAGGGAAAGAGATTGGTGATGTCTACGAAAGTTTTTGTTCTATTTATAGACAAAACAGCTAGATAGTCAATCTCGAGAACTGATGTGACTTTTTGAAAGAAATTCAACTGTTCGTTCATTTATAACTGTTCGTTCATTTCCAACTGTTCGTTTATTTATAACTGTTCGTTCATTATCCGATGTGACTGTTCATTCATTTTCGGTGTCCTTATCTCGAAAATTGAAATGGCCATTCACTTTTTCTAATGAGAGTTCACATTCTCTATACTTCTAAAATTCTGCATTACATCAGCAACTTGTTATCCATATTTTTCCTTACTTCTATGTTTCTTATCACCACATCAAAATCAAATCGTAAAGAAGAGAAAATCATTCTTTATTTCTTCTTTTAAAAACATAGATACATTTTAATAGAAATCTATTACATCTCGGATTTTCATTCTAAATGAAGGTCTATTACCTCTTTGGATCTTCCCATTGATAATGAAGATCTATTACATCTTTGGATCTTCTTATTTGTTGGTGGCAATTCCTTGTCGTCTCGACCCGAAGCAACGAGCTTGACAATGGAATCAACTCTGGTCTTCTCTCTCAGAAAGACTAGAGGAGAACCACAGAGTGCAATAGCCCAAAGATGAGCTGCTGTCAATACAACTGGTGGAAGGAGACAGCCCGCCAGGAGAACTAGGAACGAGATCACCCTTCTGATCCGATTCCTAATTCTGTCTCTCCACCATCCAATTTTCATGTATACAGGCTCTTCCTACCATCTGAGGAAGACCTTTCTTAACATGAAGAGTCCTGAGCTGTCTGATTTGAGTGTCAGAACCATATGAGCTGCCTGATGTGGGTGTCAAAATAGTGTTCTCTGCAACATCCAAATCACCAATACCAGTTCTCAAGAAGCTCGCTAACCAAATCCCTGCAAATATCAATGAAACAGGAGAAGTTAGCAGAATCTATCAGCAGCATGGCGCCTACAAACTTGTGCACATCAGTGTGCACCTACAAACTGGCGCACATCAGCAATGCTCCTACAAAATGGCGTATATCAGGCGCACATCAGCAATGCGCTTACAAAATGGCGCATATCAGGTGCACATCAGCATTGCGCCTACAAGCAGGCACATATCAGTGTTTGTCACGACCCGGTCCCAATTTCTTGGGTCGAATCGGATCATGTCCAGCCTGCACCGTTGTTGAGACGGCGGCAGTAAGCTGTATCACTCATGCAGGTAATCAACAACACAATTCTAATTGCCACAACTTTTAATACTTTGATAATTAAAGACTTGTCCAACACAAGTTTCAAATACAAACCACAACTGAAATAAATATTTGTTTTCCACATAATCATAAACTGGAAATAAATCTAATTAGCAGTCTCATCATCATCCTCCTCTGGTAGAACAGCATGGTGCAGCTCAGGGTCATAGTAGCTACTTATCAATAGCTCAGTATCGTCCATAGTACCTACGGGGAATCCAGTCAGGAAAGGAGCAAAGTACACTTCATGATAATCCAACAATTGAAATAATAATATAGTTATGCACTTTTAAACAATTTGAAATAAATAGTTTTCCAGCAGTTAAAACATTATGATGTGAATAGGCAATAAATACGACCGGATTGGATTGTACAGTTGTATCCTATTGATACGATATGGCTTATCCCCGTGTGTATGAGGGGTAAGCTAACACAGTCATTATACTACTTTGGATGTGGTCATACTCATTACACTACTCCCCCAGTACCCAACAGTCAATCAGTTAATGCTCTCAGAGAGAGTTCCGTGTTGCATCGTGGTTTAAACTTGCAATAAAACGATTACTAAATAATTGGTAAACTAACACAAAATGTACTTGCCTTGGTTTGACTGGATTGGGGAATGTCTCCGAGATTGGAATCAAACTTGTCCTCGAAATCCTACAATCGAAAAGTCTGCCTTAGATTTCCAAAGTTCCAATGCTATATGTGCTAGTTACAATCTCTAAATTTGTCCTAGTCGATTTTTAATCTTTATTATACTATCACAAGCAAAAACTCGATTTTCTGGTGCGTTATATTTAATTATGAAGGAAAAATCACTTTATATTTAATTTCGGGAAAACTTTGTATTTATCGGTTTATTGGCGAAACTTGGTATTTTTATAATTATATAATAAAACTATATTTTTTTTCTTTAAATGAGAAAAGCATGAATTAAATATTACAAACATGAAATTGTAATGTGATGAAACATTATTATTTTTTTTGTAAAATAAATAATTTATTATATTTTATTACGCATTCACGACAGAACATTAGCCAGAAAACAAAATAAAATAAAAGAATACTAAACTATTACAAATTGCACACAACAGAAATAAATGGGCTTATGCCCTTACAGACTATTTTACATGAATTTAAATAAGAAAAAAAATATTTTTTAGTCTCTAAAAAATTATCCTACAAATTAATCACAAAATAAAACTAGTAATTAAATTAAATTAATTTTGAGTCTCAGACTTTGGTCCAATCGTCAAAATAGCTAATGCCTCAACGTCCGGAAACACCGGTTTCGTTTGCATTTAGCTAGGACCCATGGACCAGTACGGTCGTCACCCAAAAATCCAATTTATAAATATTTTTGAAAACCGATTTGAAATCCATTTGTATAATTTTTATAAAAATTTGGGTAGCATTCCTTCTATATTTGGAACAACCCAATACTGGAAAAATGCGCCAACAACACCAAAATATTTATCCCAAACCAAGGAATAACCACTAAAATTTATTTCATCCACAAAATATATAAAAATCCAACTCACAGAACGTTTCCGAAGAGAATCCGGAAAACCCGAAATTAACTTGAAAAATCCACAGAACCATTCCAACTCAAAACCAACTCAAAACTAAAGCCACATAATCCATTTCCGAAATGGAATTAGGAAAACCAAACCATAGAAATATTTCGAGAAACTCACAGAACGTTTCCGAAAGGATTTCGGACAATCTGAAACTAAAAATCATAATAATTCTAACCGATTCCCATTGCGGAATCGGGGACCGAAATCATCATAGACTACAGAACAGAAACGAGGACAACGGAAATATACCTTGGGTTGCTCGGTTAGAGCTCTCAGGTGAAAATGGGAGAAAGAAATACGCGGCCAGCGGAGAATCGCCTGGGACAGCGGAAACCGGGACCGCGGGAAGCACGGGAATGAACCGGACAGCGGATCCGGAGATCGGGGACCCGCAAAAACATGGGAAACTCTGCGAGGGGCGCTGTCGGGTCGGGGAACAGTCGAGGGGGTTCGGCCGGGGAGTTGCGGCCTAGGGCTCGCGCGGGAGGCGGAGCCGCGGGCTGGCGCGGCGCTGGACGCGGCCGGGGGTGCTGGAGTCGAGGAGACTCGGACGGGGCTGGGTGTCCGGCGGAGGTGGGGCCACGGATCTCGCCGTAGAACGTCGGGCTCGGCTAGGGCTGGGTTTGGGGAAAAAGTTTGGGGTGAGTGTGGAGAAGAATAAGGATGGATGAGGTTTATATAGGAAGAAATCGGGGGTTTCGGAAGATGAACGGAAGAGTCGCCGGCGGTTGGAAGCCGAGAAGCTCGAAAGTTTTGAACAAAAAAGGGCTCGGCCGTTTGGAAAAAAATAGCAGCTCTGCCTTTAATGAGCTTTGAAAGAGAAAAGAGGTTTAATATGATAGTTTAGTAAAAGAATTTATTTTGGCTGAGTGAATAAATGGAAAGAGTGAGAGAGTTTAAAAAAAATTTAAAAGGAAAAATATTAAATTTTCTTTTCTTTATGAAAAACTCAATTAATAATATTTCAATTAATGATTTCGAAAACCAAGATTTGCTTGGATTCGAACTTGGGTTCGAAAACAGGTCCGGGACTCGAAAACGGGTTCGGGACAGGTCTGGTCCAACTCAATATTCCAGAAAAATAATTTTTTTTCTAAAATATGAAAATGATAATAATAAATAGCAACAATTTATAAGTAAAATTTTTACGGGTTTTGACTAAACTCTAAAATTCCAGAAATAATTATTTTTTCTAAAAATATACTTTCCTAAATAATGATTTATAATAATAATTAGCTAATTTAAATTATTCAATTAATTAACTAAAAGTTTACGGGTTTCACAACCTTCCCTCCTTAGAAAATTTTGTCCTCGAAATTAAAGGATAGGGTTAGGAATTACCTCAGGTCTCAAACAAGTACGGGTACTGCTCCCGCATCTCATCTTCTCGTTCCTAGGTAGACTCGCTTGGAGAGTTGTGCCTCCACATAACTCTGACTATGGGAGTCACCGAAGTTCTGGTCCTCTTCTCGCCTCTGTCCAAAAATGCCACTGGCTTCTCTGGCATGGTGAGGCTGGGTCCAATCTCTAGCTCTGAATGGTCCAAGATGTGACTCGGATCCGGGATGTAGTGTCTGAGCTGCGAAACGTGGAAGACGTTGTGCACGCCCTCAAGATTAGCTGGTAGATCTAACCGATATGCTACTTCTCCAACTCGACTCAAAACTTCAAATGGTCCGATATATCTGGGACTCAACTTCCCAGCTCTGCCAAATCGGATAGTTCCTCTGGTAGGTGAAATCTTTACAAAGACACTATCTCCTTCTTCACACTCCAGTGGTCGACGACTGCTATCTGCCCAATGCTTCTGTCTGTCTTGGGCAATCCTGAGCTTGTCCCTGAAACTTTTACCTTTTCTGCTGCATCAGTCACCATTTCAGGTCCAAGCAGTACTCTTTCTCCTACGTCGTCCCAAGCAAGTGGAGTGCAGCAACGACATCCATAAAGAGCTTCAAATGGTGTCATACCGATACTAGCTTGGTAGCTGTTGTTGTAAGAGAACTCTACCAAGTGCAAATAGTCTTTCCAAGACCCTCCAAATTCCAAGACGCAAGATCTCAATATGTCTTCAAGCGTCTGGATTGTCCTCTCTGATTGTCCGTCAGTTTAGGGATGGTAGGCTGTGCTGAACTTCAGTTTTGTTCCCAAGCAGTCATGCAAACTCTTCCAAAAGTGAGAGGTAAATCTAGTATCTCGGTCAGATACAATACTTACCGGTACTCTATGAATTCGGTAGATGTGTCTCATGTACAGTGCTGCCAACTTCTCGGTGGATAGACCAACCTTGAAGGGGATAAAGTGAGCTGACTTCGTCAGTCGGTCCACAATAACCCAAATAGCGTCCTTCCCTCCTTGGGATCGAGGCAATCCTGACACAAAGTCCATCGTTATATGCTCCCACTTCCACTCCGGAATGTCCAGCGACTGTAGAAGTCCTGCGGGTCTCTATCTGCTAGCCTTCACTTGTTGATAAATCAAGCATCTAGCCACAAATCTGGATACATCTTTCTTCATTCCATACCACCAAACAATGGTACGCATATTCCGATACATCTTGTTAGCTCTAGGATGTATGGAATACTGCGACTGGTGCGCTTCTTGTATCAGCTCATTCCTCAACTCGCCAGATGGTACACACAGGCTCGTACCATTCTTCAATGCTTCATCACTGGCGATAGAGAATCCTTCAAGTATTCCTGCCAACACTTGATATCTGAGTTTACAAAGTGCCTCTCTTGGAATTGTGTCTCCTTGACTTTGTCCATCAGACTTGAACGCAATTGCAACTGCATCATGGTTGAGTCAGCTCCAGGTATAATAGCTTCTCGCCCCAGTTCTTTCATCTTTTCCTCAGGCAGTACAATCTCCAGACCAAGCTTCTCTATGTCCTCCAACAAATGCCGCTCCTTGGTTAAAAATATCGCCATCGGGTATCGACTAAGTGCATCTGCAACCATATTAGCTTTTCCCAGATGGTACTGTAGGTCGATGTCGAAATCCTTCATCAGCTCCAGCCATCTTCTTTGTCTCATATTCAGCTCCTTCTGAGTGAAAATATATTTCAGACTTTTGTGGTCTGTAAATATTTCTACTCTCTCTCCATAGAGATAATGCTTCCATAGTTTCAAAGCAAAGATGACTGCAGCAAGCTCCAGATCATGTGTGGGATAGTTCTTCTCATGAGTCCGTAATTGCCTAGATGCGTAAGCAATTACTTTCCCGTGTTGTTGAAGAACGCAACCCAGTCCTTTTCCAGAGGCATCACTGTAGATTGAGAAACCGCCGGTACCTGCGGGTAGCACAAGTATCGGTGCTGTTGTAAGTCTCTTCTTCAGTTCCTCAAATGATGCCTGGCATTCTTCCGTCCAGATGAACTCTTCATTCTTCCGAGTGAGCTTCGTCATCGGTTCAGCAATCTTGGCGAAATCCTTCACAAACTTCCGGTAGTAGCCAGCCAAGCCCAAGAAACTTCTGATTTCAGCAACTGAGCTTGGGGTAGACCACTTCTCAACAGCAGCTATCTTCTTAGGGTCCACCGAAATTCCTTCTTCTGTGACAACATGGCCAAGAAAATCCACCTTGTCTAGAAAGAATTCACATTTGGAAAGCTTACTATATAGCTTCTCCTTCCTCAAAGTTCCCAGAACTTTCCTGAGGTGCTCTTCATGCTCTTCTTCAGTCTTCGAGTAGATCAGAATGTCATCGATGAAGACAACAACAAACTGATCCAGGTATTCATGGAAAACCTTGTTCATGAGATTCATGAATACCGCAGGAGCATTCGTCAGTCCAAATGGCATGACCAAGAATTCAAACTGTCCATACTTGGTATTGAATGCCGTCTTTGGAATATCCTCCTTCCTAACCTTGATTTGATGGTAGCCAGATCGAAGGTCTATTTTCGAGAACACCTTAGCTCTACTGAGTTGATTAAACAGGTCATCGATCCGGGGCAAAGGATACTTGTTCTTAATCGCCCGGTAGTCGATACACATCCGTACAGTCCCGTCCTTCTTGGGTACGAACAAAACAGGTGCTCTCCAGGGTGAAGCTCCATCTCTGATAAATCTAAGTGCCTTCAGCTCATTGATCTGGTCCTTCATTTCCTTGGCCTCCTAAGGATTGACTCTGTAGCATCCTCGAGAAATAGGGACAGAGCCGGGAACTAGGTCGATGTTGAATTCTATATCTCTATCTGGGGGTAATCCTGAAAGACTATCAGGGAAGACATCCATGAATTCTGCTATGATAGGGTGAGGAGGTCCAGGTTCTTCGGTGATAGAGGAGTAAGTAATACCCTCCATATCTTCCGGAGCTCGAGAGATTTCAAACTCCGGCTCTCCAGGTGGGCTGAAGACTACACATCTTCTGTGACAATCTATCAGCGCATGCTGCTTACTTAACCAGTCCATTCTTAGGACTACATCATAGTTAGGTAAGGGCATCACAAGTAAGGGTGCTAAGAAGTTATGTCCAGATATTGTTATAGGACAGTTACAGGTCTCAGTGATGGGTATGGGTCCCCCACCAGTCATAACTCTACATATCTTCTTGCTAAATCTCGTAACTAGGTGGTGTACAGTGATGAATTTTGTTGATATGAAACTATGTGATGCACCCGAATCAAATAATGCTAAAGCAGGATGTGAATGCACATAAATAAAACCTGCGATGACATCAGCGGTAGGTTCCTGCTCTGGCTCTTGTTCCTCTGCTGTTAGGGCAAAAGCTCACCCAGTCTTCTGTTGATGCTGCCCAAACTGTTGTTGCTGAGTGGGTAGAGGACCTTTCTGTTGAGTTGCTCCAGTCCGGTGGACTGATGAGGGGCAGTCCTTCACTTGGTGGGTGGCAGACCCACAGACTAGGCAGTATCCTAGCCTCTTCCTGCAGATGTTTGACTGATGCCCTGGCCTCTTGCAGAAATCGTAGACAGAAATCTGATTCTGAGGCGCTCTGTCATTGATCATCGCCTGATGATGCTGCTGCTGGTGGTGAGAAGGCCTGTTGTTATTATTGTGGTTAGGCCTCTTCTGGTTATTCTGGAAGTTGCTAGTTCCAGAATACTCCCTTTTTGAACGAGTAGGCTGACTCTTCTCTATATCCTGAGCTCGTATTAGGATCCTCTCATACGTCTTGGCACCACCTGCGATCACAGGAGTGCGAATCTCTTCCCTCAGTCCATACCTGAATCTTTCAGCACGATCGGCGGGGTCAGCAACCAAGTTCTTGGCAAAATGACTAAGTTGACCAAACTCAGCCGTATATTCGCCAACAGTCATGTTCCCTTGCTTCAGGTTCTGGAACTGTCTTTCTATCTCCTGCAACTCTGATGTTGGGAAGAACTTCCTTCGGAACAATCTCTTGAAAGTGTTCCAGTCCAGCTGCTTGTCCTGGAGTCGGGGTTCATTCAGATACCAGGTGCTGGCTACATCTAACAGCTGGAGTCCCACAGCTTCAACTTGAAGATCATCAGGAAGTCGAGCAACGCTGAGGAGACGTTCCATGCTGTCGAGCCATTCGTCAGCATAAATGATTCCCTCGGTTCCTTTGAAAGGTCGAGGGCCCAGCTTCTTGAATTTCTCGATATCACCGACTTTTGCCGGCCTTGGTTCAGATTGGGCTGCTTCTCCTCTCTCCAGTACAGCCACAGCCACATTGTGGGTATTCTCCATGCCTTCTCTCATAATCACCGTCTGTTCGCGATGAGCTTCAGCTTGAGTTCTCTGTGCCTCAAGCACTCCTCGTAGTAAGTCTACGAGGTCAGTGGGGTCCACGGGCACTGGTGGTGTAACACCCAGTTTTTCATATGAGGGTATTTTTGACTTTTTGGGGTAATTTAAATTTATTAGATTTTATTTGAATTTATGGGAATTTTTAGGAATTATTTTGGAATTGTTTGGACTAGGTTGACTTTGACTAGTCTTGACCCTTGTAGACTAACCTAGAAGCTAACCCTAGTTAGTATGGACTTGGTTAGGTTATATGACTCTAGTCTAACCTAGCATGACTTAAGTTAGTGGTAATTAGTTCATTAGAATTTGAGTGAGGAGATTAGGAATTTAATTGGTTTGAGAAATGACTTGTGGTTTCATAAGTCATTATGTGACTTAACCTAATAGGACTAGCCAACCTAGTTCAAACCCTAACCTAGCCCATCATGGCCGGCCACCTTAGCCTAACCTAGGGATTCCCCCACTATAAAGTCTCTCCTAAAATCTAGGGTTGCCTCTTTCTTAGGAAAAGCTCTAAGTTCAAGGAGGTTAGTTTCTATGGTATTTTAATTCCTAGAACTCCTTTCCTCTTCCTTTTTCTTTCTAATTTATTCCATTAGGTCCTGATATGACTATTCTTGCTGTTGCTAAGGTCTCATCTCAGTTTGAGGTTGTTTGGTTTTGATTGGGACATCAAGAGAGGAGCTCACAAAGAGGAGTTTTCTTGAGAAGTTCAAGCTTAGGTAACTCTCTCAAATCTCCATGAAATTTCGATTGGTTTTCATCATTAGGGAGCCCTAGGAGTCCCCTAAGTACAAGTATAGGTTTTGTGCCGGGTATCCTAGGTTTCGTGTCCGTTCTGGACACGTATCAGAGCTAGGGTTAAGTGTTTGACAAAATGCCACTGAGGGCATTTCGATCTTGTTTGTGCATTATTTTTAAATAGGAATTTTAGTTTTATCATTGTTTATTGGTTTCTGCTCTTCTGATGTGATTTTCGTGTCTGCTTGTGTCGGATTCGTGGAGTGGACACGTGCCGCACAAGCTTGCGCGCGCGCTACAGTGTTCCCCTGCCACTCGGGTGTCCTAGCGGACACGACACGACACTATTTAGGATGAAATTTTGGTGACACTTAGGACACATGACTGACATGACACAGACCAATTTTTAGCTCATCTTATCGAGCGGATTGGGAGAAATCCCACCCGCACCGATTTCATACTGCACGTCGTACTGTTGAAAACACGTACTGATACGGCGTTGTAGCGTCGGACACGACACACTAGGACACTGTGCAGGTTGACCTAGACCTAGCCCTAGTATAGGGGTACACGTGTGTGCAAGCACGAGGCCTAGTTTGGCCTGTGTCGTGTGCACGACACGCGTGCACACGCGCACGAGCCTGTGCACACTGCATAGTGCCTGTGTGCACTGTAGGTGTTTGTTTTCTACTTGGACACGATTGTGTCATAAGGGTGGACACGTATAGACCCTGGGACACACTCACATAGTATATTTTAGTTACCAACCACTGTTTTGGTGTTTTAGTTCAATTTTTGATGTTCAATTCTCAAATTTCCTAATTTTACTGATACCTTAATATCAGTTATTATTTTACTATTTTTGTTCCAGATTTTTAACTCGATTTTGTCATCTAGTTAAACCTATTTAATACTGTTAAATACATGTTTTATAAGCTCTAATCTAATCTCCTATATGCTATCTTGCTGTGGTTGAAATTTGGGATTCGTTTGATTGATATTGAAGTCGAAATGAGGAGTTGGGGAGAAACTGGAAAACTGATAACAGTTTTCTGATTTTTAAAATTGTTTTCAGTTTGTTAGTTGATTTCAGCCACCATCTAACTGTACCCATACCTTCACATTACACACACATGTCTTCTTGCATTTCACACACTTGCATTCATGCTTTAAACTAAACCCAGTCTTAGCTTTATAAATGAACCTGAGATTTTGTGTATACTGTTTTTGTATTGAGATGAATCTGAGTTCCCTTTCTTGATCCTGAGAATTTATATATCCTATATTTTCCTGCATTTCTGAAATAGCAATGCTCTCACTGTAAAACCTGAGACTGAATTTGGGTTGGTTCATGGCTGAACCTAAGTCACCTGACATTGGCATTTCTGATTTCCTAAAACCTGGACATGGTTTGGGGCTTCACTGTTTCATGGATTTCTTCCTTTTGTTTAGCATATAGCTGAGTTCATTGTTAACTAAGGTTCACACAAATGTAGCCACTGATTTTGGTTCAAATGTAGACTAAGTCTTTTATTCCCATGATCCTACTCACTGATTTCAGGATTTTATGTACACAATGTATATCAATGTATCACTTCACTGGTGTTCCTGTACACAGGTTTTCTACACACTCTCTTGTATTCTCCACACACACACAGCCTTGTCTCTCTCTCTCTTCACTGTTTTATTCCTGCACACTGAACACTCCTCCTCACCTAAGTACTGCACATGGTCACACACTTTTGCTTTCCCTAACACACATGCCTATTCTAAGTTCCTGTTACATGTTGCACATACACACACACATTGATTTTAGATTTTTCCTTCACACCCTATCACTCTAACACTCACACACACTGTCCTCTCTCTCTATATATATAAATTCCCTAGTCTTCATATAGTTAAGTTTATGTATATAATAGGTATACATATATAATATATGTAATGTTTGCCTACATATATATGGAGGTTGAACTATATGTGTATATATATCTATATATATTAGGGTTGTGTACCTTTTGGGTATCTAGTATGGATACCTACTTGGATGTATAGGTTATACAAGTATGTGTATATGTCTCATATATATATATATATACACTTGTGTATTCACTATATATATTTACTATGTGATTTCCATGAGTAGGCCTAGATGTTATATAAGTTGTGTGAAGTTGGTTTGACTTGTGTTATATAGGTTGTAAGGACTTGGTATGCTAGCATAGGCTAGTTTAGCCTTATTTAGACTAGTATGGTCTAGTTAGGCCTAGAATAGACTATTTAGACTTGGTAGACCTAGTTTGACTTCTAGGGTTGACCAGAGTTGACCAAGAGTTGACTTTGGCCTAGATTGACCTAGAATCATATAGAATGCATAGTAGGACTTCATTATACTATTTTGGACTTGTTGTGACTTGTGCTGTTCTGATTAGGAGCCAGACACCACTCCTCGGACAGTACCTTTCATATTGGACACCCAGATACAGGCGAGTACATTCTCTGATCATTTCATATCCTGTTTAGAATTATTTCCTGCATTAAATTACTTTACTTGTGCTGTCACGACATTATCACGGATTAATACTATACGGATCTCTTCATACGATGTTATCCCCCTCGGGAGCATCGGGTACATTATGTCATGTGCGTTTCACTTTCATCATGTACTCCTGTACTTTCACCATACATGTACAACTTTTTTGTGTAGATCATGTACAACTATTTAGTGTAGATCATGTACAACTCTTTAGTGTAGATCATGTACAACTATTTAGTGTAGATCATGTACAACTCTTTAGTGTAGATCATGTACAACTATTTAGTGTAGATCATGTACAACTCTTTAGTGTAGATCATGTACAACTCTTTAGTGTAGATCATGTATAAATTTGTTCCATTCACATGTGCTATCATGTACTCTGACTCACTAGCCACTGTTAGTTCCTTACTTATAGTAGATATTTCTATTACAGTTCTCTCTCTCTGTTTACATACTGTATTCTTCAGCACTTGTATCTTACTTTATTGCATGATTATATTTTCTAACCTGCTATGAACTGTTGAGATGTACTGTGCTCGCTCCCATCCTGACTGGACCTGTTGAAAATTTTACAGAGAATGATGAGGAACCCTGCACCCTTACTTGGAGCTTACCTAGTTGACACTCGCGACCTGGACCCCTGGGGAGGTTCAGGCAGCTGCTCAGGATGATACCTTGCATAGTGTAGATAGCTTAGATTGTTCTTCTTTTTATGTTTAGCTGTTGTCCTTATTTTCAGAATTGTATATTTTAGAGATGTTAAGACTTTGTTATTTCTCTCCGTTGTACCTCAGTTGAGAATTCTCTTATCTATTTTATCGTGCCATATTCTATCTCTAGATTGTGATTGAGATTGTACCTCTGTGTTGGCCTCCTTATGGAGAGTATTCATATTATGTTAATTATAGTTCATGACCTAGAACAGCGTTCTACCGCCGATACTGCGGCGTAGGCTGGGCGTTGTTACGTTCTCGTACCCTCACGGTGGGTGCGGGTCGTGACAGGTGGCGCAACTGGATCGGGCACTACCACATGGGCTTGCTGTTCAGTCTGGGAAGATGTAGGATCTAACACTTGAGTTGTAGTGTAGAATCCACGGGGTACTGATGCATTATGGGGACGATCGGCCAGCTGCCGGGGTGTAGGATCCGGACTCGATTGGGGAGGTGGGGTGTGATCGGGTGATGACATCCCATCGCCAGCAGGATTTGTGGCCATATTCTGGAAGGTTTAGGATTTCAAAACATAAACAAGGTATCCTACCAGTCTATAACAATCAAAAATATTTATTTATAATATATAACGGTCCTATGTTGTGACAAATTAATGTTCTAGTATTCTAAATGTTTCTAGATATGTTTCCCTAGTTGTTGATCTGACCTGCATGGGCCACCACTAAAAACATGTCACGACCCGGTCCCAATTTCTTGGGTCGAATCGGATCATGTCCAGCCTGCACCGTTGTTGAGACGGCGGCAGTAAGCTGTATCACTCATACAGGTAATCAACAACACAATTCTAATTGCCACAACTTTTAATACTTTGATAATTAAAGACTTGTCCAACACAAGTTTCAAATACAAACCACAACGGAAATAAATATTTGTTTTCCACATAATCATAAACTGGAAATAAATCTAATTAGCAGTCTCCTCATCATCCTCCTCTGGTAGAACAGCCGGGTACAGCTCAGGGTCATAGTAGCTACTTATCAATAGCTCGGTATCGTCCATAGTACCTACGGGGAATCCAGTCAGAAAAGAAGCAAAGTATACTTCATGATAATCCAACAATTGAAATAATAATAGAGTTATGCACTTTTAAACAATTTGAAATAAATAGTTTTCCAGCAGTTAAAACATTGTGATGTGAATAGGCAATGAATATGACCGAATTGGGTTGTACAGTTGTATCCTATTGATACGATATGGCTTATCCTCGTGAGTATGAGGGGTAAGCTAACACAGTCATTATACTACTTTGGATGTGGTCATACTCATTACACTACTGCCCCAGTACCCAACAGTCAATCAGTCAATGCTCTCAGAGAGAGTTCCGTGTTGCATCATGGTTTAAACTTGTAATAAAATGATTACTAAATAATTGGTAAACTAACACAAAATGTACTTGCCTTGGTTTGACTGGATTGGGGAATGTCTCCGAGATTGGAATCAAACTTGTCCTCGAAATCCTACAATCGAGAAGTCTGCCTTAGATTTCTAAAGTTCCCATGCTATATGTGCTAGTTACAATCTCTAAATTTGTCCTAGTCGATTTTTAATCTTTATTATACTATCACAAGCAAAAACTCGATTTTCTGGTGCGTTACATTTAATTATGAAGGAAAAATCACTTTATATTTAATTTTGGGAAAATTTTGTATTTATCGGTTTATTGGCGAAACTTGGTATTTTTATAATTATATAATAAAACTATATTTTTTCTTTAAATGAGAAAAGCATGAATTAAATATTACAAACTTGAAATTGTAATGTGATGAAACATTATTATTTTCTTTTTGTAAAATAAATAATTTATTATATTTTATTACGCATTCACGACAGAACATTAGCCAGAAAACAAAACAAAATAAAAGAATACTAAACTATTACAAATTGCACACAACAGAAATAAATGGGCTTATGCCCTTACAGACCATTTTACATGAATTTAAATAAGAAAAAAAATATTTGTTAGTCTCTAAAAAATTATCCTACAAATTAATCACAAAATAAAACTAGTAATTAAATTAAATTAAATTAATTTCGAGTCTCAGACTTTGGTCCAATCGTCAAAATAGCTAATGCCTCAACGTCCGGAAACCCCGGTTTCGTTTGCACTTAGCTAGGGCCCGTGGACCAGTACGATCGTCGCCCAAAAATCCAAATTATAAATATTTTCGAAAACCGATTTGAAATCCATTTGTATAATTTTTATAAAAATTTGGGCAGCATTCCTTCTATATTTGGAACAACCCAATACTGGAAAAATGCGCCAACAACACCAAAATATTTATCCTAAACCAAGGAATAACCACTAAAATTTATTTCATCCACAAAATATATAAAAATCCAATTCACAGAACGTTTCCGAAGAGAATTCGAAAAACCCGAAATTAACTCGTAAATTCCACAGAACCATTCCAACTCAAAACCAACTCAAAACTAAAGCCACGGAATCCATTTTCGAAATGAAATTAGGAAAACCAAACCATAGAAATATTCCGAGAAACTCACAGAACGTTTCCGAAAGGATTTCGGACAATCTGAAACCAAAAATAATAATAATTCTAACAAATTCCCATTGCAGAATCGGGGACCGAAATCATCATAAACTACAGAACAGAAACGAGGACAACAGAAATATACCTTGGGTTACTCCATTAGAGCTCTCAGGTGAAAATGGGAGAAAGAAATACGCGGCCAGCAGAGAAACGCCTGAGACAGCGAAAACCGGGACCGCGGGAAGCACGGGAATGAACCGGACAGCGGATCCGCTGATCGGGGACCCGCGAAAACACAGAAAACTCTGCGAGGGGCGCTGTCGGGTCGGGGAGCAGTCGAGGGGGTTCGACCGGGGAGTTGCGGCCTAGGGCTCGCACGGGAGGCGGAGCCGCGGGCTGGCGCGGCGCTGGACGCGGCCGGGGGTGCTGGAGTCTAGGAGACTCGGACGGGGCTGGGTGTCCGGCGGAGGTGGGGCCGCGGATCTCGCCAGAGAACGTCGGGCTCGGCTAGGGCTGGGTTTGGGGAAAAAGTTTGGGGTGAGTGTGGAGAAGAATAAGGATGGATGAGGTTTATATAGGAAGAAATCGGGGGTTTCGGAAGATGAATGGAAGAGTCGTCGGCGGTTGGAAGCCGAGAAGCTCGGAAGTTTCGAACAAGAAAGGGCTCGGCCGTTTGGAAAAAAATAGCAGCTCTGCCTTTAATGAGCTTTGAAAGAGAAAAGAGGTTTAATATGATAGTTTAGTAAAAGAATTTATTTTGGCTGAGTGAATAAATGGAAAGAGTGAGAGAGTTTAAAGAAAATTTTTAAAAGGAAAAATATTAAATTTTCTTTTCTTTATGAAAAACTCAATTAATAATATTTCAATTAATGATTTCGAAAACCAAGATTTGCTTGGATTCGAACTTGGGTTCGGAAACAGGTCCGGGACTCGGGAACGGGTTCGGGACAGGTCTGGTCCAACTCAATATTCCAGAAAAATAATTTTTTTTCTAAAATATGAAAATGATAATAATAAATAGCAACAATTTATAAGTAAAATTTTTACGGGTTTTGACTAAACTCTAAAATTCTAGAAATAATTATTTTTTCTAAAAATATACTTTCCTAAATAATGATTTATAATAATAATTAGCTAATTTAAATTATTCAATTAATTAACTAAAAGTTTACGGGTTTCACAGTGTTGAACACTGGTCAAACGGGCGTATGACAGCAATATGCGTCTCTAATCAAAGCTAAACATTTGGACCATAGTGTGCGCCTATTTTCAGAAATAGTTAGCGCAGACTTACTAGTTTTTGAAGACACAGCATGCAAGCAAATAGTCTCAGAATGAAGTAGCACAAGTGAAGCCTTGTGGGAAAACATTTGTTTGAGAGAATATGAATGATTCTTTCTAGATGTCCTTTTTTTAAAAAAAAGAGGTTAAAGAGGAGGTGGGTGCGTCGTTCCAGGATCCTATTATTTGGAGAGAATTAAAAATGGGCATCTACAACCGTGTAACAATTGCCACGTGTTCTTCAAAAGAAACAGTAAAACGAAGAATTGGTTAAAAGAATATGTCCATAAGCACTATTCGAAATCACAGCCACACAAAATTAGAAATTCTAGGTTTCATTGCATAAAGACGGATGGACCCCTACAGCCATGGACATAAAAATTAAAAAGTTGTTTTGCCTAAGAACATTATTTCTTGTCCTTGCCTTCATCAGTCTGACGAACGGCGGCGTCCAACTCTTGCATGGTACAGATCCCCGAGCGGCGCATCAGGTTGAGAAGTCCTTCTGAATTGACATGCTCCTCAGAGGATGATCCGCCACTCGAACGATTGAAGACTGATGGAGTTAAACCGAAACAGCTCAGAAAATTCACTGCCATCAAAGCTGGGTCAGCCTCCAACAAAAAGGTTGTAGGCGCAATATCTTGTCTCGCTTCAGGAGACTTAGTGGTGGTGTCAGCATTGGTCTCCATCTCTTTCTTCTTAGGAGCCATTGAAGAACAGAAGTGAAGACCAAAGTACGAAGATCAACTACATATATATATCAACCAATTGACTCTTCGTATTCCTCATGGAAAACTGAAAGAAATCAATAAAACTCTGGAAGAAAAAGAGAAGATTGGATACTTTCGAGAAAGGTATTTAATCATGATGACCGAGCATTGATCGGCGTAACCTGACTTTGTCAAAACTTTTATAAAATTTAAAGTATTCCAAAACTTTACAATGTCTTTAAGTTTTGAAAAGTTTGAAGGAGGTCTTGTAGAGCCTAAAAATCAAGTTGCGCCTTCAATATACTGATCAGTGATCAAGTTACACCCCAAAAGTCAACTTGTGCCACTGATATGAAGCAGACTGCACCACCGATCAGATTGCGCCTGATATCAGACTGCGCCTAATCTTTTTGTGCCAAAGCCTATATGGCATCTGACACTTAATGTTCATCATTATCTAACCATACTGACGACTGACACAACAGAGAACGAAGAAAATCTCTTCGAATCCCATGAAGTGTGCCGCTCAAAGAAAAGTTGGTGGACAGTTGTCCTGTACGTTTCGTGAGTTGCGCCCAGGCGCAATCTAAACAAAATCCTTAGTTGTGCCTGGGTGCAACCTGAACGACTTTTACTCAGAAGCTGCCACGTGTGTAGGCGCAGCTCAAATCAAGCGCAGGTTGACTTGTTGACTGAAGCTCGTGCAACCTAATAAAGTTGAGACAACTTACATTCTAAAGCAGGATGACGTAGCGCACATGCCACTAATCTCTCAAGACGTGTCTACTATCCTGTACACGACCACGCGCATCTCAATCATACGATGCCACGCATCTAAATACAGTTAGTACACGATTGACAACTGAATGGAAGTTGGCGCAACAGGAGGTTGGCGCAACCCAGTATGGCACAATCCAGCCTCGTGCACTTCAGAATAACTGCTCAAACAGTTATTTCCTAAACTCTATAAATAGAGTTTCCAATCATCAACACACACACAGATAAAGATCAAGAACTCTTGTAAAATTGCTGCTGCATTCTCCAGAGGCTACAGTCTTCAAGTTCACATAGTCCAAGGGATAAAGTGTTCGTCTTCTAATCAGATTCCTAAAGTTGTACTTTCTCAGAATTCATTGTACTTTGTACTCTTTTACAAGTTTGGAATAAAAACAAATTTTTGTTTTTTTGTAAACAATGTCCTCCTGACACTGAATAGTGCCGTGCCTGGAGGACTGAACAAAATACTACCCTCATGACAGTCTATAGCTGCGTGAGCATAGCTAAGCCAGTCCATCCCCAATATGATATCATACTCGGGTAGTGGCATCACAAAGAATTATCCCCTAAACTCTCTTCCAGCTATAGTAATAAAGCATCGATAGATAGCTCTAATGGGCACTGGTCCACCTCCCGTCATTACTCTACTCATCTCCTCGGTAGGTGTAGCTACTAAGTGGTGTTTATGCAAAAACTCTAATGACAGGAAGCTATGCGATGCACCAGAATCAAACAAGCATAAAGCTAAAAAAGTATACAAATAAACATGACCTGTGATGACGTCAGCCAAATAATCTAGCTCCGAAACCTGCTCCGGCTTCGCCTCAAGAGCCAGACTATAAGGCTTCCCCTAGGGTCCCTTCTGCTGCTGCAGATGTTGCCCAAACCTCTGCTGCTGATTCGGAAGCGGCGGTCCTCTAGATGGTAGTCCGGTACCTGGTACCCTTGCTACTCGGCAGTCCCGAAGCTGATGGGTGATAGATCCACAAGCTAAATACTGCCCCAACTTCTTTTTACATATGGTAGCGTTGTGGCCTGGCCTTCTACAGAATGAATACACACCTTCCTTCTGCTGCCGGGGTCCCGGAGCTCTAACTGGCGGGGTCGGGTGATGTGGTGCGGGAGGACGGCATGTCTGCTGGTACGGCACCGATGCTCTCGGCTAGAAAGCTTGACGCTTGGAGGGTCCCTCTTGGTGTACATGAGCCGGCCACTTGCAAGACTGAAGACGCTCCTCTATGCTCCGGGCCAACTCTAGGCTCTGGTAGTAGTCAGTCGTACCGTTTGCCACTATAAGAATGCCAATGTCTGGAACTAGACCATGGCAAAACCTACGCGTCATCTCCTCTGGGTCTGTAACTAGACCAGGAGCGAAACAGCTCAAAAGACTAAACTCTGCTGCAAATTCTTCAACAAAACGGTTCCCCTGCTGGTTGTTCTGGAATCGTAGCCCCATGGCTACCCTAGCGGTGGTCGAGAAGAATTTCTTCTTGAACTGGGTCTTAAACTGATCCCAAGTGGCCTTCCCTCTCGCGAATAGTGGCTCATTCCTGAACCAAACTCCTGTAAAGTCTGTCAGCAGAAATCCTACTGCCTCGACCTGGAGGTCACCCGGCAACCTAGCTCCAAGGAGCTTCCTCTCTACCGAGTCTAGCCAGTCATCTGCTACTACGATGCCCTCGGTCCCCATGAACTCCTTGGGGTTCAAACCCATGAAGTCTTTGACGTTTCTCGCTCTCTGTCGTGGCTCTACCGGTGGTGGGACCACGGTACGCTCCTCAGAATGCTCCATGCTCTGACGGAGTAGGGTGGTCTGCTCCTGATGGGTCGTTAGGAACCCCTGGATCAGAGTGAGCAGTTGGTTCCCGTCGAGAGTGACGGAAGCCTGGGCAGATATAGTAATAGGTGGTGGTGGGAGTATTGGGTCATGTTGGGACTGTGATGTGGAAGGTGGTGGGGGCATCTGGGTTGGTCGATTTGTGGAGGGGAAGTATGGTAGGTAGAGGTGGAGGTACATCAGTCAACTGGTCAACCGAATGGATGAAAAGTGTGCCATTTTCAGGTGTGGCATACTGGGATGAGCGGGTGAGCACCATCTAATAAATAAAAGAACTTATAAGGACTCTCTTAAGTAAATAATCATAAACAAAAAAATCTAATTTGTAATAACGAGCATATGATGTGATGCGTTTCCTATATTGCAATCCTAGTAATCCTTTAAGTATTCTAAGCGTCATTCCTAGTGTTGTCTAGTTACCTTAAGTTCCTAATTGCAGGTATGCTTGGTACAATGACGTAACCAAACAATTTAGTCAGGACCTGTATGGGCCACCACTAAAAACATGTCACGATCTGCTACCCAAATTGTTGGGCCGGGCTGAGTCATGTCCAGCCTACGCTTGAGATAAAGTGTAGTAAGCTATTCTAAAGACAAATAAGATAAGACCAAAGTGTGCTAACAGTTCTATATGTAATAATGAGTCAGAAATGTTCCAAACACAAAAGTCATCTTGTATATAAATAAGTTCCAAGTACAAGTCCAAAATGTAAAAGTGGACACAGGTCTAGTTATAAAATACGTAGTCTAAAGCATGACTACTCTCAGAAGTCCCGAGCAACTATACAAACTAGACGAGATTCCCCGCAGGTACATCCTCGTAAAGTAAAGCCTGATCCTCGATAGCAACCCCATAATAAGAATCACAAAGTAACTCCTCCTCAGTAAGTATACCTACAATGTTATCCTGTCAGGACGGGAGCAAGTACTGATTCTAACAAACATATAATACTGATCATGTGATGGAAAGAGATAAAATGACACATCTTGTTTTATCCAGTTTTAGATACATTTTATCATGGCAATACATATTTGTTTTAAAGTTTAAAACTGTAGCATGTACGTGATCGGTCAATAGGTAAATAGGATATACAGTGGTACATATCAATTTTTTGATGTGCACATACGTATACATAACGGCATCGGTGTATATCCATACACAAATACGGGACCAGAACATACGACAAAGTTACATATAGAATGTAACAATGCTCGATAAATACATACGGAGAAGGGGGACATGATCACGTACTCTACTAATAGTTTTCCCATTACCCGTTTTATAACATGTGAGTGATACGAGAACAGTATAAAATATATGAAAGATACTGGGAGCAGTTTAAGCATGGTAGGGACTGAAAATAAAATAATATAACATGTGAAGATTTAACTTGCTATCGCAAGGATCAGCATTTAACATGGTTGGATTACAGTTTATTGTTATAGCAGTATGTAAAGTTTGTAGAGGTACTTGCCTTTAGCAAAGCAAGGTAGTGATAGAAATGCTATAGATGTCTGATGACTCGTTGTTTGCAAAAACAAAAATTTGTTTATTCCAAACTTGTAAAAAAGTACAAAGTACAATAAATTCTGGGGAAGTACAACTGTAGGAATCTGATCAGAAGACGATCACTTTATCCCTGGGACTATGTGAACTTGAAGACTAGAGCCTCTAGAGAATGCAGCAGCAATTTTACAAGAATTTTTGATCTCTGTGTCTCTGTCTGATGATGATTGGAAACTCTATTTATAGAGTTCAGGAAATAACTATTTTAGCAGTTATTCTGATGTGCGTGAGGCTGGATTGCGCTAACCTCTTGTTGCTCCAACTTTCATTCAGTTGTCAATCGTGTACTAACTGTATTTAGACGCGTGGCATCATATGATTGAGATACGCGTGATCGTGTACAGGATAGTAGACACGTCTTGAGAGATTAGTGGCATGTGTGCCACGTCATCCTGCTTTAGAATATAAGTTGTCTCAACTTTATCAGGTTGCACGAGCTTCAGTCAACAAGTTAAACTGTGCTTGATTTGAGCTGCGCCTATACACATGGCAGCTTCAGAGCAAAAGTCGTTCAGGTTGTGCCCAGGCACAACTAAGGATTTTGTTTAGATTACGTCTAAGTGGAACTCACGAAGTGTACAGGACAGCTGTCCACCAACTTTTCTTGAGCGGCACAATTCACGGGATTCGAAGAGATTTTCCTCGTTCACTGTTGTGTCAGTCATCAGTATTGTCGGGTAATGATGACCATTAAGTGTCAGATGCCACGTAGATTTTGGCACAAAAAGATTGGACACAGTCTGATATCGGGCGCAATCTGATCGGTGGCACAGTCTGTTCTCTGAGCTTCATATCAGTGGCATAATTTAATTTTTGGGGCACAACTTGATCACTGATCAGTATATTCAAGGCGCAACTTAATTTTTAGGCTCTATAATACCCCCTTCAAAGTTTTCAAAACTTAAAAACATTGTAAAGTTTTGGAATACTTTGAATTTAGAAAAGGGTTGTGCCGGTCAATGCTCGGTCATCATGATTAAATACCTTTCTAGAAAATACTCAATCTTCTCTTCGTCTTCCGGAGTTTCATTGATTACTTTTAGTTTCCCATAAAGAAGAAGAATACGAAGACTCAATTTGTTGATATATATATGTAGTAGTTGATCTCTGTGCTTTGTTCTTCACTTCTGTTCTTCAATGGCCCCCAAGAAGAAAGAGATGAAGACCAATTCTGACACCACAACCAAGTCTCCTGAAGCGAGACATGATGTTGCGCCTACAAATTTTTTGTTGGAGGCTGACCCAACTTTGAGGGCAGTGAACTTTTTGAACTGTTTCGGTTTAACCCCGTCAGTCTTCAATCACTCGAGTGGCGGATCATCCTCTGAGGAGCACATCAATTCGGAGGGATTTCTTAACCTGATACGTCGCTCGGGGATCTGCACCATGCAAGAATTGGACGCCGCCCTTCGTCAGACTGATAAAGGCAAGGACCAGAAATAATGTTCTAAGCAGAACAACTTTTTATTTTTATGTCCTTGACTGTAGGGGTCTATCCGTCTTTATGCAATGAAACCTAGAATCTCTGATTTTGTGTGGCTGTGATTTCGAATGGTGCTCATGGACATATTCTTTTTGCTAATTCTTCGTTTTACTGTTTCTTCTGAAGGACACATGGCAGTCGTTACACGATTTTAGATGCCCATTTTTAGTTCTTTCCTAAAATAGGATCCTAGAACGACACACCCACCTCATCTTTAATCTCTTTAAAAAGGACATCCAGAAATGAAGAATCATTCATACTCATTCAAAACAAATGTCTTCCCACAAGGTTTCACTTGTGCCACTTCATTCTGATATTATTTGCTTGCATGTTGTGTCTTTAAAAATTGGTAAGTCTCGACGAAGAATCAATAGTATGAATATTCTTCTTCTGTACCACTTCTGGAGACAAGTATAGATCTGCATGTTGTAAACACTATTGATATGCGCTAACTATTTCTGAGAATAGGCGCACATTGTGGTCCAGTGTTTTAATTCACTACTAAAATACAGCAAATTGGCGACGGAGGATTAGCGACGGATCGAATCCGTCGGCAATAGCGACGGCCTCGCGACTACCTTGTGACTGACTACCGTCAGAAAGCAATGTATATTTTTTTAGTTTTTTTGCGTCAAAATCAGTCGCACATCCGTCGCTAATTTGACGAAACATTAGCGACGGATTCATGTCCGACGCTAATATGTCGCATATTGTGGCGGCAAAATCTGAAATAAATTGCGCGCTAAATTAGCGTCTATGTGGCGGCAGAAGTTCCGTCGGTAATCTAGTTTGTATTTAGCGACTACCTACCGACGGATATATCCGTCGGTAATCCGTCGCTAAATACTGTAATCTAACTTAAATAGACCGACGGGAAGGGGAAAATTTTGTATTCCCTCCAAAAAACTCTCTCTCTTCCCTCTCTCTCTCTCTCTCTGTTTAGGGTTTCGGGTTGGTGGGGGGGTCGGCTGTCGCTGGGGCCGGCGGGGTGGAAGGGAGGTTGTTGAGGGCGGGGGGCAGGGTAGGGTTTAGGGTTTCGGGACAGGAGTAGGGTTTCGGGTGGGGGGGCCGGCTGTCGCGGGGGCCGGCGGTGATGGGGGGAGGGAGGGGGGCGGGGGTGGATGGTGTTAGGTGCGGGGCGGGGTGAGGGAGGTGAGGGAGAGGGGGGGTGGGTGTTTGCTGTCGGGGGGTGAGGGGGAGGGGGATAGGTGTTTGCTGGCGGGGGGAGGGGGTGGGGTGGGGGTTTGCTGTCGGGGGGTGAGGGGAAGGGGGGTCGGTGTTTACTGTCGGAGGGGAAGGGGTGGGGTGGGGGTTTGCTGTCGGGGGGTGAGGGGGAGGGGGGTGGGTGTTTGCTGTCGGGGGGGAGGGAGGGGGTGGGGTGGGGGTTTGCTGTCGGGGGGTGAGGGGGAGGGGGGTGGCTGTTTGCTGTCGGGTGAGGGAAGGGGTGGGGTGGGGGTTTGCTGCCGGGGGGTGAGGGAGAGAGGGGTGTGTCACACCCCGCTCCCGTAGGAGTGATCGTCCTCGCTAAGGCGTGATGCCGCACGGGCCTAGGTTGCACCCGTGCAAGGCCAAGTCCAGAAACGGTCGATTTGAGCTAGGCCACAGAGTCGCACAGAGTGTCCCTATTGCAGCGGAAAGTAAATGAACACAAATTGAAGCGAATTCAAACTCTTTTATTGATATTCAAGAAGTTTACAAGCGGCGCTAGGCCGAGTTTACAAGTCTCTCAAGAGCTCTCTCTCTCTGAAACATAAAAGGCGTGCCAAGTGGCTTACAAGATGGAATGATTCATAGCGATATTCCGATACATTATGTCCTGTATAGGGTACTTCAGCTTCTTGCAACGCTCTAAGGCTCCAGAGATAGCTCCGCGTCTTAGCACGTTCGAGGAAAGCTCCGCACCCGACGACGTCTCCTGCATCCTGCAAGCAGACTGTGGGGTTATCAGTACATTGCTATGCACTGTGGGGAGGCTAGCTCGCCCACAATGCTATCATTACCAAACATGTTCTATTTACTTTTGTGCACCGTCTATCATTCATTGTCTTTCTAATCTTGCCTTAGGATCAGTTTCATGGCATGTTTCGTAACCTATTTCGTGTTGTCGAATTCAAGTGTCTGCATGGAAATGCATGCACGACTTACCCATACTTACCGTCCGGCCTTTCCTGTCCAAAGTAAACCAAGTTAGTCAACAATTCACATGTAGTAACTTAACGTGATTCATGTAAACATTCAATGTTAAGGGCGTGTCCCTGCCTCAGATTCTAGCACGTCGTAGGCACGTTCTAGCACGTCGTAGGCATGTTCAGAGTGTTACATTTCAAGCATGTTCAGGATGTTACATTTCAAGCATGTTCAGGATGTTATATTTTGAGCATGTTCAGG
Organism: Iris pallida; assembly: GCA_029216955.1. Taxonomy (NCBI): domain Eukaryota; kingdom Viridiplantae; phylum Streptophyta; class Magnoliopsida; order Asparagales; family Iridaceae; genus Iris; species Iris pallida. Next base: position 13,207,793 of record JANAVB010033820.1, on the reverse strand, counting down.
AGTGTTACATTTCGAGCATGTTCAGGAGTGTTACATTTCAAGCATGTTCAGGAGGCACTTCATTTAGTTAACTTAGACTACTTGTTTCAATGCAAGGACTTGCACGTGGATTGCCACCAGCATAGCCCACTTAATCTACATGCATGGGTCGCTGGCATCACAAGCTATTTTGGACATTCTCGTGGGCATTCTCACTTATCGAAGCGTGATGGCTGGTATACCTTGATAGTCTCTTGAAATACCTGGCCTTACGTCTCCTTGAGTGGCCGAGCCCCCACTCAAAGCAGCCCGTAAGCCCCATGTCTGATTCCGCCTAGGCCGGCCACGGTATACCCCCCCATCGCCCGTGTCGCAGAATCCTTCCTCATGACGGCCACGGTATTCCCCTCCATCGCCCGTGCCGTTTGTCCACAACCATTTCGTATTGACTTGTCATTTAACTTAGTGGCTGCCTTTGAGCCATAATGCGTTATCGACTAGTTTGGCGTCCGTGCAGCGCGGGTAGCGAGCCCCGTTGCACGTGCCCGTCATACCTGTCGCTAACCATTCTTTCCTTTCTTATCTTTTATTCACTCTTTCATGTCTTTCTTTCACTTGTTCGTACATTCATTCATTCTTCACGTATTCATGTTATTCATTCGTGGATTCATTCATTCACTTACTGGTTCATTTATTCATTCATTATGCAACTCCCCGTGCAGAAGTCGCCTTGGCGACCCATCGGTCCCGAAGTCTTCCAATGTTGCTATACTCTACTCGGAACGACTATGTCGATAGTCTTTCGTTTCTTTGTTGTAAACCGTTTATTGTTTCATTGTTGATCGCATAGGAAACTTGCATGTAAGCTTGTGCCTTAGCACGAGCGTAGAGCGCGGTACAAGAGTTTCTATATTTGCCGAGTTCTTTTTCATGTTCTAAACAAGCATACAAGATGGGATTATTCCTTTAGCTAGGTGTGTTGAGTCATTCATTTATTAGCATGCACGGTGTTATCGCCTAGCGACTCTAGTAATAGTGTCCGTATTGTTATGTGTCTAGGCTAAACAAAGACGGGTTCATCGGAACCACCCACCTTAGCGATGTTTGCATCGGCCGAGCGATACTCCGAGTGCACCTTTGAAAGTCAAGTCTGGATTCGTCTTGACGGGCCAATGTAAGCCTTGCATCGATTCTTCATCAGGTCGATGCCAACTCTTCGGGTCGACGGCTCGTTTGAGTCGTTGCACTTGCCGTTTGAATCGGCGTTCCGCTTGGGCGGAGCGGGTCGTTACATAATACACCACTCAAAATAAGTCTTGTTCTCGAGACTTCCTGAGTGCAGGTCATCCTACCATTCCTTAACCCATGTCTTGTACGTATCTTAGACAATTTCTATCGAATGGCTTTACCGCTCGATGGCATCGAACTATACTCGATACCTTTCTAAGTTCCGTGTCGCATACGTTTGGTCGATTTCATTGAATAACTTTTTTATTCATTTTAGAGTTGATAGTATTTATTCAATTCAAGTGTTTCTTCGTCTTGGTTGCTATTTCTTCGTGTCATGGGACTGAAATGGTCGTACGAGGCACGTTGTAATTCGTCAAATGTGCAGGTCGTGGGCTGAGGCAAACTTACTTTCGTTTATCTCGATTATCGAGATGACCCGATTTGCTTCTCAAGCGTTCTTGTCCACAAAATCAGTATGATTTCTTCTTAGCGGGGTCGACCAAGTCTAAGTAATTTTCGTCCGATTCAAGACTAAGTATTGCACTATCATCGAGTATATCTTCCTATCAATGGTCCAATTTATTATACCAACTTTTACTTGCACGATATTGATTCCATACCATTCACTTGTTTAGGGCTAATCTCGTCGTCGTTCATGCACACTCTGCCTACACATTTCTTTGATTTCGAGCCACGCTCGTACTAGTATCATTCCTTTCTTTTAACACGATTTCAAGTTCTCGACACTCTTCCATTCCTCAAGTCATGCTTGAACTCAACGTATCACTTGGCTGGATCGTGCATGCGTTCCAGGCGTCCCTAAAAGACATGTATTCAGCCAAGCCGTATGATAAAGAATTCGTCATTCTCACTCGAGTCGTATCGTGCACATATTCAGGCGTCCCTGAAATATATACATGTCAGCCGAATCTCGTGAGCAGGGTTTCCTATTCTTGTATTATTTAATCCATCCATGTCAATCCTCAAGATCAATCTTTTGATTTTAAACACTTGAAACAGGGCGTCTCGCCTAACCGCTAGGCCATTTCTCAAGGCTAAGTCAATGTCAGGATTGGAATCATAGTTCTCCAACAATAATGCCAACACTGACCCCAATCCTAGGGTCAAACCATAGTCGGTAGTACGGAGTTTTCTACCCAAGCTCGCGTTACTCAGATTTCTAAACATCAAGCACGATCACCTATTCGCATCAATGCATTCGTTGCGCGTATTCGAATCCATTCAAATCACCAATTCTAACCAATTCATGTATTCGATCACGAGGTCGTATAACTTTGACAATATGTTGCGTCCCAATCTCACGCGAGTCCGATTATCCATGGTGGTTCATGAATTACCATGCAACGCACTCGTGGAATAATCATTCTCATTGGGGCGTAACTCTTGTTTGAGTCCAGACTAATTCATTCTCGATACGCAGATTGGACCTACTCAATCCTCAAGTTCGATCATCAAGCACGCTAAATCATTCCCGAGTCCACCCTCGCGTCAAACCATAAGTCAAAACATACAAATTATCACGCCATGCTAGTTCAATCACCCCCGCTGTATGAATCACCATACCAGCGCTCACGCGGAGTAATCGTCCTAATCGGCACGACGTATGTGCGAGGCTGGAGTTGCGCTCGCATAAGACAAGAACGTCAAGTTGTGGTTATCGACGAAGCAAATCCAATATTTCATTTCCATCCAAGTCAAGATCCAGTTCAGTAGTCCGTTTATCATTCGTTCAACTAGAAAATCCTCAAGCCAAGTTTATCTTTTCTTCAACACATTTCAACATCCCGAGTACAGCATCCACCGGAGCAATGACATTTGCACGATCGTCATTTGCCGAGTCAGAGTACCCCCGAGTTATCGCATATCGATCTTTGATACGCCTCAATACCATCGACGATATGCGTAACCTGACGATCTTCCTTTGCAACCAATTTTGAGTCGTGCGTTGATGCTTGTTGTCCGAGTTGGATATTCTATTTTTTTCTCGATATTCAAGATCAAGTTCGATCGCTATTCCTCAAGCTCGTTTCAAGATCGTTGTTCAAAACTCAAGTCACATTTTATTTGAATCAATCCGAAATCGTACGTGCGATCCTTTAAGTTTCTTCGATCAAGACCATTCATTTTTATTCATCGTTCCGAATCATTTTCTAACACGCGTTGCCCATTCACAAGTTGCCCGAACGATATCTCGTTCGGGACATTCAAAGTCACGACCAACTAAGCGTGACGCGTTCTAAAGCTTTGTGCGATCGCATCGCCTCGTCGACATACTCGTTTTATCCGTATATCCTTTAGTCTCGCTCGAACAATTTCTATGTCGTCCATACACCACTTAGGGTTTGAGCCACTCGACTAATCGTCGACACCCATTCTTATTCTTCTCCGGACCTATCACATACACCACTCAGGTTCAAGTCATTCTTTCAATCCTCAAAAGATCATTCGATTCCCCATCGACATGTTCAATCGTACGTTTGCCCGTTCCTCACAGTCTAAATCAATCTTTCGTGCATGCCTAAGCGTGAACTCGATAGCGTTCCTATCGATATACACTTTAAGTGTAGCTTCGTTCCCGACCGAGTGATACTTGATATCGCTCGCAACTCGATTGCACCAAAAGTCGAGGTGTGCGACACGCGGACTAAGTTGTACCCCAAAACCATCTCGTGCGGACTATATTCCGAGTTTGCACGCTCAATTGCTAGGGTCTTCGTAGGACTAGTTAGGCATGTACGCGACATGTTAACTTTAGCACACGTTTTCATTCAAGACAAGTTGACACCATTCGGCACAAAGGCCTACCGATGCATTCGACGACAGCCTACCAATGCGTTCGATTGAACGCCTGAACGAGCTTTTAAAAATATTAGACTTATTGTATGGAACATCCTAAGGCACAATGAGAGAGAGCGTACACTTCTTTTTCCAACGACGAGCTTTCAAAACTGAAAAATCGACGTAAAGTCCAAGGACGTAAAGCCGTGCTCTGATACCAATCTGTCACGCCTCGCTACCGTAGGAGCGATCGTCCTCGCTAAGGCGTGATGCCGCACGGGCCTAGGTTGCGCCCGTGCAAGGCCAAGTCCAGAAACAACCGATTTGAGCTAGGCCACAGAGTCGCACAGAGTGTCCCCATTACAGCGGAAAGTAAATGAACACAAATTGAAGCGAATTCAAACTCTTTTATTGATATTCAAGAAGTTTACAAGCGGCGCTAGGCCGAGTTTACAAGTCTCTCAAGATCTCTCTCTCTGAAACATAAAAGGTGTGCCAAGTGGCTTACAAGATGGAATGATTCATGGCGATGTTTCGATACATTATGTCCTGTATAGGGTGCTTCAGCTTCTTGCAATGCTCTAAGGCTCCAGAGATAGCTTCGTACCTTAGCACGTTCGAGGAAAGCTCTGCACCCGGCGACGTCTCCTGCATCCTGCAAGCAGACTGTGGGGTTATCAGTACATTGCTATGTACTGGTGGGGAGGCTAGCTCGCCCACAATGCTATCATTACCAAACACGTTCCATTTACTTTTGTGCACCGTCTATCATTCATTGTCTTTCTAATCTTGCCTTAGGATCAGTTTCATGGCATGTTTCGTAACCTGTCTCGTGTTGCCGAATTCAAGTGTCTGCATGGAAATGCACGCACGACTTACCCATACTTACCGTCCGGCATTCCCTGTCCAAAGTAAACCAAGTTAGTCAACAATTCATATGTAGTAACTTAACGTGATTCATGTAAACATTCAATGTTAAGGGCGTGTCCCTGTCTCAGGTTCTAGCACGTTGTAGGCACGTTCTAGCACGTCGTAGGCATGTTCAGAGTGTTACATTTCAAGCATGTTCAGGATGTTACATTTCGAGCATGTTCAGGAGTGTTACATTTCGAGCATGTTCAGGAGTGTTACATTTCAAGTATGTTCAGGAGGCACTTCATTTAGTTAACTTAGACTACTTGTTTCAATGCAAGGACTTATACGTGGATTGCCACCAGCATAGTCTACTTAATCTACATACATGGGTCGCTGGCATCACAAGCTATTTTGGACATTCTCGTGGGCATTCTCACCTATCGAAGCGTGATGGCTGGTACACCTTGATAGTCTCTTGAAATGCCTAGCCTTATGTCTCCTTGAGTGGCCAAGACCCCACTCAAAGCAGCCCGTAAGCCACATGTCTGATTTCGCCTAGGCCGGCCACGATATACCCCCCCATCGCCCGTGCCGCAGAATCCTTCCTCATGACGGCCACGGTATTTCCCCCATCGCCCGTGCCGTTTGTCCACGACAATTTCGTATTGACTTGTCATTTAACTTAACGGCTGTCTTTGAGCCATAATGCGTTATCGACCAGGTTGGCGTCCGTGCAGCGCGGGTAGCGATCCCCGTTGCACGTGCCCGTCATACCTGTCGCTAACCATTCTTTCCTTTCTTATCTTTTATTCACTCTTTCATGTCTTTCTTTCACTTGTTCGTACATTCATTCATTCTTCACGTATTCATGTCATTCATTCGTGGATTCATTCATTCACTTATTCGTTCATTTATTCATTCATTATGCAACTCCCCGTGCGGGAGTCGTCTTGGCGACCCATCGGTCCCGAAGTCTTTCAATGTTGCTATACTCTACTCGGAACGACTATGTCGATAGTCTTTCGTTTTTTTGTTGTAAACCGTTTATTGTTTCATTGTTGATCGCATAGTAAACTTGCATGTAAGCTTGTGCCTTAGCACGAGCGTAGAGCGCGGTACGAGAGTTTCTATATTTGCCGAGTTCTTTTTCATGTTGTAAACAAGCATACAAGATAGGATTATTCCCTTAGCTAGGTGCGTTGAGTCATTCATTTATTAGCATACGCGGTGTTATCGCCTAGCGATTCTAGCAATAGTGTCCGTATTGTTATGTGTCTAGACTAAGCAAAGACGGGTTCATCGGAGCCACCCACCTTAGCGATGTTCGCATCGGTCGAACGATACACCGAGCGCGCCTTTGAAAGTCAAGTCTGGATTCGTCTTGACGGGCCAATATAAGCCTTGCATCGATTCTTCATCAGGTCGATGCCAACTCTTCGGGTCGATGGCTCGTTTGAGTCGTTGCACTTGCCGTTTGAATCGGCGTTTCGCTTGGGCGGAACGGGTCGTTACAGGGTGGGTGTTTGCTGTCGGGGGGAAGGAGGGGGTGGAGTGGGAGTTTGCTGTCGGGGGGTGTGGGAGGGGGAGGGGTGGGGGGTTTGCTGTCCGGCGAGGTAGGAAGAGGGTGGGGGGGGTATCGGTGGTTTCGGATCGGACCATTCCTATGAGTATCGGTGGTTTCGAATCGGTGTATCGGATCGGGGGAGGGGGTATAGGTGGTTTCGGATCGGACCAATCCTATGAGTATCGGTTCGGGGGAGGGGGGTATCGGAATCGGTATCGGAATCGGAATCGGAATCGGTATCGGACCGATACTGAACGATACCGGTACAGTTTGGCAAAATAGGTCGAAATACAAAGAAGAAAGTCCTCAAATGGAAGGAAAAGAGTCAAAACTCCTCACCATTGGCAACCCTATTGCATGGGGTTCTTATTTGATGCCTCTACACTATTTAATACAATTTTGAGGGTTTACAATGCATATACCTATTGGGAGATGGATTTCTAATAAAAATGGCTCCAAGATCTAAAAATTCCCAAGCTCCAAGTGCTCCATCCTCTAATCTCATACAACTGATCACTAACTTTGATACTTGGATTACTGACCTCTCTAACTCATGTATCCTAATTGCTAATAAAATACTAACTCATAATACACCCTCATTTTACTGATCCAAAGACACCAACACAAGACACTCATACAACTGAACACTCAAAACAGGACCCATGTCCTCACTGATTGTAGGACTGACACCAACTAATATCCCTTTTCTTCATGACAGTACCCATGTCCTCACTGTATTTTAGTTCTAGTTAGTTTTATGTGATTCTCTGATAGTTCTCTTATTTATTCTGTATTTTGGCTCCAGCTCCAGCTCCATTTGCATTAATCTACGGTACGACATGGTGATCAGGACATAGTCCCTGCAGCCATTCGACTGGCGAGGCAGAAACTATGTAGCCGTAGATAAAGTTGACTATCCTTCGACCCTCATCCCTCGGCAATGATGATACGACAACCTATTACTATATCTTATATAGTAGTAGATGATGTTTTAGTATTACATTATGTGAGTTCATCTTGATTCTGTTACATTCTTCAGATACTAGATACTAGATTCGATAAGAACGTATACTACACCATATGTACAGAACATAGATGATTCACACTAATGTATGCTAAAATAATTTTTGGGTTGTGTTCTGAGCCATCTGTTCTCACACTTAAAACACATATGAATTAGAACTGTGTGTCAATCTTTGGTTTTGTATTTTCGGTGAACCCAGGGATTGGATTCTGTATTTTGTATTTTGGATTCTGTATTTTGGCTTCAGCTCCAGCTTCATTTACATAAATCTACGGTACGACATGGTGATTAGGACATAGTCCCTACAGCCATTCGACTGGCGAGGCAGAAACTATGTAGCCGTAGATAAAGTTGACTGTCCTCCGATCCTCATCCTTCGGCAATGATGATACGACAATCTATCACTATATCTTATATAGTAGTAGATGATGTTTTAGTATTACATTATGTGAGTTCATCTTGATTCTGTTACATTCTTCAGATACTAGATACGATAAGAACATATACTACACTATATGTACAGAACATAGATGATTCACACTAATGTATGCTAGAATGAATTTTGGGTTGTGTTCTGAGCCATCCGTTCTCACACTTGGAGAAAAATTAAATTTTCTGTATTTTATCTGACGCACAAATACCGCTCGAGTGAGCCAAAGGCATGCAGCCACTTCCCTCCCTCCATTCCCCCTCTCCCTCTCTCATGCTATCAACGTCACAACTTTTCCTGTGTTGCTCCCTCTAATGATGATGAACGCAAAAATCAAAGATCCCCCTCTCCTTTCTCACTCTTCACAGTTATCACAACAGGAAGGATCAGTGTTTTCTATTTCTCTTCCATCTATCCATTCCTCCGTTCTGATCAAGCCTCCACATATGATATTCAGCTCAAGTGTAGAGACGGGGGAGAAGAAGTGGGCAGAAAGAGGAGGGGGAAGCAGCACAGTCGACGGCAAGACCTAGAGGAATTTCAGTAGATTTTTTCAACATCCGTAGAAGAACTATAAGGATATATCTTTTCACAACATGTCACCTTGTCAAAGACCGTTAATGTGAATATCATGTTACCACGGTGTCGAAAGACTAACATGTCATAATTTTCTAAGCCGTATGCTTTGACATAATCCACCCAACTCTTTCCTCCTATGTAGTAATCTTGCACTTCATAAAGAAATACAAGATTACTAAATAGGAGGAAAGAGCTGGGAGGATTATGTCAAAACACACGGCTTAGAAAATTATGACATGTTAGTCTTCCGACACCGTGGTAACATGGTTGTCACATTAAGGATCTTCGACAAGGTGACATGTTGTGAAAATATATATCTGTGAAACCCGTAATTTTAGTTAATTATTTGAATTAGTTAATTAATTGAATTCTGGATATATTGTCAAAAATCGTATATTTTTTAATTAATTAAATATTATGTTTAAAATTTATTCTAGTTAGATTAAATCATATTTAATATTTAAATTAAACCTATAAATTAGGAAAAACCATATTTTTAGAAAATAAGTATTATTTTTCTGGATTTTGATTTTGGCCCTGACCCGTATAGACCCGAACCCAACTGAAACCATAAAACATTTTGAGTTGTAAAATGTTAAATAAAATAAATTAATTTAGTTGTTATTTTAGTCATTGGTTTGAAGCCCAATTTGTTAAGCCCAAACCCATTAACCCATTAGTTATAACCCATTAACCCATTAACCATTCTTTAATTTTTGGTGAGAGAATTATTACTCTCATCAACAGAGGAAAAGAAAAGCCTTTGCTTTCCTAAGTAACGGCCAATGGCCGACCCTTTCGGCTTCCCACCGCCGGCCGACGACCCCTCGCCTCCCGACCGGCCACCCCTTCGACTTCGACTTTCCGTAACCCCTCTCTCTTTTCCCTATATATATAATCCCTTTCCATCATCCCTCTCAAACAACCCTTTCACTTTCCCCAACCCCAAATCGTGCCCTAGCTACTGGAGCTCCGCCCCCTCGGAGAACTGACCCGAGCACCATCACCGGAGTCGAGTCCCGTCTCCAGCATCCTCCGCCCGAGTCCGGCGTACCCCTCGCCGCCGATCCCGGCAGCCCCGACCCGCGCGGCTCCCCGGCATGACTTCTTCGCCCGGCGCACCTCCGGCCCGACCCCCTTCGCGCCCCCCTAGCCCGGCCTTCCACCGGCGCACTTCCCCGGCTCTCCGCGGTTGACCCCTGTCCCCGATTTGCTGTCCAGTGCTTCTGTGCGCGTGGCGCTGTCCCGAGGAGCCGTTCCCCGTGAGTTTCTGACGTGATTTCGGTTCTGTTCCGCGGTTCCGCGTGTTCCGAGTCCGAGGCATCACTTCGGATTCCTTCGATTTCGGTAACTTCTGGATAGTCCCATAGTTCTCTATTAGTCTGTGATGAAAACTGGTCCCCCGATTCCTTCGGGAATTCGGATTTTCGGTTACGTTTCATATACGTTACCATTTTTTCGAAGTTTCTTCGGAATTTGTATGCTGTTGGTTTGCTTCGTTGATCTTTCTGATTTCGGAATTTTCGAACACTTGTTGGATAGGTTCTGAGATTTTTGGTAGTAAAGTTAGAAGCTTCTGTTTTCCGAAGTTCATTTCGGAAGAAGTTCTGGTTTGACGTTTTTAGGCTGTGGATATTATCTTCGGGTTTTTGGATATTATTTTCTGTTTGAAAATTGGGTTTCCCTGGTTTGGGATTATTTGCAGGAAAAATCAGCACGTTTCCCAGTTTTGGGTTATCCCGAAAATAGAGGGAATGCTGCCGAAATTTCTATAAAAATTTGATTATATAATTTTAAAATGAATTTCGGAAAAGAATACTATTTTTGGGATTTATTTGGGCGACGACCATATTGGTCAATGGGCCCCAGTAAAATGCAAACGCACCGGTCTGTCCGGACGTTGAGGCAGAGTAGCTGTAAGTGAAGATTGGACCAGTTTTGAGACTCATACTATTTTATTTTTAAATTAGAAATTATTAGTTATTATTATTATGTAGTTTTGTAGGTAATTTACATGACTAACATTTTCTTTCTCTTATTTTAATTCATGGAAATATAAGGGCATAAGCTCATTTATTTATTTTTGTAAATTTGTAATAAGTAGGAATTAGCTGTGGATTTTCTGGGATTGTGAACGCGTAGGATTAATTAATATTAATATTAATTATTAGTTAGAAATTCACGATTTTCTCATTTAAAGAAAAGAAAATATATTTATATATATAATTATAAAATACTAATTTTTCCCAATAAATTGATAAAAACAAGTTTTCCGAAATAAAATATAAATTTAACGCACTAGAAAAACGTGTTTTTGATTGTGTTGTTTAATACAAGACTAAAAATTGACTAGGAGACAAAATCTAGAGATTGTAACTAGATAATTCTAGAGTTGTGGTTTCTTAGACAAATTCCCGGAATGTAGGATTTCAAGGAAGAGTGTGACTGTTCAAATCCCGAAGTACCAATCTCGTCCAACCTGAGAAGTTTAAGGCAAGTACATTTATGTAAATTTACGATTATTTTAACAATCATTTCATTGCAATTTTAAACCACTGTTATACACGAACTCTTTCGAGAGTACTGACCGTACTGTTGGGGACTGGGGGAGTAGAGTAGTGGATATGACCAAATCCAAAATTAGGATAATTGACTGTATTAGCTTTTCCCTCTTCACACGGGGACAAGCCATACCGTATCGCTAGAATACTACTGTAACCCAATCCGGTCATATTCATTACCTATTCACATCACTATACTGTATTGTTTCAAAACTGTTCATCTTCAAACTGTTTAAAAGTGCATGATATTAATTGTCATTTTAATTGTTAAAATTTGCATAAAATTGTACTTTGCTCCTTTCCTGACTGGATAACCGTAGGTACTACTGATGACCTGGAGATGCTGATCAATAGCTACTATGATCCTGATTTGTATCCGGCGGTACTTCCATCTGAGGAGAATGTTGTGGCGTCTCCATAGATGCTACTTTAGTATTGAGAGTTTAGTTGTTTCTATGTTATATTCAGTTTATGGATCTTTTGTATCAGAACAAGTTTTAAATTATCATTTAAATAAAGGTTGTGGCAAACTTAGTTTCAAATGTTGTTGATCACCTGCATATGGATTACAGCTTACTGCCGCCGTCTCATCAACGGTGCAGGCTGGGCATGAACCGATTCATCCTAAATATTTGGGGACCGGGTCGTGACAATATCTTTATAGTTCTCCTACGGATGTTGAAGAAAGCCTATGTACTTCCTCCAGGTCATGCTGTCGGCTGTGCTGCTTCCCCCTCCTCTTCCTGCCCACTTCTTCTCCCCCGCCTCTACACTTGAGCTGGATATCATATGTGGAGGCTTGATCAGAACGGATGAATGGATGGATGGAAGAGAACTAGAAAACACTGATCCTTTCTGTTGTGATAACTGTGAAGAGTGAGAAAGGAGAGGGGGGTCTTTGATTTTTGCGTTCATCATCATTAGAGGGAGCAACACTGGAAAAGTTGTGACGTTGATAGCATGAGAGAGGGAGAGGGAGAATGGAGAGAGGGAAGTGGCTGCATGCCTTTGGCTCACTCGAGCGGTATTTGTGCGTCATCTGGTGGCGCTCCTCCGGCTCCAGCACCGTGTCCAGCTCCAGCTCCAGGCAATCAGTAGTTTCATTTTTGTATTTTTGGACTGTACTATATTTTTGACTTTGTACGTATTTGGGGATATTTAGTTTTTTTCGTTGAGGATACTGAGTTTGTACGTATTTGCAGATATTATATATTGACATTGTTCGTTGTGGATAGTATTTTTTCTTTATATTTTTTGTATATTCTGGAATGTATTGTGCGTGCCGGTGTTGAGTGTTCCACCGAAGGGGTCGACGAACCCAGGGATTGGATTTTGTATTTTGTATTTTGTATTCTGTATTTTGGCTCAGGCTCCAGCTCCATTTGTATTAATCTACGGTACGATATAGTGATCAGAACATAGTCCCTGCAGCCATTCGACTGGCGAGGCAGAAACTATGTAGCCGTAGATAAAGTTGACTGTCCTCCGACCCTCATTCCTCGGCAATGATGATACGACAACCTATCACTATATCTTATATAGTAGTAGATGATGTCTTAGTATTACATTATGTGAGTTCATCTTGATTCTGTTACATTCTTCAGATACTAGATACGATAAGAACATATACTACACCATATGTACAGAATATAATGATCCACACTAATGTATGCTAGAATGAATTTTGGGTTGTGTTCTGAGCCATCCGTTCTCGCACTTAAGTACTGTGAGAGCGCCGGAGAGAGTGAGAGCGCCGGAGGGGGGAGGAGAGAGAGTGAGAGAGTAAAATGGGGGAAAATAAATTGGTGGGGAATATAATTAGAATTTAGCGACGTTCATACTAACGTCGTTAAATTAGTCGCTATTAGCGACGTCATAGCGACGTTTCGCGACATATAATGCCGATATTTGTAACAAGTAGTTTTATTGGTTGGTTAATTGGTAACATGGTGATCGGGACATATAGTCCCTGCAGCCATTCGACTGGCGAGGCAGAAACTATGGTACGATATGGTGATCAGGACATAGTTTCTGCAGCCATTTGACTGGCGAGGCAGAAACTATATAGCCGTAGATAAAGTTGACTGTCCTCCGACCCTCATCCCTCGGCAATGATGATACGACAACCTATCACTATATCTTATATAGTAGTAGATGATATTTTAGTATTACATTATGTGAGTTCATCTTGATTCTGTTACATTCTTCAGATACTAGATACTAGATTCGATAAGAACGTATACTACAACATATGTACAGAACATAGATAATTCACACTAATGTATGCTAGAATGAATTTTGGGTTGTGTTCTGAGCCATCCGTTCTCACACTTAAAACACATATGAATTAGAACTGTGTGTTTTTGTATTTTCGGCGAACCCAGGGATTAGATTCTGTATTTTGTATTTTGACTTTGTACGTATTTGGGGATATTCAGTGTGTTTGGATATTTTGCTTTGTATGTTGGGATAGTGTGTTGGATATTGTGTTGGATATTTTGTTGGTCATTGTGTTGGATATTTTTTGTGTATGTTGTGATATATTGGATGTTTGGAGATATTGTGTTGGCAATATAGATATTTGTTGGATATATTGGATGTCGGATATGTTATATTTGTGTATGGTGGATGCTGAATATGTTATATTACAGGGAATAGTCTCTTTCCTGCAATTTTTTTTCAAAAATATTTCAGTTAGCGACGGATTATCGACGGCTTGCCGACGGACTTTTGCAGGTAGCGACGGATTACCGACGGATTACTGACTGACATTTGCAGTTAGCGACGGTTTCCTGACGGATTGTCCGTCGGCCTATTTCTGGAAAAATTTCGCGACGGAAGAGCGACGGACGTTCCGTCGCTCATATTATGGAATATATGGACGATTTCCAGAAGGGTGGCGACGTATTATCCGTCGCTATTCCGCCGCTAATCCGTCGAGGATGGCGACGCTTTGAGCGACGAATATTGCGTATCAGAAACCCTCGGATACACGGTTAGCGACGATTTAGCGACAACCATTTCGTCGCTAATTTTATGAATGTATTTAAAATTTAAACTTTCGTATTTGACGGGAAGCCGTCGGTACGCCGTCGCTAAAAGTTTTTATTTTGCCAACGAAAATCCGTCGCTAGTTAGTCGCAGAGCGGCGGACTAGCGACGAGCTAGTTTTAGCGACGAGGTTATTCCCGACGGATTTTTTCAGCCCGTATCCGTCGAAAATCTATCGGTAAAGGGAATTACCGACGGATTTCTGACGGATAGTGCCGTCGCTAAAATCTTATATTTTGGTAGAATTAGCTTTGATCAGAGGTGTGTATTGCTGTCATACGCTTGTTTGATCAGTGTTCAGTACTAATATGCGCCTGTTTGTAGGCACATTGCTGATGTGTGCCTGTTTGTAGGCGTATTGCTAATGTGCGCCTGTTTGTAGGCGCAATGCTGATGTGCGCCTGTTTGTAGGCACAATGCTGATGTGCGCCTGTTTGTAGGCGCAATGCTGATGTGTGCCTGTTTGTAGGCGCATACTGCTGATGTGCGCATGTTTGTAGGCGCAATGCTGATGTGCGCCTGTTTGTAGGCGCATACTGCTGATAGATTCTGCTAACTTCTCCTGTTTTATTGATATTTGCAGGGACTTGGTTAGCGAGCTTCTTCACAACTGGTATTGGTGATTTTGATGTTGCAGAGAGCATTCTTCTGACACCCACATCAGACAGCTTATATGGTTCTGATACTCAAATCAGACAGCTCAGGACTCTTCATGTTAAGAAGGGTCTTCCTCAGATGGTAGGAAGAGCCTATACACATGAGAGTTGGATGGTGAAGACGCAGAACTAGGAATTGTATCACAAGTAGGGGTGAGCATTATTCGATTTTGGACCGAAAACCGAACCGAACCGAATAAGAGGTTCGGTTCGGTTTTAAAAAAAATCGGTTCGGTTTCGGTTTTGAAAATACTAAAATTTCTTATTCGGTTTCGGTTTCGGTCCAAAACCGAAAACCGAATAAGAAAATTTAATATATATATATATATATATATATATATATATATATATATATATATATATATATATATATGTGTGTGTGTGTGTGTGTGTGTGTGTGTGTGTGTGTGTGTACTATATATATAAGTATTAATATATATAGGTACTTACTAAATATATATAGGTATATACTAAATATGTCTATGTATATTTAGTTACTATATATATTAACAAAAAAAAGCTCAAAAAAATTAAAAATATATGAATAAACCGAATAAACCGAAAACCGAACCGATTTAATTCGGTTCGGTTTGATTCGGTTTTGGGCCAATTCGGTTCGGTTTCGGTTTTTCTTATTCGGTTTCGGTCCAATTCGGTTTTGGGTTATTCGGTTCGGTTTAAACCGAATAAACCGAATGCTCACCCCTAATCACAAGGGTGATCTCGTTCCTAGTTCCCCTGGCGGGCTGTCTTCTCTCCACCAGTTGTATTGACAGCAGCTCATCTTTGGGCTGCTGCACTCTGGGGTTCTCTTCTAGTCTTTCTTAGATAGAAGACCAGAGTTAATTTCATTGTCGTGCTCGTTGCTTCAGGTCAATATGACAAGGAATTGCCACCAACAAATCAGAAGATCCAAAGATGTAATAGACCTTCATTATCGATGAGAAGATCCAAAGATGTAATAGACCTTCATTTAGAATAAAAATCCAAGATGTAATAGATTTTCATCAAGATGTATCTATGCTTTTAAAGAAGGAATAAAGAAATAATTGTCTCATTATTCTCTTTCTCTTTTTTTTTACAATTTGATTTTGCTATGCTGTCATAGATAACAGAATCCAGAGAGGGTCACGAATGTGGCAAGTTGTTTTGAAATGAATGGGTGATCATTCACTTCGATTTTCGAAGAAGAAATATTGAATGAATGAATGGTCATTTATATTTTCAAAGAAGACAGCGAATGAATCAAATATGCCACTTTCGAAGAAGGGAAGATGAAGAGTAGGTTATGAATGAACCGTTAGAAATGAACAAACAGTTGTGCCTCTTTCCAAAAGTTGCATCAGTTCTCAAGGCTGATTGCCTATAAATTGTCAATCTCTTTTCTTCCTGTGCAAGAAAAAATGTCTTCCAAAGACTTGATCGATCCGAAGACTGAAGAAGAAATCAAGACTTCCTTTGTTGAACCTCCAGTGCCTTCTCAAAAAGAAAGGGGCGAAGGTTCAACTATTTCTCCTGTACCAGGACAAGATTTGATCTCCAAGTTAGTAGAGCCTGGAAAAACTACCGAAAAAGAGGCATTGAGAACGGCTGTTCGTGAGTTCCTTGTGTGTTCAGACAATGAGATGTTTGAATGGTTGGCGAACTTTGTACTTAATCAGGAAGGGTCAGGGCCACCTCCCCGTCCTTAATATTATGTAATTCCATTCTGCTTTTGAATAAAAATGAACTTTCATTTACATCATGTCTCTGAAAATAAAATACATTTTGTCGTTATACATAATATTTCTTGAGAAATTTGCCATTGATGGGCATCATAGCAACTCTGCCATCCATATCTGTTAATTGATAGGCTCCATTAGAGAAGACTTTATTTATCACATACGGTCCTTTCCGTTTTGTCTCGAACTTGCCTTTGCTCATATGTGTCATAGTCATAGGACGTCTGACTGTAAGAACCAACTCGCCTTCTTGAAATGTTCGCACTCTGACTTTGCGATTGAAAGCTTTTGAAATCTGGGCCTGATAAAGTTTGATATATTGTTGAGCTAATAACTTTTTTTCTCGTCGAGCACCTCCAATTCCTGAAGCCGAAGACGATCATTATTATCTGTCGTAAGCTCATTAGCAATGGCGATTCTCAATGATGGAATTTGAATTTCCAAAGGTAGAACAGCTTCACATCTATATACCAGAGAAAAAGGTGTGCAACCTGTGGGGTTACGGACAGTAGTGCGGTATGTCCATAGACATTCTCTAAGTTTATCACTCCAACTGGGTTTGTTAATTGAGACAAACTTTTTAAGGAGTTTGATAATGGTCTTGTTGAATGCTTCAGCCAACCCGTTAGCCGCAGGATTATAGGCTGTAGAAGCGATATTATTGATTCTGTTGTCATCACAGAACCTATTAAATTTCTGGCTGACGAATTGCGGCCCATTATCATGAATGATTCGGCGAGGGACACCAAATCTATATATCACATGATGTTTGATAAAATTGATAATGCTACTAGTCTTTACTTCAGCCAAAGGTATAGCTTCTGTCCACTTGGAAAAATAATCAGTTATGGCTAAGATGAACCGATGTCCTTTAGATGAAGGAGGATTGATAGGGCCAATTATATCCATGCCCCAAGCTTCAAAAGGCCATGAGGCTGCAGTTGGATGAAGAAATTCCGATGGTTGGTGAATGAAATCTGCATGAATTTAACATGCATAGCATTTTCTTGCATAATCAATAGCATCTGATACCATAGAGGACCAGTAGTAGCCCATACGTCGGATACGATCCTGTAGTTTAGGACCAGGTTGATGTGCTCCACAAACGCCATCATGAGCTTCACGTAATATCTGCTTTGCTTCATCACCAGCGAGACACCTCAAGAGTAATCCATCAAAAGTTCTTCGATATAGTGTCTTAGTAGTATGATTATAATAGAATCGAAGTGATCAACGACGGATACTTGTAGCTTTTTTAGGATCTTCTGGTAAAATGTCATGTACTACAAAATCAATGAAAGATACTCTCCAATCCTCGCTAAGGACATTGACTTCAGTTAGGTTACTGAATTCAATGTTGTGGTTGTTTTCAACACAAAATAATTCTCTATTAGAGATAATAACCATCTGTTGTCTTTTGACTGGAACTGCCAATACCGCAGCTAGGTTAGCTAAGGAATCAGCTTCTGTATTGCATGCCCGACGTACATGTTCGATGAAGAATCCTTTAAATGAAGAAGCTATCATAGTTGCCGCTTCATGGTATGGTACTAGATCCCGATGTCGGACTTCATATATGCCTCTAACATGATTAACAATCAGCTTAGAGTCACCATATACTTTGAGATATTCAATACTCAATTGTTTGGCTAATTGAAGTCCATTGAGCAAGGCATTGTATTCTTTCACATTGTTAGAGCATGACTCGTCTAAAGAATAAGCCCTTTGAATAGTTAATCCATCGAGTGAAACAAGGACAATTCCTACTCCAGCCACAAGGGTACCTCCAGGTCCAATTCTAGAAGCTCCATCAAAGAACAACCTCTAAGTAGGAAATTCTTCTGAGATCATATTTGATTCCAATATTTCGTCCGGAATCTCATCATAGAGTTTAGATGTCTCAGGGACAGGATGAGCTGCTAAGAAGTCAGCAAGTGCTTGGCCTTTCACAGACTTTTGAGAAACATAAACCATATCATATTGTGCTAGCAATATGGCCCATGTGGTAAGCCTAGAATTGAGTGTACTTGGCTTCTTCATTAGAACTCGAAGAGGATTGACTCGGGATATGACATGAATAGTTTGGCCTATAATGTAATGTCTTGTCTTCTGAACAGCAAACATTAAGGCTAAACATTCCTTCTCCACTGGGCTATAACGATGTTCAGCTCCAATCATCGTTCGGCTGAGATAGTAGATGGCTTATTCATGACCTTCCTTGTTCTTCTGAGCCAGCAAAGCTCCCAATGAATGATCCATTGCTCGGACATACATTAAGAAGGGTATTCCTAAGATCGGTGGTACAAGAACCGGCGGACTCATTAAATACCGTTTTATGTCGTCAAATGCTCGTTGACATTCTTCCGTCCAAACGAAAGATACACCTTTCTTCATTAATTGAGTAAATGGTCTGCAACGTCCAGATAAATTTGAAATGAACCGCCTGATGTACGCAAGTCGACCTTGGAATCCTCGTAGCTCTTTTAGGTTGCATGGAGGACGCATCTCTTGAATGGCTTTGATCTTCTCGGGATCAACGTGTATACCCTTAGAGGTAATGACGAAGCCGAGAAACTTACCACTAGAGACACCCAAGAAAGACTTGGTGGGGTTCATTTTGAGTTGATGATGGCGCATTAGATTGAAGATAGTTCTTAAATCTTGAATGTGATTTTCTTTGAGACGACTTTTGACAGCAATATCGTCAACATAGCATTCGACAGTCTTTCGCAAATGATCTCGAAAGATAGTACTCATAGCCTGCTGGTAAGTTGTACCTACGTTCTTAAGACCAAACGGTATGACCATATAACAGTACACACCCCGAGGAGTACGAAACGAAGTATATTTTTCATCTTCCGGATACATCCGGATTTGATTATATCCAGAAAACCCATCCATGAAAGAAATTTGTTTGAATCCACATGTATTATCGATCATAACATCAGTAATTGGGAGAGGGAATTCGTCTTTAGGACAAGCATCATTGAGATCCCGGAAGTCTATACAAACTCGAACTTTTCCGGTCTTCTTCAGGACAGGGACGACATTGGCCATCCAGTCAGGATGTTGTTCTTCTCTGATAAAGCCACAATCTATAAGCTTTTTGACTTCATCATCAATTGCATCCATCATTTCAGGCTTGAATCGCCGTTGTTGTTGTTTGACCGGTTTGGCATTCGGCAAAATGTTAAGCTTGTGAGTTGCAATTTGAGGATCTAATCTTGGCATATCTTCGTAACTCCATGTGAAGACGTCAATATATTCACGAATAGGGTAAATTAATTCTTGTTTATCATCCTCTGGAAGATTCTTGCTAATGAAGATTGGTCGTGATACGCCTTTCTCTCCAATATCGATTTGGACCAGTTGATCCTCAGTAGGTGGTTCTCGTTGTTCAAAACGAAGTTTCCACTGCTTGTCCATCCTTTGTACCCAAGGGTCCATTTTAGTAGCTTCTTTAATATCACTTTCGTCATCTTCTGAGAATTCGGCGGACACCATGTTAGAAGATACTATCACCTTATGAACATGATCGATGCTGGTATCAGAATTCCATAAGATAGAATCAGAAGAGTTTTAACGTTCTTCTTCATTAGATTCAGAAGGTTCTGGAGTTGGAAGTGGTGACTTATAACCTAGTCCTCATTTCGTTTTACTGTGGTATTGTTGTGATTTTTCTTTTAGAACAGCAATACGAAGAGGGGTTCGCCTTCCTTTACCATTGTTGAGACCTGTTCTGAAATTATAGCCCATTTTACGGATGATGGCTTTGGATTGTGGACTATAGCATCATAATTGTAGCCTCCCTGTATCATCTCTTTTATCATTATAGAGCATAATTTTTGGTTCTTCTCTTTTGTTGAAGAGTATAGGCTTTTCATCTTTCTTTCGAGACGGTACTAAGAAGTACGACTCTTGTATTGAATCCAATGATACCACGTTTCGTCGAGATGATACGACTTCTATTGTAATTAGTTTAAAGCTATCTAGCATATCCAGATAACACTGAGTATAGTAAAAGACATCAGTATACTGCAAAGGAGATGCTTTATTGATTTTTACACCATCATTTACAACAGGGACTTTAGCCTTAGCAGGCTTAGTCAAATTGATGACAAGAGGGAGAGAAGAAGAACGAGAAGGAGGAGGGAGCTTCTTGCGACGAAGATCGATTACAAGCGGCTCAGAAGAGGTGAGCTCCCTTTGTTTCTGACTATCACCTTTAGGTCGCTTCTCATGGGAAGAAAGATAGATAGTCAGTGGTTTGGAAGACAGAGGACATAAGGTGCGTCCTTTGACAGGAATCACCAGAGTATCATTAGGTATACTCTTCTGTTCTTCATCTGTATCCATTGCTAGTACCACCTTCATGAATTCCTCTTTGTACATACGAGAATCGTTGCAATATGCTTCAACTCCTTTGAAAGGATTCAGATCTGCAACCTCTTTTTGGACTTTTCCATTACCATCCACATATTTGAAACATTGGTGGAGCGTAGAGGGTACAATATTATGTTCATGGAGGAATGGCCTTCCCAACAAAGCATTGTATGAGCCATGATTGTCAATAACATAGAAAGTTACCTTTGTACGAAGATTGCCAATTTGAAGTTTTAGGCGTATCTTCCCCAAAGGTTTACTTCTTCCTTGATTGAATCCCAGGATGGTAGTGATAGTTGTAGAAAGATTATGTACTGGAATTTTCAAAACGTCCAATAAGGACTTTGGCATGATGCTAAGTGCAGACCCGGGATCAATCAGAATACGGTCGACTTTCATAGTGTCCACATACCCCGTGAAATAGAGAGGACGATCATGACGATTGTCTTCTAACAATATGTCATCTTGTGTAAAAGTGATATTGGGCATTAATTCAAATACACTATGACAATGTGCACAGCTGACTGGCACCTTTTCGGGCTTCTTGAGAAGAGTCAAACAAGTGTCAGCCTGCATCAAGGCTTCACTTAACGTCTCACGAGTTTCTTTTGAGAGACGTAAAAGTTCAAAGATTGACAATCTTGCTGGAGTATTGGCCAATTAAGCCAATATATCAAAATTCTAAGGCTTTTCAAGTCCAAGAGATGATGACTTCTTCAACGCTTTATCAAAACGAACAGGTTGCTTTCCCTTGTCTGCTGATGTTTGTTTAGGAGGAGATGGTTCAACCACTGGCAAGGATGTAGACGGTGTATCTTCAACAGAAGAAAATGATGGAGGAAGAGCATCCAGGGATGGAGCAGGGTTCTCTTGATTTTCGAAATACTCCCGAAGATAGGGTTTCCCAGATCTAATGCCCATTAGGATTTCTTCTTCTGTTAATGGTTCAAAGGATACCATATTACAGTTCTTGGATTTAGACCTGGAATGCTTCTTTTGCTTAGAAGAGGAAGGTGTTTCAAATTCTGCCACCAATTCTGGATGAATCCACATAATCTCTCCTTTGTCAGTTGACATCGGAACAAGACCTTCATTTTAAGGAGGCGGGATATTCACAATTTCCAGAGTAGTCCTTGGAATGGGGACAGCACCATCATGTACGAGTTGTGGTGGAAAATCACCGAATTAGAGGGAAACCACATTAGCAGTCACCGTTTTCTCGTCCTGCTGTAGAGTAATTGCTCCAGAGTTGACCAACTCCTGGATTTTGCCCTTGAGCACATAACATGCTCTGGTTGGATGCCCTATGAATCTGTGATAAACACAGTATTTAGGGTGATCAGTTTTACCAACTTCTTCTGGTCGCTTTGCCTCTGGAAGCTGAAGCTTATTGCTTTTGATCAAGCAATCGAAGATGATTAAAGTATCATCTTCGTCAAAAGAATACTCTTCTTTTGGATGAGTTGACTTTTGCAGTGGTGCTGGTGGGGTGGATGCCGTCTGAGTAACATTGACAGCCAAAGACTCTTTGCCTTTAAGATTGATGGCCAATGTTTCTTTATTCTTGCGGTTATTCTGGCGATTACTACCCCCAGGTGTAGAATGTTCAT
The DNA here is from genome assembly GCA_029216955.1 of Iris pallida. Taxonomy (NCBI): domain Eukaryota; kingdom Viridiplantae; phylum Streptophyta; class Magnoliopsida; order Asparagales; family Iridaceae; genus Iris; species Iris pallida. The sequence continues at coordinate 13,185,351 of JANAVB010033820.1, read as the reverse complement.
CTTGGTTAGGATGAGTCATCTAGACTCCTAACTGCTTGAACTTTTCGGCACTCACTTCTGCCGCCTTTGCATTAACAATAAAAGAAGGCCAATCCTGGAATTGTGTAGATCCCGTCCACATACTGATAATAGGCAACAAGTTTGATTTGCAAGTGTTTATTGTTACAGCAGATGGAGTACCTAAAGATATTTTGAGTGCCTCTCGGCGAAATCTTTCAATGAAACTGTCTGTGGATTCATTATGCCTCTGTTTAATTTTAATGAGGGCAGACATCGTCATGTCGTTGAGTCCCTCATAAAATTGTTCCAAAAACATTTGCTTGAAACCAGTAAAAGAAGTGATACAGCCATCAGGCAGGCTACGATACCAGTCATATGCTACACCGGCTAAACAACCGACGAACACTTTGGTAAAAAGAGCATCATTTGGCTGTAATTGATCAGTCATCACTTCAAAATAATTGATGTACTGACTTGGAGAAGTTCTACCATCAAACATCATAATGGTTGGGAGCTTATACTTAGGAAAAAATGGAACTTCCTTCCACTCTGTAGGATATGGTTGCTTTATGCCCAATCTTTGTAGGCCATCCTTCTACTTGAAAGCCTCAAACTGAGTGCGTAAGAGTTTTACAATCTCATTAGCATCCCCTGATGTTTGGGAATTGGTAGGCTGATTAGAAATGTTAGGAGGAGGAACAGCATGGTAATTACCACCTCCAGTACCAGACTGACTTGGATCAGCTTGAATTGGCACAGAGGCAACCTGAGGGGCTGGTACCCCCAGACTAACAGGTACAGAAGATGCTATAAGCTCAGGATTTGTAACAGGGTTTACAATCGGAGGCACTGTATGTTGAGCCACTATTATGGTGTGCATGCTTGCAACTATTTCTGCCATGGTTTTTAATTTGTCTTCTAATGCAACAATTTGTTGCTCTTGGCTGGTTGACGTAGAGGCATCTTGAGCTTCCGTAATGGTATATGCTGTCACTTCTCTTGCTACTATTGATGAGATAGTTTGTTCAGAACTTTCACTATCTGCATCAAACTCCGAAAGAGAGTCCTCTCACACATGAGCGATGGGGAGATCTTCTTGATTAAAGACACCTTGGATCAAATGACGATTTCTCGATCTAGTGTATTGAAAGACACCTTCATTGGATGCATGGATCCGGTCTAAGTATTATTGACTGGGATTACGCGATGCATTACGTCTTGGACGTTTCCCACCCCCAGTGCCTTGAGAAGTCATGTTAACAGAAGCATATAATAGTTCATCTTCGTCTTCTATTATATGTTCAGGAGTTGAAGTATAGTTCAGACGATCGAAGACAGATCGTCGAGCCGATTGGCAACAACAGTTGATGACAACTTCATGTAGGCAGTGGCGATTTGAAGCACGATTTGGAGGTGAGAAAAACATTCCCGTAGTCTCCCGCCTTTGTGTAAGACGTTGCCGGAGGTCAGTTACAACCACAGGACGAGAAGAAGTCGGAGGAACGTATTCCTTAATGATGTTAGGAACATGTCTCCTATTCTTCAAGTGTTTAGTTCTTTGAGTGTACAAAGATGTACTCAACTCATTAGCATAGGTAGATGGGTCTTTCTTTTCAAACTTTGACTTTTGGTGCAGATTGGCCTTTGGCATAGGGTTCGTGCATTTTGCCAAAGTTGATATTGGTTGACGCCTATTGAGATAAGCGCGTAAATCTGAAAATTCCGTTCCCGGTGTCTCTGTTTGTGATACCTTCAATTTTCCTTACTATGATCTTGAAATTTGTAAGGTAGGAAGGTCTTGTCCAAACCCCATAGGGGTAGGTAAGATACCTCTCTGATCAGTATTCTTTTCGGTATCAGAGATTCGAGGACCTCTGTTTACAGAAATAGAATCTGATACATCTTCCTCTGAGTCATAGACCAGGGAAGTTTGAGGAAAGACCAAAGGATGCTTTCCTTTATTTTGAATAGGGTTAGCTAAGAAGCGTTTTCCTTTGTTCTGTTGTGTGATCATTTTAGCCATAGATTGTACCAATTGAGAAAATGCCATAGGACTTTTTCCTTTGTTCTGTCTAGTGTTAGCACTAGGACATGAATTCCCTAAGTTCAGAACTTGAGAATTGGAAGAGGGAATAGCCAAAAGACTAGTTCCCTTAAGTTGCGTCGGAGTAGCAGATTGCGCCTGGGTTACCAATTGCTTGGGTTGCGCCGTAGTCCTACGGACTACTGGTGGCACCTTGGCAGCAACATTGGTAGACTATGCCTCGACAGTAGCTTGAACTGACTGTGCCTTAGCAGCAAAGATAGTAGTAGGCTGGGCATGGGCAGCAGAGTGAGCAGATTGCGCCCTAGCAACAGAAACAGGCTATACTGGAGCCACTGAGGCGGATTGTGCCTTGGTCATTGAGAACTCAAGTTGCGCCTGGGCAACAGCGACTGTGGGAGATTTAGGAGTCCACACAGTCCTGTTCTTGGCGATAGCCATCGTGCGCTTGTTGCTCTTGGTGTTGATCATATTCTCGTAGGCTGTCTGGTTGACTTGAACAACCAGAGTCTTCTGCGTCTTACCGATCGACGTAATGTCACATTGAGTTGTCACTTTCTCGTCGGAGGAGAAAGTCGTCCCCAGCAGAGTCACCATTTTGTTTGCAAAAACAAAACAAAAAATTTATTCCAAACTTGTAAAAGAGTACAAAGTACAATGAATTCTGGGGAAGTACAACTGTAGGAATCTGATCTGAAGACGATCACTTTATCCCTTGGACTATGTGAACTTGAAGACTAGAGCCTCTGGAGAATGCAGCAGCAATTTTGTAAGAGTTCTTGATCTCTGTGTCTCTGTCTGATGATGATTGGAAACTCTATTTATAGAGTTCAGGAAATAACTGTTTTAGCAGTTATTCTGATGTGCGCGAGGCTGGATTGCGCCAACTGTTGCGCCAACTTTTATTCAGTTGTCAATCGTGTACTAACTGTATTTAGACGCGTGGCATCATATAATTGAGATGCGCGTGGTCGTGTACAGGATAGTAGACACGTCTTGAGAGGTTAGTGGCATGTGTGCCACGTCATCCTACTTTAGAATGTAAGTTGTCTCAACTTTATCAGGTTGCGCGAGCTTCAGTCAACAAGTCAAACTGCGCTTGATTTGAGCTGCGCCTACACACGTGGCAGCTTCTGAGCAAAAGTCATTCAGGTTGTGCCCAGGCGTAACTAAGGATTTTGTTTAGATTATGCCTGGGCATAACTCACGAAGTGTACAGGACAGCTGTCCACCAACTTCTCTTGAGCGGCACAATTCACGGGATTCGAAAAGATTTTCCTCGTTCACTGTTGTGTCAGTCATCAGTATTGTCAGGTAATGATGACCATTAAGTGTAAGATGCCACGTAGATTTTGGCGTAAAAAGATTGGGCACAGTCTGATATCGGGCGTAATCTGATCGGTGGCGCAGTCTGTTCTCTGAGCTTCATATCAGTGGCACAACTTGATTTTTGGGGCGCAACTTGATCACTGATCAGTATATTCAAGGTGTAACTTGATTTTTAGGCTCTACACTCGTCACTGTAGAAATAATACATAAACTTAGTTTTCATACTAAGTTAAACATTAAGACGCTAGTTGTGCGACACGACTTTCTGACTGGACACCTAGCCAAATGATGACTTTAGCATAGAAGACCAATGTGGGGTGACACAAAATACAAACTAACTTTCTAGAATCTTTACACTAGTGTAGGGTGAGGTCCAATACTACAATAACTCAAATCAACACCAAACTTTGTAAGTCGTAACTACTCAATAAATAAACCAGACTGTACACTATATTCCAACAATTTTTGAGATAGACAAAAGGCTCAATTTTATATAAAGTAAAGTACCAAAATGATCTTTGTTAATTATAAAAATTTATACTAATTTTTCTGGAATTTATAAACCCTCATAGATATTTATTAAAAATCAGAAAACATATGTATCCTAAAAATAAGTTCTGTTTTCCTATTTTTATAAAATGCCAAAATAAATTATTAAATACTAGAAAAATTATATTAAATTAGCTAAATTAACATAGTATTTAAATACAATTTTCTTGAGATTTTTACAGCAATTTAAATATATATAAAAATTCAAAAATAGCAGGTAACAATTTCTGGAAAATAATTAATTATTTATTTAATATTTTGTCCACGTATTCGAAATTGAACCGAAGTTCAGATACGGGACCCAAAGTTATGAATCAAGTCCAATATGACTTGTACAGACTTTGAATATATTAGACACATTTGGGCCCAAAAACTCATGCTAGGTTTGGACATCAAATGGCCATGATTAATAAAATACAGTAACTCAATATAAATATTAAAGTATTTTAATAATATATTTTAAAGTGGTAAAAATATACAAGTCATAAAATTACATAATAAAATAACTTGTGAATTTATACATAATAATATTTTGCACAAAATTGAATTTGAAATATATATATACACATACAACAAATACATTTATATATATACATAAATATATATAAATATATACATATATATTTTTTTTTACATATATATATACATATAATATATATATATATATATATATATATATATATATATATATATATATATATATATATATATATATATATATATATATATATATATATATATATATATAGGAAGCGGATCAAAAGCCCCCTTAGAAAGCCCCCCAAAAACTCCCCTCACTCTAATCCGTAATTTAATGTTAATATTAATGTTAATGTTAATGTTAATATTAACATTAAATACTAAAATTAATATTAAACTTAACATTAAAATTAATATTAACATTAACATTAATATTAACATTAATATTAGCATTAACATTAACATTAATATAAAAAAATTAAAAAAAATTAATATTAACATTAACATTAATATTAACATTAACATTAATATTAACATTAACATTAACATTAATATTAACATTAATATTACGAATTAGAGTGCGGGGGATTTTTGGGGGGCTTTCTAAGGGGGGCTTTTGATCCGCTCCCATATATATATATATATATATATATATATATATATATATATATATATATATATATATATATATATATATATATATATATATATATATATATATATAATAAAACAAATAAAATAAAACAAAACAAAAAGAAACAAAAGGGGGGCTCGAACTCGGGTCACAAAACGGGGGGCTTAACATAGCTCGGGCTGGCCAAGGGGTCAGCTCGGGCTATTTGATAGGGATAGAATTTTAGTTAGTTTTATTGAGAATTAGGTTAATGGGTTTTAAACCCATTACTGTGCATTCAAACCCGAAACCCAATCCAATAGACCCGTGTCTTGACAGTTAAGGACACGAGTTTTCGAACCCGATATCGAGTCCTGTGTCCTGGGGCTAAAATGACACGCATGACACGAATGTCGTGTGTCCACGTTCACCACTGGACTCCCCAACACTGGGCGAGTCCATATGTGTGTACACGAGACACGATATGACACACAGAGAGAGTGACACGTATGTGTCCGTCGAGCAGTGGCTTTCGGGGGTGCTAGCGGCGGCTGTAGGCGTCAGGGTCGTCGGAGGAAAATGGCGCTGAGTTCGTCACGTCGTGGCGAACAAAATGGTAGTGGTCGGAGGCGGTGGCACGGCCTGTAGGGGCGGCGCTTCTAGATCTAGGGTTCCGGCAAGTAGTGGGAGAAGAAGTGGGGTAGGGCGGTGGTTACGATGGTCGTAGTGATGTCTAGGGTTAGGGTTTTGGTCGGGAGGCTTTTATAGAGTCGAATGGCGGTGGAATTAAGGTTTTAGGTTACGGGAAATTAGGATTTTAGGTCGGTCGCCGATCGTCGGTCGTCGGTGAGGTCGTGGGGGGGGGGTGACGGGTGTTTTATGGTTAGGTCCCCCGAGTTTGGGGTTTTACAAACTAACCCTACCGCCATAACAAAATACAAATCCTAATTTGCAAAAACTATCCCGCAGTGTTCTGTGCAAATATAATTTGCACAGACAAATCGAATATTGCAAATAGTATTAAAAACAATTAAAATAATTACAAATTGATATTAAAACAATTCAAATAATTACAAAATAATATTTTTTTGCTTTAAAAATTATTTAAAAATTCTAGAAAAATTTCTAATAATTATAATAATTTATTTTAACGATATAAATGCTATTTAAAATTATAAAAATAATATTTTAAAATCTAGGGGCTTACAGGGACTTCCTCCAGTTCTGCAGCAAGCCAGCGCCCTTCCCATCTTCTACGAACATTCCATGCTCCATTCTCTATAATAGCTTCCACTGTATCCATATTACCTACTAGTTCGAACATCGGTCATCCCATTCTATCAACTAGACTTTTGTGGTTAAGCCATGGGTCTAACCACAGGCTTGTATTCCTCCCGTTGCCAATGATTCATGTAAGTTTCCTTTTAAGCTGAGGTCGGATCCTGAGTATATTTTTGTAAGTCACACTAAAGTTATTATCCAACTTCTAAATCCAGAAGTTAGTGTTATGCATATACCTATTAGCCATCCAACGAGCCCATAGGGAGTCTTCATTAAGCAACTTCCATGCCAGCTTATGAACTGCAACCTCTCGTAATGTCTTCAAGGAGCGGATTCCTACTCCTCCCTCCTCCTTGCTTTTACAAAGTTCGGCCCAGGATATAGTGTGGAGACCGCCTCTCCATAAGAAATTGGCGCATAATTTCTCGATCTTCTCAATAGTTTTGTCCGGGATGTGGATAGCTTGGAGCCAGTAATCTGCAATTGTCATAATGACAGATCGAATTAACTCTATTCTCCCCCCAAAGGATAGCATTTGGGATTGCCACCCTTCTAGACGATTTTGCACATATGTTATGAGGCCCTGACAATCTGCATCTCTAGCGTATGTAATAGATAGCGGGAGGCCAAGATATTTGACTGGAAGAGTACCTGTATCAATACGGAGAAGATGCGAGCAAATATCCGTTTGCGGACAGTCCTTATTATAATACGCCCGACTTTTCTCCCTGTTTATCTGCAATCCCGAAACTTTCCCGAAGTCTTCCAATACCCTGTTAAGCGCCATAATACTACGTATAGACGGTTCAATGAACACTAAAGGATCATCTGCATAGATGAGATGAGACACAGTAGGTTCAACCCGACTATATAATGGGATTATTTGCCTGTGGTGTACGGCGAGATCCATCTGACACGTAAAGTACTCCATCACTACCGTAAATAAATACGGGAAGAGAGGATCCCCATGTCGAAGCCCTCTATTGCTTGTAAAGTATCCATGAGGTTGGCCATTGATGAGAATCGAGAATGTCGAGGTAGTAATACATTCCTTAATTCTATCAACCCACCACTCTTCAAATCCCATACTAAGTAATGGCTTGCAGACGAACTCTCTATTCACTGAGTCGTAGGCTTTCCGAAGGTCTAATTTGATGCAACCTTTCCTTCCTCCAACCTTGTTAAATTCCCTGACAAGCTCGTGTGCTAGAAGACAATTTTCTGCAATAGAACGGCCTTTAATGAATGCCATTTGATTGGCCGAGATAAGCTCACTCATCATCGCCTGCATCCTGGCACACATCACATGAGTTATAATTTTGTACACGAAGTTACAACAGGCAATAGGACGAAAGTTAGACAGAACACTCGCTCATTCCTTCTTCGGGACCAGCGTCAGAAATGTATAGTTCAGTTCTTTTAAGAGTCGGCCAGTCGAAAAGAAGTCTCGAACAGCTTGCAGCACTTGGACTCTCATCTGTCCCCAATGTTGTTTGAAGAATGCGGCGTTGAACCCATCTGGCCCAGGCGACTTATTAGGATCGGCCTGTTTAACTACTGCTTCTATTTCCTCCATAGCAACTTCTTTTCTGAGAAGTTCATTTCCCGCTACTGATACTATCCGTTTGCATGTAATAATCGGGAAGTCCTCCACTTGATCTGGGCAATTGTATAGTGTTTCATAATAATTAATAGCTTCAGCTATCATAGCATTGCCATCTACACTTGGATTCCCACTGCTATCAAGAATCGGCCCCATCGAGTTCCGATGTTGTCGTGCCTTTATGATAGCATGGAAAAATTTTGAACACCGGTCTCAATCTCTGAGCCATTCGTATTTCGCCCTTTGTTGTAAAGCTATTTCATCATGGAATCGGCGGGTGCGAACTTGCTCTTGCAATTCCAGTTCCTTAGCCGCAAGCGAACTATCCAGAGGGGCGGCTTGTGTGCGGTCCTGGATCTCACGCAGCTCCGTCTCCAAGGCTCTGAGTTTGGGGATAGGGCGCTGTATATTCCACTGCTTCAGAGCCAACTTAATAGCTTTGAGTTTTTTCACTAGACAGAATTGATAGTTGCCCGCCACACTGCTAGCTAGGCCCTGTTTAATTGCTTCCTCATATCCTTCCTCCTTAGGCCACGGGTTGCAGAATCGGAAAGGTTTTCTCCGAGTTTGCTCACCCACTACTATACGAACAAGGATGGGAGTATGATCACTAGTGCCGCAGTGAAGCCCCTCCGTCCGGCTTTGTGGGAATAGCTCCAGCCATTTGGGGTTGCACAGCGCCCTGTCTAATTGACACACCACTCTGTTATTAGCCGAACTATTATTCCATGACCAGATGTGGCCACTTTTTGCCAAGCAAGAAAGACCCGAACTCAGTATGCAGTTCTGGAAGTCCCCCAGGATCGACTTGGAACTCGTCGTCCTCCTTTCTTTTTCTCCCCCGTTAGCATAGCATTGAAATAACGATCAAAGTTTACACTTTACAAATCATGATCTAAAAATATGACACAACCAAAAATATATTTTCACAAAAGTTCTGGAAGTCGATACACTATATATTTCAGATACCTGTAAAAATGTAGTATATAATCATATCTAAAAATATAACATAACTAGTGAACATTTTTAGAATGTTTCAACAGTATTTTAAAAATTGGACTGGACTGTTGGATTGAACCCGTCAATTCGGGTTGATTTAATATTTGATACACAGCCAGTCAGACAATCGAACCGTCTGACCCAACATAGTTGAATTTTTAGCTGATTGGACTCTGACTTTTGATTTTTATTTTGGATTTTACATACAATCAAAGTTAATAAATTTTTTTTAATTAATTTTACTATGTTAAACATACAGAATTTCTAAATAATATATATGTAGTTGTGTATTATAAAATATATTCAATATAAGTTTGTAAGTCCATATAACTTATTATTTTCTAATAAAATTATTAGTTGGGCTAGTTCAATCCAATTAATATTTTGACCGGATCAATCTCCGGTCCAATTTTTAAATATTGTGTTTTAGGTGTTGTTAGCTATTACGTAAATGTCACATGTAATGTGTTATGCAAGTAAGCATCGGACGACATTTTGAAAAGTTCAGAGAGCTTATACTTTTATACTACATGTACCACAATATGCTATAAATTTGGGTTTCGAAAACAAAGTGATAGAAGTGTTCTATGTCTTCCCATCTTAATTCCATATTATGATTTTAGAACTCATTGTTGGACTTCTACCGGTAGACAAAATCTTTACTATTATAAGTAGCATATATGCACGTGCGTTGTACGTATTTATTATTATAAAGATTAAGTCAAATTTTGTTCATTTGTCAATAAATGAATGATGCTAAACAAAGTCCATTTTTCAAATCTTATTTTTAGATAATGAATTTAAGAGTTATTGTAATATGAATATCAATGGCAACTCTTGTATTTACCTAGATACCCCTATTATTTTAATTAATTTTTTTAGTTAGTAAATATATAAAGGGTATTTTGGAAAGAAAACTTCAACGGTGAAGCCTACTTTTGGCATTATATAGTAGAATAGATACGGTTTGAAAATGGCTCAAAAGTGATATGTACAAGTCAGTTGATATATCATGCGCTAATCAATAAATAAAAAATAACTACCTCTATACATGTCTTATGTATATTCTCATGTAAAAATAATTTTAAATACTTATAACTAATTTTAAAAATAACTTCAAAATTTTGACAACTTTTAAACATATATAAAAATTCTATATATATATATATATATATATATATATATATATATATATATATATATATATATATATATATATATATATATAACAAATTCAAATTAAAATATATCCAGTATTTAAACTATATTTAAATAAACTATATGATATTATCTAAATACATATCTAAAGTTCTACAAAGAACAATTTTTAATTAAATATATTCGATATTTAAACTAACTACATGGTATTACCTGAATAGATATCCAAAGTTCTAAATTATTAAAAAAGAAAAAAATTATGCGTATGTGCACGTTACTGCTAGGGACAAAACCATGAGTTACATTTGTTTTTTCTTATTCTATTCTATATTTTGTTTGTCAACATGTAATTTATATCTTTATTATTATAATGCGACCTAGAAACAGCTCATCTAAGCCTAAAAAATGAGTTGTCTAAATTGTATATATATATATTATCATTTAAATGAATTAAAATAAATTAATAAAAAATAACTAAATAACTACCTAAATACTCTACTAACTATTAAAAAAAATCTAACTCTAGTGGTTAAGATGGATGATATATTTTTTTTGATTGTCATGCGCGGCGTGCACATTACTAATATCTATAAAATATGTGTAATTTTCAGAAATGAGTCAAAAGTGGTCTTATGAAAAAATAATAATAATAATAATCAAAAGTGGTCCAACGTATCGTGTGGAAAAGTTTGTGTTGCCTCCTCTTTTGTCTGACAAAGCCGCGTGGTTATAGCATATTGTGTCGAGACCATAACTAACAGAACACTCGAATGTCCGTGAAAAAAAAAAACAGAAGCAACATAAATTATGACACAAAAAGGATAAAGGAGCAAAAGAACCTTACGGGTAGGGGTGAGCATTATTCAGTTTTGCACCGAAAATTGAATCAAATCGAACCGAATAAGAGTTTCGGTTCGATTTTAAAAAAAAATTGGTTCGATTTCGGTTTTGAAAATACTAAATTTTTTATTCGATTTTGGGTTTCGATTTTGGTCCAAAACCGAAAACCGAATAAAAAATTTTAGTTTATATATATATATATATATATATATATATATATATATATATATATATATATATTATAGGTATATAATAAATATATCTAGGTATATTTAGTTATTATATATATTAACAAAAAAAACACAAATAAACCCAAAAATCGAATAAACCGAACCGATTTAATTCGGTTCGGTTCGGTTATTGACCAATTCGATTCGGTTTCGGTTTTGCTTATTCGGTTTCGGTCCAATTCGATTTTTCGGTTCGGTTGGAACCGAATAAACCGAATACTCACCCCTACTTACGGGTGAGCATTATTCTGTAATAGACCGGAAACCTATACCCATTACAAGTTTCGGTTCGATTTTAAAAACAAAAACTAATTTGATTTTGGTTTTAAAAATATTAAAAAATTTGATTTCAATTTCGAGTTTTGATTTTGGTCCAAAACTTAAAATCAAATAAAACTTTTATAACTATGTAAATATTCTCAATTTTATACATATTTTATAATTAAAAAATGTATATACTTAACAAATTTATGTATATGTTTGAAGTGTCTACTAAACAATAGAAATAGTCAAATCGAATAAACTGAATCAATTATATCGGTTCGGTTTCAATTATAGCTAAATTTGTTTCAGTTTTAGATTTATTCGATCTTGACTAGTTCAATTTTCAAGTCCATTGAAATCGAATAAGTCAAACTCGTACCTTCCCCAAAAGAAGCTGAAATTGCAGGTTTTATTTATGGTAAGAAAAATGATAAATTATTGCAAACATATTTTACGTACTGATATTTTCATCCTATGTTTTCGCTCATCGAGCACTGTCCTAATAATAAATTAGGCGCCAATAAATTAAAGAGGAAGCCATGTTACTTGTACAAGTTAAATTCGACAGTTGGCACTTCACTTACAAAGTTTCTTTAGGGGAATATAATTTTTGTGAATAATTCCAACAGAAGATTTCCCAAATCATGGGGATTAGTAGTCAATTAGACAATTAGTGAAGAAGTCAAGTTGAAGTTGCAACCCTTGTTAGCAATCACCCGAATAAAACTCGTATTATACGCAAATTTTTCCGTATCTTTCATAGACGTATAATACTTGCGTACTTTTGACAGATCCAAATCAGTACGTAACTTTTAAGCATACGAAGTTTTAAACGTGTTATGTATAAATTATTGAACAATTTGGCACAAAAAATATGCTAGAAACCTGTTTAATTAACAAAATTTGACAACATATTAAAAAATTGTGAAGTTTCTAACCTCAATATTTCTGTTTTTTGAATATTTGACCGAATTTTTGAACGTATATTATTTACACTGAGCCGATTTATACTCGTATTTTTGCCGTCTCGAATTTTTTCCGTTTGCCGAATTGCTAACAAGGGTTGCAACAAAGGATATTATCTTTTTGTTAGTGTGCAAGAGAGATGAGGGGATGATCCTTATCCAAGGTGAATGGAAGATTTAGTATTTGCAACAACAACAAAAAAATCTACAAAATATATAACTCACATATCAATGATATTACCTTTTTTTTATCCAACACATACTTGCCTAAATATATATTATTCTTTATGAATAAAAATGTTGTTATTTACTAACCATGCATAGTCCCATCTCTTTCTTTGTATTATTATATAATAATCAAATATATACATTATTACCTAATAATTAAATATATCCAGACGTATTATTAATTTTCAACAGACATCATGAAGACGACCCTCTTCTTGCATAACATGTACAATCCGGAGGGCGTTGGTGTTCGCGTCATGAAGACGACCCTCTTCTTGCATAATGTGTCTGTGGATGTTGGAAGGTATTGACTTGAAAATATTCAATAGGTGAGAGTAACGGTTATTATGATATATAAGTTGAAGGTATCAGAGTTAATAGCTAACTTTGAACTTAAGATTTCTTAAGTACTAGCTTTGACATTTTCTAAAATACAGTTTTGAGACGAGTGACATTGTTTCTCGGTGTGATATATTATCTGTATTATATAGAGAAACTCGGCCGAATTATTTTTCTTTCTTTTTCTATGGACACAAACCTTATAGAGTAACCAAAGGACCCTGACCAATTTAAAAAATATTATAGGCACCTAACGTAAAGTAAAGTAAACCTCCATTTGTTACTCCTTTTTTTTTTTTTTTTTTGCCTAAACGTAGGCTAGCACAACGAAGACAACCGTGGATCTTTGGTCAAAAACAAAGTTAACAACTAAAAAAATGGCCAAAATAGGGGGAAAAAAGAAAAAGAAAAAAGAAAAAGGAAAAAAGAAAAAAAAAATGTCCAAAGAAAAGAGGTTGAAAATATATGGAGGGAACGAGATCGACAGATAATAATAGCAAAGGAAAAGAAAAGAAAAAAAATTAAAAAGAAAAGGAAACGGTTGTTGTTTGTGTCTGGAGAGAGAGAGAAACAGAAGAGACCCCCTCTCTTCCACCACCATCATCCCAACATCTCTCTTCTCAAAGGCGTCTCCTTGTTTTTGTTTTTTTTTTTTCCTTTCTTTCTTAAAAATCCAATCTTTTTCTTTTTCCTTCAAATTCACCAACACCAAAGAAGAAGAAGAAGAAGCTCCGGCGGTGCATCACAATTCTCCGGCGGTGGAGCCTCCACACAATCCCCCCCTCTAGGTACACATTCTCCCTACTATTTTCTTATTCTTCTTCTTCTTCTTCTTCTTAAACCATGTGATTCATTGAAAAAGAAATGCAAACAATGGGAGGTGGTGGGGACTGCTCTCCAATGGCGGGAACATGGAAACATGTAGGAAAGATCCAAACTTTGGCAGGGAACATGGAAACATGTAGGAAAGATCCAAACTTTGGCAGCCCAATCATTAAAAAAAATGGGAAATCTTCAACGACCCATTACTCCCCATCAATCCAAACCCCGAAAGAAACCAAAGAATGTGCAAAAAATCGCACCTTTTACTCGCTCTCAAATGTTGTTTATGTACCCATCCCCACCCCGACCACCAACTACAGCTACTCCCCAAACCCATTTTTTTATTGTTTTGATACAGCGAGAGTTGGTGGACATCAAGTGGTTAATTTGAATAATAATAATAACATGGATTAATTTTGGTTGTAAGGAGGAGATGGGTTCGATCGCCGGAGACGACGTCGGGGGCGTCGCTGCGGGAGGGAAGGTGGAGAGGATATTGGTGTCGGTGAGGGTGCGGCCACTGAACGGGAAGGAACTGGAGAGGCGCGACACGTCCGACTGGGAGTGCATCAATGCCAACACCATCATCTTCAAGAACAGCCTCCCGGAGCGGTCCATGTTCCCTACCGCCTACACGTTTGGTGAGTGGCTCAAGGACTGGTCAATTGTTAGCAATATGTTTTAGAGAACGTAGGAATTTGGTGTGGTCTTGAAAGCTAATTAGTTTTATGCTAGTATGTTTACATTGCACATTTTATGGATTATATTTGGAAAAAATGTGAAATGTTGCTTAATTCCTTGGCGATTTTGCGCCTTTTATTTCATGTGAACACCAGAAATTATATGTTGATGGTGCTGTAAATTGGACAATTTATGACAATGTCCAGTATATATGAATTTTCAGATATATTGTCATGGATGAAGGACTTTTACATGTAAAGTTTTAGATTTTTGTAAATTTAGGTTCTATTTATTTGGTATAATTTCTAATGTCTTCTTTTATGTGCAATCTTTTATGTTTTTGCGAATTTAGGATTGTTTTGATATGACATTCTCCAATTAGTGATCTACGCTTCCTCAAAGTTCTACTGCAACTCTCCATCGGTGTCTAGGAAGCTTAGGCACTAAAAAAAATCAACGTTGTTTCCATGTTGCATAGTGTCATGTCAGACACGGGACACGGCACAAACATATCAAAATATACTAGGACATGTCAAAATATGACTTGTGTCATACTTGTTAGAGATTATGGAGCTTTGATCAAATTTCCTATTGTTCTTCTAGCCCCAAATTAATTTTTTGTATAGGTGTCCATATAGTAGGATGAGTTCAGTCCGTACATTAATGTAAGCGGCAAGTTATAAGTCCAGGATTCTTTCCTGGTCTAGTTTCTAACTCCATGTTTTGTAACACAAGAAATCATCTCTAGTTCATACTGATATACTGTAAATTGACTGCGAGTAAAAGTTACATTTAGATTTCACCATCCAGAGTATGGGTTGAAATGCTGCATATCTATGTATTCTATTTCTTATTCCTTGTTATTCTCTACGTGGATGATAGACAGAGTATTCGGCTGTGCTACCACCACAAAACAGGTATACGAGGACGGAGCCAAGGAAGTTGCACTGTCAGTTGTTAGCGGTATTAATTGTGAGTACAACTCTCTCTCTCTCTCTCTCTCTCTCTCTCTCTCTCTCATATTATGTACACTAAATCTAGGACATTTTGGTAAAAGTACCTGAGTTCTTTTAACTTAAGGCATGCTCACTCATTTGAAAGAGGGAAAACATTGCTCAACAACTTTTGCATGTCATCATTTTTTTTAATTAGAGGAATGCATAAGCTTTTGTTTAGTATCTGACGATTCTTAACCTATATAACCACTATATCTGGACCTATTCCAAATTTGAATCTGATGCGAGCATTGGCACATCGTAATTCTTTTCAAGAATCACAATATTTATTATGATTACATAAAGAAATCTGGTTCTATATTCAATGTCCCTTAAAAATCTACTGAAACTCCGAATTCAACTTCTCAGTTAGACCATAAGTTGTTTTTGTGAAAAATGTTTAAGCTATGGCAGCTTTTAATTAAATTTGATGATCCAGTGAAGTCCTTGTTTCTCGAAAAGCTCATTATCCACACTAACATATATAATGTCCATTTCTGTATGGGCTTAGGCAACTTAGTAACCTCAATGAAAGCAGAGTTTCTCAAAATTCCAAAAATCATAAATTCCATCCTGAACCAAACGAACTTCATAGATCTACTTGGATTGAAAATTGGAAACTACAAAAACAGAAAACCCCATTCTTCTCTATTCTCTCCACCTCGCTAGTGGAGAAGATATGCTTCAACCCAACTTGTACTGGCACTGGACCAACTCCTGTCGTTTTCCGCCCCAACCATATTGCTGTTGCCTTATTCGGATTATGACCACCATATCTACCCAGGCTAGTTCTGCCTGATCCACTTCTCCCCGTCACAATCCTGCAGTTGGTGGTAACAGTCTTTATTGATAAGAACTCAAACTAGGAAGCAAATAGTTTAGTGAGCAGGTCTTCCTGTACCATCTACAAAGCCCCTTTTTTAGGAGGGATGTGCACCTCAGAGGGACCTGGAATCGGCAAAAAAGGAGCCAGAAGGTCTCATGCGGTATATGTCATGGTTGGATCAGACTATCACAGGAATAATTGACTCAAAACTACCACTCAAACAAATATGTGACATAATGTGACGTTTGAAAAAGAGAGTGTATCTAATGATCTAATCTTGAAACTCTATTTGAAATTCCATTGCCAAACAGTTATAAAACTTTGGTTAACTTCAAACCACAAAACTCTATTTTAGTTAACAGAACTCCATTGTCAAACTAGGCCTTAGTGTTATGATATCAACGTTTACCTTTCATTATTTTGTTTGATTTATGTTATAAAGAAATAAGTATTAACTCATAGTTTACGTCGGCACATGCTGCATGCCTGTTGACTAGGCGTGGGTTGTGGATGGATACATACACATTGGTGCATGTGTGCTACAAATGTTTGTGTTTACAATTATGCTATTTGGCTCCCAAAATATTTGGGTGATGCCATCTCCCATTATGTGGCATCTGACATGGCGGCTGAAATAACAGCTGACATGGCAAATTTTAGCCCAAAACATTAATTACCCAATTTTTTTTTATGTTAATATTAATGTTAATGTTAATATTAATATTAGTATTAATGTTAATGTTAATATTAATATTAATTTAATGTTAATATTAATTTTAATATTAATATTAATGTTAATTTTAATGTTAAGGTTAATTTTAATGTTAAGGTTAAGGTTAATGTTAATTATCATGTTAATTTAATATTAATTTTAATATTAATTTTAATGTTAAATTTTGCCATGTCAGCTGCCATGTCAGCAACCATGTCATATGCCACATAATGGGAGATGGCATCACCCAAATATTTTGGGAGCCAAATAACATTTTTGTTGTGTTTATCTTTTCCTACTACTTTTGGAAACTAATATACAGTACTTGCACATGTTTTTCCAGCAAGTATATTCGCATATGGCCAAACAAGTAGTGGAAAGACATACACGATGACCGGAATAACGGGGTATGGTGTGTCAGATATTTATGAATACATACGGAAGGTAATTCATATGTAGGTTCACGTCCATAGTTTTATTTGTCGTTTGTTAATCTCTTTTAATTGCCCAATATACATATACTTATTTTGCTTTAGTTATATAAATATGCTTATTTAATTAAAACATCTTCTTCGCTTCCTCATGCAGCATCCAGAGAGAGAATTTGTTTTGAAATTTTCTGCAATGGAGATATATAATGAAGCCGTAAGAGATCTTTTAAGTCCAGACAGTGCCCCTCTTAGACTGCTTGATGACCCAGAGGTGAGGTTTTGTTGCATTAATGGTTATGACACTTACCACCGAGGAGGTGGTCCAATGATAGCATGGATAAGGGAGGGGAGGAGTGGTCGTGGGTTCAAATCCCAGCCCAGAAAAAAAAATGGGAGGAGGTCCTGGTGCTAGTAGCCCAGGACATGGATTTTTTTTCCTCATCAAGTCTCAGTTCTTAAAGAGATATTATTGATAAGAATCATATGTTTCAACGGCAACTTTTGAGCCTGAATGACTTAAAAAACCCGATTATTTATGATTCAACTTTTCATTCATTTTTCTTCGGTGGTAAAATAGAATTCCACATCATCAGATTCTGCCCGGGCACCCTTACCATGTGGCAGCTTCCAAAGATTGTAGGCTTGTTTCCAGGGAAATCAACATATAAGTCTCAACGAGCCTTACCAAAGCGCACAGAGGGACCGGACACATAAACAAGAGATGCATCTCAGTGCTAAAGTACCAATTCCCATAACTCATTAATGTTGTTCTTCAGTCACATGTGCTGTTTGTTCACGGGTATGTGTTCCCTAGTCAATATAGGTGGTCTTGCCAATCAGATCCCAGAGATTGTTGGGTTGATTTGGCTATTTATCTCTACCGAATAGGTTAGGCTGCGCGCTTCTTCTTTATATTTTCAGAGAAAGCATCGTCGCTTCAACCCTTTATGAGGCCATAGAACACATTTCTTTTGGTATACGCGCACACACGGCTTAACATCACCTTCTTCCCTTAAAACAAGCTACCAAGTAGTTCGTTTGGTCCAAACTGTACGCCTATTTACAAGAATAACTTTTAGAGTTCCGGCGGAGGCTAACGAAGTGAGTATGCATTAGATTATGTATGTTTACGTATTCCTATGGAATCAATAGAAGCAATGATCCTCTACCTCATCCAAAGACTACAACAAGTGGAATATGCTCTAATTCCCCAAACATTGACTCCGTCTTACTACTGAAATGAAATTCTTTCCTTCAAAAGAGAAAGATGAAGAAAAGGTTATGACAGTTATATGAAGTATTATTCTTAATATATTACTTTTGTTTGTTGTTTCGTCTTTTTTGTTATGATAGAAAGGGACTATTGTAGAGAAGCTAACAGAGGAAACACTTACAGACCAGGACCATCTTATGGAGCTTCTTTCGTTTTGTGCTGGTACGAACAAGACCCTTTAGTCCTTATGTAGGTACCCTTATGTGTGTTCATCAGTACATATTTTATTTCTCGCAGATCAACGACAGATAGGAGAGACCTCCTTAAATGAAATGAGCTCCAGATCACATCAGATACTTAGACTGGTCTGCCCTCATTACTTTGATTAATAATTGCGACAAACATAGAACATTATTTATTTATTCTCTCCTTTCGGTTGATTCTATTCCAGACAATTGAAAGTTCTGCAAGACAGTATTTGGGAATGGGCAAGTCGAGCACTCTTGCGGCTACTGTGGTATGAATTCTTTAATATGGACCATTCTTTAATATGGACCAATCTTGGAATTGTCTTGTTTTTCAAGAAGAAAGGGCACAGGGAGCTAAGTCTGTTACTTTGGATGCAGAATTTTGTTGATCTGGCTGGAAGTGAGCGTGCATCTCAGGCATTATCTGCTGGTACCAGACTGAAAGAAGGTTGTCACATTAATAGGAGTTTGCTTACACTGGGAACTGTTATTCGCAAGCTAAGGTTGCCACTCTTTTATTTTTATCCCCCCATCTTTCCATATGTTCCTTTTAGTGCCATCTGAAATAATCCGTCCTAAAGTTAGTACAGCTTGTACTCAATTTTTGTCCTAGTGTTGTGAAAACAGCCTCTCTTAAATGGGGGCAAGGCTGAATACATCTTAACCCTCCCTAGATCCTACAATATAGTGGGAAGAGGCTAATGTCGGACACGACCTAAAGGGCTATCTATACGGATCAGATCATGTTAAAATCAAACGAGCTTTGTGGAAGCCTAATTATAAAGGAAGAAAATATTACTATTTGATTCTAGCAGGAAATAATCCTGACAGACTTTAGAAATTAGCAATTGAATTTGGAATAATACAGGATCATTCAAGTCAGGTTTCTTTGTTATTGGGATAGGTGAATTCTTTTGGATCCATCCCCCGAAGGAACCGGACATGATAATTTTTCATCATCCGGCTCGAGCAAGAATAAAAGGAATGACAGAAATAGATTCCTAATAAAATCTATATTTCATACATATCCACACATATATAATGACTCCATATAAGAAAAGATTTCCTCGGATTCCATTTACGGAGTTGCAATTATTCATTGCAAAAAAATGCAGTTCTTACAGGTAAATGCTCAATATCCAAGTAGGCTTATAAATTTGATCATAATCAAGTGCTTTTTGGACTGTCTCATGTCTTTTGATTGGTGTTTATCCCCCAAACATCTCGATTTTCTTACATACAAAATATTTACTTGTTACTAATAAAGTATAGCCTCTGTTCTTCCTTAGATCCCTTATTTCACTCCGATAGTATCATAGATCGGTATCGATGCAGAGGAAAATGAATGCATTTCCATACTATAAGTAAATAAATAAGTGGAATAGATAGAACATGGAATCATTCCACATCACTTATTCTATTCTACGGGATCTTACGAAGCCTGTTCATGCATGACATAATTCAGATATGATCATAGAAAAGATTCTCCTCAAGCGAACCGGCCTATCCTATGCTACATAGGGGGAATTACATGGTGGTTGGATGCGGAGACACATTTGGTTATGAATTTCAAAGTTGATGACCCCAGAACAAAAGTAAATTTGTGAAGAATGTCATCTTTGTGACAAAACTCAGTGTGTTGCGACTACAAGGATTGACTTCAAGATCCTTTGGCAAACCTGATCTTGACCGGCACTAGACATATGTCATGAGAAGAGGTTGGATGTGGTGAAGGTTGTCGATTACGAAGAGGAAGCAATCAGAGGCCAAGAGGGCTGCACAAGGACTTAGTAGTACTTCAGGAACTCCTGCAGGATCGCGGCTGTTGCAGGGGTGCAGATGAATCCTGAATGGTGTTGCAGGAGCACATGAGGTCCTGGGGCTTACTGCAGGTTAGGGAAGGCTGTCCAGCAAGCTGCAGTTAATCGGACAAGGGTTGCAGTCGAACTCCGGGCTCCCAGTTGCTGAAACAGCCAGAAAAGAGTGTGGAAACAACAACAAATGGTGACTATGAAATAAGGATGAAGAAAATTATTCATGAATAGGCTACAGCCACCACAAACCTGAATAAAAATGCTCAATATTCATTAGTTCAAATAAAATACAACAAATTATGCACTACAACTTTTATTATTGGTCAAGCAAACTTGGCCTCCAAGAAATAAATTCTAATCCTAAATGCCAAATATGTCTAATCCAAATGTAAACTAAATCCTAATGAAGCATGTCCATGAACAAATAAACCAGATGCACCCAAAATAATCGAATTGTTGAATAGACTCTAGCTCTTCATCAAGAGGCAAATGCCCCTGGCTCCATCCTTAGCTGTTGGTACTTGTGATAACTTTTTCCACAATCTCAACTTACTATTTAGGACACAGATGTTTGCTAAGCGGGAGCCTTGTGACAGTGAGGCACTTGTTTGGAATGATATCAGACTGTTGAGGATGTAGGGATGTGCTTACATGTCTTGTGATGATATTTAGTTAGTAATGAGATTAGTGATGGTTTATTAGTGACAATGCTGCACATTGGAAAGGAATAACTATATTAATGCTTAGAGAATAATTTTTAAACTACTCCTATAGTATTGCTACAAAGAACAAAAATGGGAATATGATAATAAACTTAAACGGTCAATTGTGACTGCAGAACAAAAAGGAGCAAAAAGTATAATTTGACAATAAGCTTACAGTTTTTAAAGTATATAGCATACGATATATACTGACGTTTTTACATAATCGACATTTCATTTTCTTTTTCAGTTAATTTGCTATTCACTTCCAATTTTCCTTCAGATATTATTGTCTTAGTTGTAACTTCCTTTTCCTTATTGGTAATAGTAACACGGTTTTAGCTTACAGTTTTTTCTCTTTGCAGCAAGGGAAGAAATGGGCACATTCCATATAGAGATTCGAAGCTGACACGCATACTACAATCTTCTTTAGGTGGAAATGCCAAAACTGCCATCATTTGCACAATGAGCCCTGCCCGAAGTCACATTGAGCAATCGAGGAATACCCTTCTATTTGCAACCTGTGCGAAAGAAGTGGCCACCAATGCCCAAGTCAACGTTGTTATGTCTGACAAGGCACTGGTGAAGCATTTGCAGAGAGAACTTGCTCGACTGGAGAATGAACTGAGATACACAGTGCCAACCTCCACAAATAATTCTGATGCAGTGAAGGAGAAAGATGCCCAGATTAAAAAGGTAATGTGAGCCAAATCTTTAATGATTAAAAAATTAGTTCAGAAGACTACTGGCATCAAACAGATGTACTCACTAACTTATCTTTCCTTTTCCCTGTGATTATTTATGTTATTATGTTATTTTCTTAAGATGGAGAAAGAGATGAAGGAGCTGATGCAGCAACGAGATCTTGCTCAATCTCGACTTGAAGATTTGCTCAGAGCTTTAGGGGATGATCAAGGTTCAAGACAATGGGTACACATCATCCTTTTGTACTTATGACTTGGGCTTGGATACATTAAGATTTCTCCATTAAGTTGTGTTTTTTTCCTTTGCGTAGGAGGAGCTCAGCCAATCTTCAATACCTCATATAATTTCATGTGAAGATACATACTCTATATCTGAGACATCAGGCAGTCCTGAGTTTGGCAATACAAAGTATTGTTCCTCACCTGAAACTAAGGATTGTGCAGAGTCCCGGATACACATTTTTGGTAAAAGAAAGCAACGGCACGCTAGCCCACCTTTGTGTCACTCAGCAAGCACTCCTGGTTTTATGGGGCAGGAGGTTTCTCACTTTAAATGTAACGATTTTAAAGACCAATGCAAGGAAGTTCGGTGTATCGAGATGGATGAGCAGAGTATGAATATAATTGATGAGTGTGATCTCCTGTTGACTGAGGAGAGTGATAGCTTGCTCCCTCCAAGTATTGATGCCCAACCAAAACCCAAAGAAGAGAAAGTCTTGAGGCTCGAACCATCACCATCACCATCACCATTACCATTACCATTACCATTACCATTACCAGAAGTTTCAAGTAGCCCTAGAGGCCTGAAATTAACTAGAAGTAGAAGCTGCAGGGCGATAATGATGACTACATCTTCTCCTTGGTTTCTTGAGGAAGAAAGTACGAATACACCACCTAACAATTTCTTGAAAGATTTCCCTGGTAGGCCTGAAGGTACCAGAAAGAAGCAGTTGTCAATAAACTATGATGCTGAACTGGAAAGACATTCACAAGATGCAGAATTGAGGGCACATTCACGAGATGGATCAATATCACAGACTTCTGAACAAAGCATTTCTGATGATGTTCTTAAACCACAAAATATCAAGACTTGCGAATTGTCAATAAACTATGGTGCTGAACTGGAGAAACATTCACAAGATGCAGAATTGGGGACACATTCACCAGATGGATCAATATCACAGACTTCTGAACAAGGTGCTTCTGATGATGTTCTTCAGCAGCACAATATCAAGACCTGCCAGTTGTCAATGAACTATGGTGCTGAACTGGAGAAACATTCACAAGATACAGAATTGGGGACACATTCACGAGATGGGTCAATATCAGAGGCTTCCGAACAAAGTACTTCTGCTGATGTTCTTAAACCACAAAATATCCAGACTTGTCCTGACAATGACGTTACCATTATTTCTAATACCGTTGAAGGATTGAAAGAAATGGTCCAGATTCAGTATCAGAAACAGTTAACTGATGGTCAGGTGAGGACTATAATTTTCTTAATTGTATTTATTTAATATTAGGAGTCTCTTTTTTGGTTATAAGAGGATCTTACCTTTAAAACCTTTATAGATTTGACTAATTGTCCTGCTATTGATTTGGAGGTATTTAGGTTTGCAAGCCATTATACAGTATACACAAGTTAAATTTTAACTGTATTTAATTCCATGATCTGAAATGAAGAATATTTTTTCCGTTTTTCTGTACTAAAGCAAGGTATTACTTTGTTCCTCCATTGTTTTCTTTAGACCTACATATAGGAAGACACTGTTCCGACAACTGGTGAAACTAGATACTTTTGGCATTATATACCTAATGCTCATTTTATTTAGAAAATGATGGAAGTTTTTAGGAGGATGTAACTGAAATAGAACTTTTAATCTATTTTCCTGCATACTATATTCTACTACCATTGGTGCTAAGTAATGTAGCTTGCATGATTTTAGGAGACGGAGAATCCTTCCCACTATGACTCTGGTGCCAAGATAACAGTAAAGGATGTTTGCCTGGAACCAGTGCTAAAATCCTCCGAGTCTCCTTCCAGGTGGCCACTGGAATTCGAGAAGAAGCAGCGTGAGATCGTCGAGCTATGGCATGTATGCAGCGTCTCCTTGATCCACAGGAGTTACTTCTTTCTTCTTATCAAAGGAGATCCCACAGATTCCTTTTACATTGAAGTAGAGTACAGGAGGCTATCTTTTCTCAGACGCTCTCTCTCTGAAGGAAGTCTTTATAAAACCACTGCAGAAGATGGTCAGAGTGATAGCCTTGCTTTGAGGTCCGTCCCTGTCCCTAACAAAGTAGATTAACTACTGTTTATACTTGGTAGGACCATCTTGTTGTTTCAATGATGTGCCGAACTGATAGTTTTCCACAAAATCCTAGTCTAGCTTTGGAAGTAGTATTCAGTAGGTTTAAATGATCTCGGCATTTATGTTATCAATTAAAAGTTTTCACGGTATAACCTCTAATTGCATAGGTAATATTTTCTTTGAAAGTTTTGCGCTTATTATCTTATTTGTTATTGGTTTGGCAAGAGTTTCCCCCGAAAATTTGCATTAGAGGTTAACCTTTTGTTATTGTACGAACAAATGTTGTTCGTTGAGGATAACGTACATATGTTGCTGGTGATTGATTACAGGACTCTGCGGCGGGAGAGGGAGAAGATATGTCGGGGCTTGAACAGGCTTCCAGCAGCAGAAAGGGAGAGCCTCTACACCAAGTGGGACATTGCGCTAGACTCTAAGCAGAGGAGGCTGCAGCTGTCTCGACGAGTTTGGACCGAAACAAATGACATGGAACATGCAAGCGAGAGCGCAATGCTCGTAGCGAAAGTACTCAACTTCCTGGAGCCAGCGCAGGCGCCCAAGGAAATGTTTGGACTTAGCTTCTCACCACAGCTAACTAGCCGGAGATCTTTCGGTTGGAGGAACAGTATGTCTTCCTTCAGGTGAAGGGACAGCGCCACAATTTTTGAGAGATGCAGCTCCATCTCCTCCATGCCCTGAGATTAATGTAACTAACCGGAGCTTCTTCCTCCTCCTTCGGTTTTCTTATTTTGTTTATATTCGTCGTCGTGATTCTTTTTCTTCTGATTGATCTGTACATGTATAGAAGGTGTGTAAATTAATTGGGATTTGACAAACATGATGATAATATGTAATGTTATTCCATGATTGTGTTCCCACTTAATCAATAAAGCTTAACAGCGCTGTTGTTGGCAGTAACAAGTTCGCAAGAGAGAAATGTTGCTATGGCTCAGGGTTAATCATTGTCACTTAAATCAGGTTCATTATTTGATCATTCTTTGTAGATGACATTGTCTCGCACGACGATAAGGCTTGTCAGGTTCATTATACTGTTTTGCAGAACTTCTCCTCGGTTTTTCGCTTGTGACGTCACTCGGGAGATCTGGTGTACGCAGAGACGAAAAGCGGGAAAAACATATGGCCAGTGTAGAGAGCTTGCTGCGGTCTTAAATAATATTAAAGCTCGGAAGGGGAATGGAGCGAGAGGTTATCATCGTCTTAGAATTATATTTGGGGCGATGTTATGGCACGTCTGGAGGGAACGAAACCGGCGTATCTTTGAGGGCCGATTCCTTATTCTTTTACAGTATAAAAAAATATAAATGTTGACATAGATATCTTAGACCCCAGATGGCTCATTTTGTAATCTGGGATAGATCTTGTAATTATCATCGATCAATATAAAATTTACCTTATATATATATATATATATATATATATATATATATATATATATATATATATATATATATATATCTTCTACTATATAATGAGGCTTCAAAACGGCTAAAAAGTGAGCCGTCTAAGTCGTCATTATATCACGGTCCATTTTATTTTAAAAAAAAAAAATTATGTAAACAAATGTTGAAAAAAGTTTAAAATTATTATATATATTCAACATGGAAAATCGAACTCAACCAAACAAGAAAAATACCTCACACCTTAACCACATGAGTTAGAAGAGATATTTGACTATAATTAAATAATGTACTTATTATACATTATTATACGTGCAAAGTACGTGTATTTACTAGTATGTATATATATATATATATATATATATATATATATATATATATATATATATATATATATATATATATATATATATATGGAGGTAAGGATAAAAAAGATGCCTGGCGATTGCGACTCGGGAGCAGGAGCGCTAGGGTTTCCGCGCGGGCCGCCCCCGCGGCCGCCGGACCCCCGGCCGGCGGAGGCCGGGCTTCGACCAAGAAGGGTGGCTCCCTCCCCGACGTTGGGGGGGGGAGCATGATCGGGGGGGTCGGGCGGAACCCCCGACGCCGGCGCGCGCGCATTCTCCCCCCCCCCCCAAGGCGGTGGGGGGGAGCGAGAGAGCAGGAGGGGTTCGGGTGGACCCCCCTGGGTCGTCGACGACCCCCCAGGCGGAAGGGGGTGGCGGGTTCTACGAGAGGGGGGTCGGGCACCCTCCACGCGGTGAACGGGGGGTCGGTCTCGCTGCGGGGTGGTCCCATAGATCCGAACTTTCAATTCGGATCAGGTTCAGGATCGCTGGGGAGCCAAACAGAGGGAGGTGGGTGGACGACGGTTACGCGCCGTCGCGTGGCGAAGTCCGAAGGGAAGATGGGTGGCGGACAGGGTCAGGTTAGGGATCGCCTTCCTGATAGCCGTCAGAACGGGTCAGGGTCTCGGTCATCTGGCTGAGGTCAGGGGATGTTTGCTGAGAGATCGGTGGGTTGGCGGCCTAAGGCGACCGCGACGGCGAAGGGGAAGAGCAAATTGGTGGATCTGGATGTTCAGGGATCTGGGACTCCCCACCCGGTGAATGTCTCGAGGCCTCTTAGGACGACCCCTCGGCCTGCTGGACGGTCCTGGGCTGAGATCTGCAAACCTGTAGGGCCGAAAACCCCCACATCGATGGAGTACGTTCTGCCGATAAAGGCAGGAAGGGGTCTCAGGGCATCGTTTCCTGCAGAGGAGATCCAGAAGGTGACAGCATACTGGAAGAATACCCTCGTCCTGTATGTCTTGGGCAACAAGCCTTTCTATGGGCAGATCAGGGGCTATGCAGCGCGTGTCTGGCAGCCTAAGGAGAGTATGGAGTTCTATGCCCGCGAGAACGGCTTCTATTATTTGAAGTTCGGACTGGCGGAGGATGTCGCTAGGATCCTCCAAGGCGGCCCCTGGACGTTCGACGGCCGACTGATCATTCTCAAGGAGTGGACTCCGGAGCTGCGATGTGAGAGGGAAGTTCTGAATGCCATCCCAGTATGGATTCGATTCCCTGAGTTCCCGGTCCGATTTTGGAGCATACCTTTGTTGATGCGGCTGGCCAGCTTGGTGGGCACCCCGATCAAGGCGGATGAGGCTACTGCTTTTCGGACGCGGTTGATGTACGCTAGGATCTTTGTGGAGATTCGGACAGGGGGGAGCTCCCAAAGATGGTGGAATATGAGATTCCTTCTGGAGAGGTGCTTACCCAGAAGGTGGAGTATGAATGAGTTCCACCTACCTGTTCACGATGTTCCTGCTTCGGACATCTGGCCAGTGCATGTTCGGAGGTTGGACATCCGACGGACCCTATTTTTCCTCCTAGTGCGGTTCCAGAAGCTCCCTGTGATATAGATTTCAGAGATGATAGCGAAGAGGAGGTATTGGAGGGGGAGGCTACCCATCCTGTGAGTGAAGGCGGTTTGAGCCTCGTTGTTTCTACTCAGCTTGCTTCCACGGGTGGGGCCAAGTCAGGGGCTGAGTAATATAGTTACTAGAGGTATGGTGGCATCGGAGATTGTAGCACGAGGGGAGGGCGGATCGTTTGGAGGGCAGGTCTACTGTAGGAAGAGACGTGTTGTCGGCCTATTGAGAGATGGACCCTCCACGGTGGTGGGACATACTACAGACAGAGAGGAGGCGGTGTGTGTTGACAACACTGCCTGGACGTTGGTTCTATCTCAGGTCGCTCCCCAACAGGCGGCTCCGACTGGGATGGAGGAGGATTCTTTAACGATGGATGCGGCTCCTTCCCCAGGTGCCGAACCGGGAGTTTCACAGGGGACCCCACCTCTCATTAATTAATGGCCATTATCGCCTGGAATGTGAGGGAGACGTGTTCGCTAGGGAGGTGGAAAGAGATTTGTGGGGTGCTCCACAGAGAGAAATATGACATTTCTGTTCTATTAGAATCCAAGATCAAAGATGAGAAGACTCTTACTCGACGGACCCCTTCTCATTGGGCCCAACTGCACAACCTGGCTCTCTGTGACATGGCCAGGATTTGGGTTCGTTGGAACTTGAAGAGTTGGGATGGTGACTTGATCTTGATGACGGAGCAGTTGATTACCATCTCCTTCGTGAACAAGGGTGGCTTCCGGTTCTTGCTGGGGGCTGTCTACGATCACAATGACAGGAGGAGACGAGAGTCCTTATGGAGTGACATCTCCCGGGTTTCATCTGTTGCTGACTCGTCGTGCCTTCCTCTTCTCTTGATCGGGGACTTCAATGCCCTTCTGCACCAAGGGGATGTCACCCCCAGTTTCAGAAACATGGGTATTTTTGTCATTTTATATTTTTGAATATTTTTGAAATTTATTTTATTATTTATGATATTATTTTGGGGTTGAAATTTATTTTATTATTTATGATATTGTTTTGGGATTATTTGAGTCGGGTTCGAATTTTAACTCAATCCGACTTGAAACGGGGACCCGGGGGTAGTTTGACTCTAGTGGGACCCACACACTAGTTAGGCATAGCCCACATGATATTAATTTTAGTCCACATGATATTAATTTTAGTTAGTAGTTAGACTAATTATTTATGGATAGGTTTAGTTTAATTAGAGACTCAAAACTAGACTAAATTGACCTCAACCTTTAACCCATTCCTAATTTAACTCAAATAGATTAGTGGAGGACATTTTGGACATTCAAATAGGGGACACCTCACCCTTTTTGGGCAGCCACCTATGGGAGGGGGGATAAGGAGTGAGTCACTCCTTCATTCATTTGTTTTCATCCACTTTCTCTCTCTTGTTCTTCCCCAAATTAATTTAGAGATGAACCTCTATTGATTTCATCTCCAAATCAACCCCTTCTTCCACTAAATCTTCTTCATTTCTTCTCTACTCCATGGTTAGAGGGTGCTAGCCAAGTTTGGGAGGATTCGGAGCTCGTTCGTGTCCTTTTAGAATCTCTACGTGTCGGTGTCATGTCAGAAAGATTTTCCTTTGAATCTCTCTCTCAGAAGGTATAATCTCTCCTCTAATCCATCCCTACATGCATATAAAAATATTTTGAACCCATAGGGATGACCCCCATGGTTGTATCTCCATTTGTGTCCATTTCGTGTCCATTTGGAGGTCATAGGAGTGTCCTTTGTGTTGTGGTTGTGTCCATGTGGGAAAACCCCAAATTTGGACACACTATGTGTTGTTGTTATGTATGAATGAATTATTACATGTTTAATCTCATATTTTTATATTGGAGATGTGTTCTATAGTGTCTCATATATATATATTAGTGTAGAGAGTGAGTTCTTGATATATTATGTTATATACTTGTGTTTCTTTTGTCTCAAACTACCTAAATTCGTCGTAATATTTATCCACGTTTTTAGTAGCAATAATAACTTAGAAATGTCATAACTTTTAGCTTAAAACTCCGATTTATCTCCCTTTTTTTTAAAATAACCGTGTCGAAGTTAGCTTTCCAAATAGATTTTTAATAAGCCAAATTCGTTCTGAAACTTTCTGTAAAATTATTTGAGTGTCAGCTGTACGAAAGACGAACGCGTTTCGATGTTTTTGCGATTCCGGGAGCTTCCAGACACGAAAATGCGATCCGTTTAAAGTTTCGAAAAGCTAACACAAAGATTTATAACATACCTTAATCCTAGAATTTAATGAATGCTTAATTTGTACAGTATTGATTTTAAGTAGAAGATTACTATACGACATATACATTTTGTGTATCCTTGTATGTACAAATATGTATGTATGCATGTGTATATATATATATGTGTGTGTGTGTTAAGAGAATGTAATATAATATAGAGTATGCATAAATGATATAATGTATGAAAGTATATAATGTATTCAAATATGTATGTATAGGTGCATGAATGAATGAATGAATGGATGCAATGCAATGCAATGCAATGCATGAATGAATGGATGAAATGCAAGCATGTGGGTAATGCAAGGTATTGAAACATGTATGCAAGTATCCATATGTAAGTAAGTAACGTAATCAAGTATGAATGTATGCTATATATGAATGCCAACATGATAGGAATGTATGATGCCATATTAGCACTTAGCAACATGTTCATATGTTAAAACCCCCTTCTACATGTTGACAGTAACCCCAAGCATGAATACACATAAAACCTACTTACTGTTATAAGTAAACCCTTTGATGTATAAATAAACCCTTTTGTTATGATTAACACCCACACACACACATGCTAAACCTATGCTAAACCTATGCTTTACATGTTATTTCTTCTATGTGACACAATGAACCCTTGCTAAATGTTATCCTTCTAACATAATACCCTCACACTTGAACACATTGTACTGTTATGTACACATTGCCATATCCACATTCATGTATCACTCACTCCTTGTCTTTATGCACCTTGCTTGTAATAAAAATATATATGAATATATATGTAATGTGTGTTTGATAACTTGTGTAGCTTTGTGATTTTGTGTGAGTGTTAGTCTAGGCTTGGTTAGGCCTAATGAGACTTGTTAGTCTAGGTTTAGACCTAGTACTTCCTAGTTAACCTAATTTGACTAGTACGGTTGACCAGAGTTGACCAAGAGTTGACTTTGACCTAGAATGACCTAGAATCATGTAGAATGCATAGTAGAGCTTTATTTTACCATTTTGGACTTGTTGTGACTTGTGCTGTTCTAAATAGGAGCCAGACACCTCTCCTCGGACAGTACATTTCCTTTGGACATTCAGATAGCAGGTGTAGAAGCATGGAATTTTACAACCAGAAAGCCCATGCGCCGGACACTACATACGCCAGAGCTCGGACAAAATACTTCACAACAAAAGCAACAAATTTAGACATGGAAAGAGAACTTTTTATTTTCATATAAAAGTCTATTACATGTCTAGAGAAGGCTGTACAAAGGAAAAACTTCTAAAAAGGAAAGATCCTAAGTCTACGGGCAGCAGCCACCATGCGCCTCCAGTCAGGCGCAGCAGCCATCATGCGTCTCTAGTCAGGCGCAACAGTCACCACGCGCCTCCTGTCAGGCACAGCATCACCATACGCCTTCAACCGGGCGCATCCCACCATGCGCCCTCAGCAAGGCGCATCCCTTCAGCAGCTCAGTTATGTGCATCCCCAGTTATGTGCATCCCTTCAGCAGCCCAGTTATGTGCCGCTCTTCCAGCCAAGCTCACCTGATAAATACTTCGACTAATGAAGCATTTAACCGTCTGGCTGGAACCGAGGAAGTGAAGAGCACCGCAAATCTGTGGCCAGGGGAGGCTTCGAAAGAGCCTCCAAAGACCAAGGAAGACAATAATCGAAATACGGCTAAAGGAGCAGCTTTCAACACAACCAGAGTGGGCAACACCCACTTTGAAGGAAGAAAGAGCCTAGCACCACCATTCCGATCTATGGCTCTTCCTGCACAACGGAGACGAGGCCCGAGCATCCCTATCTTTGGATGCAACAGGCACCTTCCGCCTGTCTCGGAAGCCCTCGACTCCGTCTTTTGGATGTAACAGTCACCTTCAAGTGCATCAACAACGACATGGCGTCTCATCTTCACCCTCGGGAGCACTTCGTCAACAGGATGCATTCGAGCACACAAGTTTATATCGGAAAGACGTGAGAGAACGAGAGGCCAACCCTCTCTCCATACCACTATTTATAGGCCGGGCAAATCAAACCCATGCGCCAAGTGGATGGCTCTCCGAATTCCGGGCAATAAATTTGCATTATATGGATGAACCAGACGCTTCGAATTCAGCCAAGTCAAAACGGCTATTTAAAGCACTCGAAGAACGTAACAGTTGCACCATCAAAGATGTATCACGAAGCGGATGCGCTGGCCAAACCGCGCATCACACAGACACGTCCTTCAACATCAAGCGCATCATACAGACGCGCCCTTCAGAACCAAGCGCATCACAGAGGATGCACCCCCATGCGTCCCCATACCCGGTGGAACGCCAATCGACGCGCCCCCTCAGCTGTCCATCGAATGTCACAAACATTAAATGCTGAACTGACAGAGTTGGCAGCACGCCTCCCAAAGTCTGAACAGTCGGCAGCTTTTTCAGAAGACGAAGCGTCGGCAACGCCAGCATCATCATGACTTTACTCCGACGGCTACTGCCACGTGGCCACTCAACCACCCGCATGCGCCTTTTCAGCCATGCATCCAAATCTGCATGCACCTCAAAAGCCATGCGCCTCAGACTCTTCACTGATCCCTAAAGACGGAAGGAAAGTCTCCATTTGAAGCTCTGCATGCGCCTCAAAAGCCATGCGCCCCAGACTACTCTCTGATCCCAAAAGACAGAAGGGAAGTCGCCTGCATGCGCCTCAAAAGCCATGCGCCCAGAATGGTTTGTGACTCATAAAGGTTACGAGCCAAAGTCTCCTCATGCGCCCAATCTTAGGCACATCCTACCAGTTCATTCCCCCATCAAATCCGAGATCTCCGAGCCATGGGTCGATGACACGCGTCCTTTGACTCAACTCACCCAAGATCTCAGCAATAGAAAGATCTTCTCCTCTGCTACGTGCCGGCTCACAACAGCAAGATGAAGAAGTAAACCCCTCGATCAGGGCGCACCACCCATGCGCCTCCATCAGCAATCAACACGTGGCGTCCCCATGCACCAGCGCATCCTACATATGCGCGCATGAGCAGCCAACCTGCCCAGCTATAAATAGAGGAATCATTTCCTTCTTTCACACACACACACATACGAACGAACATACCACCAGAGAGGCAGATACAGACACTCAACGTCTTCCTCCTCTCAGCAAGCTCCAGCATCCAGAGCAACCCAAACCTTCAGAGAACCGATAACCGTCGTCAGCTCGTCAACGTATTACCACTCGCTCCATCGGCACAAGGGACCCAGATAAACAAAAGTGTACTCCTATGACTACGTCTAAAGTCCTATATTGTAACACTGTTCTGTTTGTATTGAAATTACAATCAAAGAATTTTAATGGCAAACAAGCTGGCAACTCTGCCGGGGACCTCTTTCTCGTCCACCGAGAAAGTCGTGTCGCAAGCCGACGACGTGAAGGTGGGCTCCTCCCACAAGATGCTGGTCGTACGCCTCAATCAACAGGCGTATGAGGATTTCATATCTGAAGGCAGTGCGAGTCCTTCGAAGCGACTGCCGAAGCCGAAGAAGACCCGTCGAGTCTGGGTGCGCAAGGTCGACGCCTCGGGCACTACCACCGAAGGGGATGCGCCAATCCAGCCTTCCCTTCCTGCTGACGTCCTCAGCAACCAAGATACGCCCGCTGGTGCAGCGCATCTCTCGGGGAAACGTGCGGCTAACCACATTCCCCAGCCATCTCCCTCTCAGGCGAGGAAGATGCGTCGACGGAGCAGGGGCGCAGCCAATGCCCCGCGTATCACCTCTGATGCGCCACAGAATATCTCTGTCTTCGACAGACTCACTCGCTGTAGTAGCGAGAAAAATTTGGATTCTGAGTACTACACGCCCCAGCGGCTTGGTACGAAGAAGTCCAAGGCAGCACGGGCCATGCGTCCCAAACGTGCTATGCCAGCAACAAGCCAGAAGCATGCGCTCACAATCATGCGCGCTGCTGATGGTAAGTTGTACAAGGTTGACTCGAGTGCTGCGGCGCCGAGAACGAGCCGACCTTCAAAGCCCTTGTCTCACTTGGGCGCATCTACTGCGTGCACAACCAAGTCGAGCAAGGCAAATCCAGTGGTCTTGAACTCCCGTGCCTCCTCCGGTGGTGCGTTTGAGGTCCGTTCAAGTCACTCCAACTGTTGTGGTTCCCCCACTACTGATCGGGATGCCTGTTTGGTATTAGATCAGGGGGCGCAGCACTCACCTGACCACCCCGGCGTTTGGCTTTGCTATGCGCCTGAAGGGGGTGTGAAGGTAGCACTCTTCTCCAACGATCTGCGTAACATGATCACTCACAAGCGCCGGTCAGGAGAGTCGACCAACAAGCATGAGGCACCTCTCACGGGGCATACTTGTGCGGTGGTCACCATTAACTGCTGTTGCAACGCGGCAGTACCAGCAAGGCAGTCAGTCTTTCAGCGGCTGCAATCATCGACACCCCTCCGACATCGCCTTGGGATGAAGGTGTCAACGGAAGAGGAACCAAGGGATGCTTCATGCAACGTGATCTCCAACTCCTCGTCAGTCCGAAAGATGACCGGCAATTCCTCGTCCTCATCCAAAAGCCAACCAAGGAAAACCAAGGCAGCTGTCTCGGCCTCCGGAGTGTTCGAAGGCACTCGGTCGAGGAAGAAGTTCTTGGAGGAAGCGGTGGATAGTCAGACCCTTGTTGAGCCTCCTTCCGAAGACGAAGATGTCCAAAGCACAGCTGTGGCGGATCTTCATCCTCGAGGCGAAGTCAGCCTCCCGGAAGCCCCTCAAAATGAGGATGTCCCCCCAGAACATAGCTGGGGGTAGTTCCGGAGACGAAGAGACCCTTCAAGACAGAGCTGAGGGTAATCAGACCCTTGCAGATGCGCCCGTCGAGAATGACCTCCAGAACGTGGCTGGGGGTAGCCCAGATGAAGCTTCAGGGGAGGCAACTCCCCTACAAGGGAGTGAGGCCGATAGTGAGGCCTCGACTCATCCATCCACTCCCGGCCGCGTTATGACAGTGAACGTGACTGAGGTTGATGTCGAGTCTGATGCGCCGCCGCAGGACATCGTCCAGCGCATAGACACATTAGAGGGAAGACTCAAAACCCTCTCTGCTTCCATACAAATACTGACTCAGGCGGTGTTTGAAATACGGTCGACCTTGACCCGAACGCCTTCGACCGGTCCCGACCCAGGGGCCAATGGGGAGTCGAGTGTACCCCTTCAACGGGTATCCTCAGACATAGACCGCCGAGAAGTACCCCGGACGTCTGAGCCCTCAAACGCTCAACTCCAGGTGGTACCACCTTCCCCGACTCCCAGCTCCACGGAGGATGTGGTCGAAATGATCAAGGACTTGAGGGAGCGCTTTGAGTCCAAGAACAGGCAAGAGGAGCACCAGAAGATGGGCATCCCCCAACCCTATCCCCTCGAGTGGAACAAGGTGGTTTATCCTCCAAAGTATAAACCACAAACACTGACGCCATACGACGGGAAGGACTCTCCGCGTCGCTACCTGACGTACTTCCAGTCCCAAACGGGACATCTCCCGAATGAGGATGCACTCCTCACTAGCATATTTATCGGAGCATTGAAGGGAGTGGCGTATGACTGGTACTGCAGCCTCCCTGACAATTCTATCTCATCCTTCGATGATTTGACGCACCTCTTCCTCGACCGCTTCTACGACGGCGGGAAAGACATGACGATTGTGTCCCTCATAGAGATACGCCAGAAGGATAAGGAAACGGTTCGGATGTTCATCGAACGCTTCCGACAGGCCTGCTTCAGACTACCTCCAGGCATGCCGGAACATGCGCTCCTCTCCTCTTGCAGCATGAACATGCTGCCTGCAGTCAAACTCTGGCTCAACTCTACTCCCCCTCCCGACTGGAGCTCCCTGATCATCGAAGCAGAAGCCGCAGAAAAGAAGGCGGCCAATACACGTCTTCTGGGGGTCAGCTTTCCTGCCTTTGATGACAAGGGGGAAAGGTCTACAGCCAACAACCTCGAGCGTGAGACAAAGGGGAAGCAGGCATTGACTGTTAATGTCTCAAAAGGCGCATATGCGCCTACTCAGAAGCCTCCACTTGCACCAAGGCCCAAGGAGGTTTATTCGTTCAACGACGAAGACACCTTGCAACTTTTTAAAATACTGAAGCAGGGTGACAAGATCAAGCTACCGGACCCAAAGCGGCCCGATGAAGTTGGGAAAGTGGACAATCCGAGGTACTGTCACTACCATCGATTTGTCGGACACCCGACCAAGGACTGTTATGTCCTCAAGAATTACATCCAGCGCATGATCAATGCGGATGTAATCTCTGTCGACTACGAAGAGAAGACGGTGTCAGCCAATGTGGTGTCACTCCAGTTCGGTACCTTGCTGCCGACTACCACACAAAATGGCGTCGTCCCCATTCCTAAGGCGACAATGGAGGTGGTTAACTTGCCACCTACCCGTGACAATGTGAGTGGACTCATCCCACTCACTACATCTCTAGGAGAGGTCCTATGGGTCCACCCCGACCTCGTCCCCGAGGTGACTCAACCGGAGGTACGTCCTATATCCAAATCCAAAGGCAGAAAGATCAAGTCTTGCCGTATGGTCTCTTCTTCAACAGAAGAGGCACTCCCTGTGCAGACGCGTGCACAACAGAACACCCAACCCGACGAAACTGTCGCCGAGGTGGTGCCTCCTTGTACCGTCCCTGCTGTCCAAGAAGAGGGCCCGTCAAAGCCCTCAGCAGCCAATAAGCAGAAGCAGGTGGAGGCTCGTTTCGACAGACCTCTACGAAAGAAGAATGCTTCGGGGCTAGCCAAGCCCCACAACTTCGACATACTGGCACAACTGGCCAGTACCCCTGCCCGCCTATCTTTGTTCGAACTCCTGCGTCTTTCCAAAGATTCCCGAGAAGATCTCTGCGAAGCTCTAAAGGATGCCGAATCCTTTCTCAGTCAGGTCAAGCAGCCTGAAGGCCTCCCGACTACTTGTGCGCACTGTCATTGTGCGGATGAAGTTATCCTAAATATAACTTTTATCCAACAAGACATGCTGCTCAAGCACCACCGACATAACCGGCCGCTGTATTATACAGGGTATATAGGTTCAGTCAAGGTGAACCGGATTCAGATCGATCCGGTGTCTTCTCTCAACATCATTCCGAAGGCGCTGTTATCAACACTGGGATCCCAATGTACCGGCTGGCGCCCTCCAACACAACCATCAGCGGCTTCAACGCTAGCAAAAACAAGCCACTGGGCAAAATTCGACTGAAGTGTCACATCGGTAACCTCAAAACTGAGGTGACCTGCTATGTTGTGGATGCCGAGGTCAACTACAACATCCTGCTCGGTCGACCATGGCTACATGAGTACATGGTGGTGCCATCCACGCTCCACCAATGCATGAAATATGTATCCACCAACGGCGTCATCAGGACAGAGTTCGCAGACATCGATCCTTTCAAAGGGATTGAAGCCTACTTTACCGATTTCGACTTGTACAAATCACTTGACGAGGAGGAAGCCAATGATACTGATGACGGGGCAGAGACGGCAGCTGAGCCGGACATGGAGCCTGAGATGACTTCTGACGCCCCTTTGAAGATCCAACTCAAGGGCAAACCGCCCCAGAAGGTGCCTCCAATGAGCATCAAGCTACCAGGAAAAGCACCAACTCCTGAAGCTCCCCTGAAGATATGCCTCAAGGGAAAGCCGCCTCAAACATCGGCTCCCCTGGTGGCAAAATTACAGGGGAAGGCACCAATCACTGGAGGCGCAGTTGAGGCACCATTGAAGGTGTGCCTTAAGGGCAAGCCCCCGCAGTCATCTAAGACGCCAGGGAGGGCTCACATAACCCTCTCGGACCCCAAAATCAAAGCTGTGGTGGACTCTCCTGATCCAACCCCAGTGCTTACAGATGAGGAGCTTGGCGAATATATCTCTGCTGATGTAGATGCACCCTCCTTAGACAATATAATCCCACGGGATAAAATCTCGTATTTTATCAATAATAGAGTGTCTTTTAATTATTCTTGTCTTCCACATTGGAATGCCATGTATACATTAGATAACGCTCTACGGTCGTTGCAAACACAAATAATGACCGTTCATCATGTAAATCGAGTAGTCCCGTCTCAAGGAGTCTGTTACATAGTCCCTCCACGAAGTCGAGACGAAGGATCCATCATCTTCGGTAAAGTTGAGCGTCATCAAGACCTCCCGCCACTCGAGCCAGAACCAGATGCCGGCAGAATGCAACTCTATCGGTACACGGATAAGGCAAAGTACCTCATCCAAAAGATGGGCTACGACCTAAAAAGCGACAAAGGCCTAAACTACGGCAAAGGTCGACGTCTCCCACTCCAGCTTCCAACACCTAAAGGAAAGCCGCAGGACTACTACAATAAAACTCGACGGGGGGTGGGCTATGTCACGCCGCCATCAACTCCAGAGAGTTCAGACGCAGAAGACGTAGAATATTCCCACTCGTCTGAAGCATCGACTTGGGATTCCGATACCAGTATCGAATCTGTCTTCAGAAAAGTGCTGTCAGCTAATATGACATCAGCACAACCTCAAAAAGGTGAAGGCGAAGACCAAGCACCGGAACCCTTCGAAGAAGAACCCTGGGCCCAACGCCTAGGAGAACAATGGGAGTCTCGTTTTGAGTTACGTGAACCTCCCACCGAAGACGAAGTCGAGCAGATCGACCTTGGAGACGGGTCTTCTTCCAAACCCATCTTCATCAGCAAAAGCCTAGAAGGAGAAGACCGAGAGTCTTTAATCCAACTGGCTAAGGAGTATATCGACGTCTTCGCCTGGAGCTACGAAGATATGCCGGGACTTGATCCCCAGATTGCGATACATAGGTTGAATATCTTGCATGATGCCAAGCCTATCAAGCAACAACAGCGGCACTTTCGTCCGGACATCATGAACGCCATCGATCAGGAGGTAGACAAACTCTTGACTAGCGGCTTCATCCGTGAAGAGCAACACCCAGATTGGGTAGCCAACATCGTACCTGTCACCAAAAAGAATGGGAAGATACGAGTCTGTATCGACTTCAGGGATCTCAAGTCTGCTTGCCCGGAGGACGAATTCCTACTTCCAATCACTGACGTGATGATCGACAACACGTGTGGCTTCGAACGCATGTCTTTTATGGACAGGTATTCAGGCTACAATCAAATCAAGATGTTCCCCGATGACGCAAAATATATGTCATTCAGGACTCCAAAGGGTATTTTCTGCTACACAGTGATGCCCTTCGGCTTGAAGAACGCCGGTGCGACATACCAACGAGCTATGAGCACCATCTTCCATCAACATCTTCGCAAGACAGTCGAATGCTATGTTGACGACATCGCAGTCAAGAGCCGCCATAAAGGAGATCACCTACAGGACCTGAAGACAGTCTTCGATCTCATGCGGGCACATCAACTCAAGATGAACCCCGCTAAATCCTTCCTGGGGGTTTTTAGCGGAAAATTCTTGGGCTTTGTCATCACGGCGAAAGGCATTCATGTTGATCCCGAGAAAACCATAGCCATCCTCAACATGGACCCTCCGAAGAATCTTCGAGGCCTACAGGGACGTTTTGCGTACATCCGGAGGTTCATAGCAAATCTTTCCGGTAAATGTCAACCCTTTACTCAGCTCATGAAGAAGGGAGTCTCTTACGTCTGGACAGAGGAGTGCCAAAAGGCTTTCGACGACATCAAGGCTTACTTGACAAGCCCGCCAGTCTTGGTAGCACCTGTCGCCAGTAAACCATTTCTCCTCTACGTTCGTGCCATGGATCATTCCCTGGGTGCTCTGCTGGCTCAAAATAGCGATACAGGCTACGAGCAAGCGATCTACTACCTCAGTCGAACACTCATCGGGCTGAACATCGGTACAACCCAGTTGAAAAGGAATGCTTGGCCTTGGTGTTTGCCATCCAGAAGACTCGCCATTGTGTCTCGGGCCAGACAATTCATGTCATCTTCCGAGTCAATCCACTCAGAGTCCTCATGACGAAGCCAGGGTCATTAAACTCCCGGCTAGCTACATGGGCGATCCTGCTAACACCATACAACATGGTGTTTGTGCCACAAAAAGCCGTTAAGGGTCAGGCCCTGGCTGACTTTTTAGCGGCACACCCCATCCCGGAGTCCTTAAGACTCTATGAAGACATCCCAGATGAGGTCCAAGAATCAAACGTCATCGAAGGAAGCTCCGTTTGGCGGATGTTTTTCGATGGCCCTTCAAGAACAGGCCCCAAAGGCCAGATCGTCGCAGGAGTGGGGGTAGTCTTAGTCTCCCCCGATCAGCTAGTCATCCAGCGTGCTTACTCTCTTTCGAAGCCGTGCTCCAACAACGTGGCCGAGTACAACGCGCTCATTATGGGACTCCAGCTGGCACAACAGCTGGCGGTAGATTATCTAGAAGCCTACAGCGACTCAAAACTCATCGTAAACCAGATCCGAGGGCAATACGAGGTTCGCCATGAAGATCTGATCCCTTACCATGAAGTTGCATTGAACTTCGTTTCAACCTTCACCGGGTTTTTCATCGAACACGTACCTCGCCTACAAAATCTGGAGGCTGATGCTCTGGCTGGCCTCGCGGCCGCATTAGCAGCACCCCTTGGGACTCAACACTACGTCACGGTAGTTGGCCGAGACTTGGTTTGTCCTAGAAACAACCTATGCTTACGAGTGGACCACGCCATACCGACAAGAACTGGTGTTAATGTCCGAGATTGGAGGTTCCCGTTCATCGACTTCGTCGTCTACGGAATTCTCCCAGAGGACCCGAAGGAAGCCGTCTCAGTCAAGAGACGTTCTCTTCGATTCTACTATGATACAGCCACTAAAATGCTGTACCGACGCTCCTATGATGGGCTTCTCCTTCGATGCATGTCCAACGAAGAGGCGACCGATGCTCTTCAAGAAGCTCATGACGGAACTTGCGGAGCTCATCAACCTGGTCCTAAGTTGCAGGACCGACTGCGACGTATGGGCTACTATTGGCCAACCATGGCCGCTGATGCTGTCGACTATGCTAAGAAGTGCCATGCGTGCCAACTTCACGCAGACTTCATTCATACGCCGTCAGAACCACTACATCCTACAGTCGCCTCCTGGCCCTTCGAAGCCTGGAGCATGGACATTGTAGGACCGATCACCCCTCCTTCATCAAGGGGGCACTGCTTTATCCTGGCCATTACCGATTACTTCTCTAAGTGGGCAGAAGCAGTCCCATTGGAGGAAGTAAAGAGCTCCAGGGTGGTCAGCTTTATCAAACACCACGTTATCTACCGTTTCGGAGTACCCCGGAGGATCATCCACGATAATGGCCCTCAGTTCATCAGACATGTTTTCAGCAGATTCTGTGACAAGAATCGCATTCAAAACGTGGCATCAACCGCCTACAATCCGGCAGCAAACGGATTGGCCGAGGCGTTCAACAAAACTATCGTTAGGCTGCTCAAAAAAGTCGTGTCATCCAACAAACGCGACTGGGACGAAAAGCTTGGCGAATGTCTTTGGGCCTACCGCACAACGGTACGAACCCCAACAGGCAA
The DNA here is from genome assembly GCA_029216955.1 of Iris pallida. NCBI lineage: Eukaryota > Viridiplantae > Streptophyta > Magnoliopsida > Asparagales > Iridaceae > Iris > Iris pallida. The sequence continues at coordinate 13,143,843 of JANAVB010033820.1, read as the reverse complement.
CACACCATTCTTCCTGGTCTACGAGAGTGAAGCGGTACTGCCTCTCAAGATCCAGATACCCTCACTCCGCGTGGCAATCACAAACAAACTCACAGAAGAGGACAATCAACGTCGTCGTCTGCGAAAGCTGGAGGCACTTGACGAAAAGTGTCTCCTAGCTCAACAACGTATCGAACTTTATGTAGTGCCCCGACCCGCAAGATGCCTTATGATGGATGGTTGGTTCGATGAAGCCTTGTTGGACTTGGAATTTTGCGAAGGATCGCTTGGAAGGCTATGCGATCGTGGCGGGAATCGTCCTATGAATGTGAGTAGTGTTGAACCCTTCAAAGATCCTTTAGCTTCACGCTTAAAATAAGGATAGTATGCTATGTTTCTTGTTGAATTGCTCAATAACACCTTGCATGGAATTCGGAAAGATAATGAAAGATAATAATCACATGAACGTAAACTGTTGTGGCTAGATGAATTGTATGCTTATACGCTGTTGCGATGAATTACATGACAGGTGAAAGCGAAGTCCCAAATACTTGGGCAGGTGAGTATATTGAGCTTTGGCTCAATGAATCGATGGCAAAACAGATGTTAAGACCCAAAGAACTGGGCAGTGAGTATGCTTGAATTGCATTCAAATGAATGAATGCTAAACAGGTGCTAAGTCCCAGGAACTGGGCGGTAAGTACATTGAGTTGGTTGGAAAGAGGTATGATATCAAAGATGTGGCAAAGAGATTAGAAAACAACATTCTATTATCCTGTGCCGATGTAGAATGTTGGTTTCACTAAGACCCTGGATTAGGCAGATGATAATGTGAGCATTAGCTCAAGGCAAGATGGCTAGATGGCAAGATGGATGAGATTGATGGTTTTGCTTAGTTTTCCTTATCATGCATTATATGTTTTCTTCTTAGATAAGTTGCATATAGTTGCATGGTCATGGACAACTTGTCGACAAGGTGGTTTCTCGAACGGTATTCCTGGGCCATGGAACCCGGTTCGTCCTAGGGGAAACCAATGCCGAAGTAGTGGCAGTGCTGAAGTAGTAGCACGGTATACAGGACTTGCAGTGGGGCTAGCTACCTGCACTGTAAGGGCGCTGTATACCTGTAAGACGGTCCAGGATGGCGTGTCGCCAGTGACCTTCATATAGATAGGTCAGGTGCTAATGATGTCTTATGCAGGCAGAGTAAGTTATTACTCAAATACAGGGAAGGATATCGGCTGTTGGTAAGAATCACCCGAACGGTGATATTCATATTGAATCATGATATTGTTCCTAACAATGTCTTGTGCAGGCAGAGTAAGTATTATAATTGTACAGGGATAGCTACACGACCGTGGGTAAGAATCACCAAAGGGTGATAACAGTATGCTTTTAATTATGTTGGCTATGAGATTTGCATGCTTTACTTCTTGTCGGCTATAACATGAAATTGACCCTAAGGCAACGAGAAAGACCATTGATAATAATGTTCTGTAACATGATTACTTAGTGCTGTCTTCTTAGGTGAGTTGGGCCAGCACCGCTCGCCAGTACATTGATGATGTACTGACCCACGTTGTGGGCAATATTACAGGTGTTTGCTTGGGGGAAATCCTGTGAATCAGTGCTTGGCATCGATGAATCGGATGGGTGTGCAGAAGCTCTTCTTTCAAGACGATGTTTTCTGCTATACGGGACATAATGTATGGAACAGTGGAACTCAGATGTACCAGTGAGATTGTAGCCAAATTTGCAAGTCATTGTAAAGAAGTCGTTATATTCATTTGTAGCCTAAAGGGCAAGTGTATACATTCAGTCGGCTATTTAAGAGCCTTGTAAACAATTGTAAACTCTGTATCCTGCTGCAAGTCTTGTAATCCATTTTGATTATCAATAAAGAGATACATTTCTTCATAAATTGTGTGACTTCAATTTATCTGCTTGGTTCCGCTGCCTTGTCGATGTTTTCTGAGAATTACCAGGAACTGTAATGGTTTTGCCTTGTACAAGTGCAATCTAGACTTGTACGGCATCACGCCCAGTGGCTTGTTTTCGATCCTCCAGGATCGGGGCGTGACATAATGGTATCAGAGCACGGCTTTACGTCCTTGGCTTCCTATTCGATTTGTTTCGAATCAATGTTGCTACTAAGATGATTCTAAGCTGCTTCCGCGATGATTCAAAGATTGCTTCCGAGATTATTCAAAGTTGCTTCCGCGGTGAATCAAAGTTGCTTCCGCGAATACTCAAAGTTGCTTCCGCGATGAAATCAAAGTTGCCTCTATGATGATTCATAGTGCTTCTGCGATTGTTCTGTGTTGCTTCCAAACTATTCTATGTTGTTCCCTTAACTGAAAGTCCGTTGATCATTCTAACCTCTCACTGGGTGTTCCATACAATAAGTCTAAATATGTGGGCTGTGATATGTGTGCTTTGTTGAATTTCTAAAAGATACCAAAAAGAATAACAATGATGCGATGCGTAAGTTTGTGATGTATGCTGGATGTCTTGTGTGTGGGATTCTTTGAATCGATTGTTATGCAGCAATCGACAGTGGGTGATGGCATGGTATGTTGGAACAGAATGTGCATGGATTTCAGTGAATGGGAATCGACAGAATTTTGAGTCGGTATTTGTGGTCAGCATAACCACTGCAGGATGGATTGTCCATATGGGACGTTGGTTTGATGCGAAGGAATATTGTGTTTGGAATGGCTTGAGCTCTGGGTGGTATATTACATATACCCTTGTCGTGATAAGATGTCCCTTGACCCTTGATGTGTCTATGATTTTGTGATTGCTTTACCTATAAGGTAGTGGGTGGTATCGAATCGTAGCTGAGCTTACGATTGATACATGTTGGCTAGGCGTGTTCCTTGATTGTTAAGTTGGATGACCCATTGTGAGATTTTGATGTGTTCAGATGAACCATCGCAAGACCTCGTCGGTTAGCATTATGTTGGGTAATAAGAGAATTGAGAATATGAAATGAATGACTTGGTTGGGAATGAAATGATTTTTAGATTCAGGCGAGTACTTGAATCAGTTGGGCAGAAGGATTGTAGGCTTGGTAACGATAGTGTGGTGTTGCTATCGAATGATTTTGCGGGAATAACTATGGACCAAATATTGAACGATGTTGGAATTGAGTTAAAGAAATTGCATGTTGGATATCGATAGAACTGATGGTAATGTTAGACGCTTATCGGGATGTTGCGAATGATTTAGAAGATGCAGAGAGTTGCATCGACGACCGAAAAGTTAGAGAATGGACTTGTGGAATAGATGATCTTAGCACGTGGTGCAGTGTGCTTGAAGGAAATTGATGTCCCGAATTAACAAGTTATGACCCTTGACTATTTTGAGGCATAGAGAATGGGTACTTGTCCCTTGATGTACGAAGAGTAGATGTTCCTTACGAGAGTCGAATGGCTGGAATACAAATAAGTATCGAGGTGCAGCGATATGTAATAGACCCTGTCAATAGATGATGTTGTCGCATGGATAACAAGTTTGGTAGGATATAGAATTGTGGGATTATGACTTAGCTAATTAAGTTATGTCATATGCAATTGGATGATCGAAGTAAGAATGCTAGATGATTAGTGCTATAGAGATTGGATTGGTGCATGAATAGTAAATCTTCTTATGGAATCAGAAGAAGATGATACAAAACTAATATTGATGGTTAACGTGAATTGCTAAGAGATGTCCGTGTTGGTGTTAGAAAATTTATAAATGATGCCTCGAAAGAAATATGATTATAGTTGCCTTATTTTTGTTGGTTAAAAGAGTACGGACTGTATCGATGATCTAAGAATGTGGGAAACGAATATGTCGCGAAGAGACCGTAGGAAGAGATCATAAGTGGTAAACTATTGAGATAACAATGTCGGATGATGACTCAGAATAGTTGACCCGATTGAATAGACATATGAGTACGATATGAGGATGCAAGTCGGATTGAACAAGTGATGCTGTGTCTATGCAAGTTGGAAATTGAAATCTTGGATACTCGATTAAGGAATTTTATATGATAGCTTCGAGATTGGCTCATAGAGTTGTGGGATAGAATTATTGGATAGAATTGTCGGATAGATTTTGTTGGTTGCGGGTAAGTCTAGAATGAGACTTTGTTGGGTATGACTCGAGTATGAGTACGGGTAGAAAGACTTAACCCTAGATTGTCGGTTGGTTGCCTAGATTGTCGGCTGGTTGCCTAGAGTGTCGATTTGTTACCTAGATTGTTGGTTGCTTGATTAAGTCTCAGATTGGTTGGCTATGTTCTTCAGTTGTCCGTGTTGGGTATAAGTTCATAAGATTGGGGTGGCGTCCCATGTCCCTAAGTTGGTCAGAGCATAGAGTTGCCCTATGTTGAGAATTGATTGCCTCTAAGATAAGAGATAAGTATGTCCCTGATAGCTACTCATCTCATATGGGTTAGCTGAATGTCTGGTTTAGCTTAGGTTAGCTGACCGTAGAGACTTGATTGTATGCTAAGTTGACTATTGGAAAACCGTAGGATGTCCCTATTGGTGTTGCGTGAGTATAGTTGGAATGAATAAGATGTGTTGGAAGGTAGGCTTTGGAATGGAATAGATATTTGGAAAATTTTGATGTTATAATGTTGGATGGGATGACGGATCATGTTGGTTTCGGAAATTGAGTTGCCTTGGTTGAAATGTTGGGAATTGTTAGAACTGGTTGGATTGGTTGATTGATATTGAGCTGCGAAAATTGTTGGTAGTGCTTTGAGATAGTTGGAATAATTCCATTGACCGAATCAGAATTGAGGATAAGTGTAATGACGGAATTGGATAATACATGTAGTCGAGATCGGCGAGATGTGAATGTGAATATGAATGACCCTCAGAATTAATGTTGCTGGAATATGATAGTTGCCTATACGAGAGGATAAATATTGTTGGCTTGATCAATACGAAGAAACATTTGAGTACAATGAGAAATATTACTAGAGTGGGATGATGGTACAATTTGAAGGATGGTACAATTTGGAAGATGGATCATGATTGGGAAATTTACAAGTTGCAAACAAAGTATATGGATGCGAACGATGATGAGTACAAGATTTGACCGATGAGAATCGGGGTATCGAAATAAAATGTTGCTATGGGATTTATCAACTTTGGTGGCATGGATGATAATGAACTTGAAAGGAATACTTGATACATCTAAGTCGAAATATTTTGGAAATTTTGGATCGGTTGAGGATAATTGCTTGAGTTGGAATTGGTAACATCTGTTGTGTTATTAGTTGGTTGGATATTGAATGAACAAGTGGGATTATACGAGATGCTCAAAAAGAATTACTGATGTTCGAAAAGGAAGGTACACCGTAGCTCGTTCGTTTTCTCTATCACTGAACTTGGCTGAAGTGCATGTATTTCGGGGACGCCTAAAATATGTGTATGATTCCAACTAAGTGGTATGCTGAATTCAAACGAAGCCACGGGGAGGATTATTATGTGCTAAGGATTTGCACGAGTGTCGGAGGAAAGATCAAAGATGGTAAACTATGTTGAATTATTTGGGATGCTGTAACGAGACGATACATTACTTGAAATCAATCGAGAGATTGCGAAGAAATATTAGATGGTACAAGTTGATTTTAGAGAAGTTTCATGAAAGCTTGGTTGAAGTTTTGGGGATGAGTTTTGTTTTAAGTTTCGAGGACGAAACTTTTTCTGGGTGGTATATATTGTAGTGCCCCGACCCGCAAGATGCCTTATGATGGATGGTTGGTTCGATGAAGCCTTGTTGGACTTGGAATTTTGCGAAGGATCGCTTGGAAGGCTATGCGATCGTGGCGGGAATCGTCCTATGAATGTGAGTAGTGTTGAACCCTTCAAAGATCCTTTAGCTTCACGCTTAAAATAAGGATAGTATGCTATGTTTCTTGTTGAATTGCTCAATAACACCTTGCATGGAATTCGGAAAGATAATGAAAGATAATAATCACATAAACGTAAACTGTTGTGGCTAGATGAATTGTATGCTTATACGCTGTTGCGATGAATTACATGACAGGTGAAAGCGAAGTCCCAAATACTTGGGCAGGTGAGTATATTGAGCTTTGGCTCAATGAATCGATGGCAAAACAGATGTTAAGACCCAAAGAACTGGGCAGTGAGTATGCTTGAATTGCATTCAAATGAATAAATGCTAAACAGGTGCTAAGTCCCAGGAACTGGGCGGTAAGTACATTGAGTTGGTTGGAAAGAGGTATGATATCAAAGATGTGGCAAAGAGATTAGAAAACAACATTCTATTATCCTGTGCCGATGTAGAATGTTGGTTTCACTAAGACCCTGGATTAGGCAGATGATAATGTGAGCATTAGCTCAAGGCAAGATGGCTAGATGGCAAGATGGATGAGATTGATGGTTTTGCTTAGTTTTCCTTATCATGCATTATATGTTTTCTTCTTAGATAAGTTGCATATAGTTGCATGGTCATGGACAACTTGTCGACAAGGTGGTTTCTCGAACGGTATTCCTGGGCCATGGAACCCGGTTCGTCCTAGGGGAAACCAATGCCGAAGTAGTGGCAGTGCTGAAGTAGTAGCACGGTATACAGGACTTGCAGTGGGGCTAGCTACCTGCACTGTAAGGGCGCTGTATACCTGTAAGACGGTCCAGGATGGCGTGTCGCCAGTGACCTTCATATAGATAGGTCAGGTGCTAATGATGTCTTATGCAGGCAGAGTAAGTTATTACTCAAATACAGGGAAGGATATCGGCTGTTGGTAAGAATCACCCGAACGGTGATATTCATATTGAATCATGATATTGTTCCTAACAATGTCTTGTGCAGGCAGAGTAAGTATTATAATTGTACAGGGATAGCTACACGACCGTGGGTAAGAATCACCAAAGGGTGATAACAGTATGCTTTTAATTATGTTGGCTATGAGATTTGCATGCTTTACTTCTTGTCGGCTATAACATGAAATTGACCCTAAGGCAACGAGAAAGACCATTGATAATAATGTTCTGTAACATGATTACTTAGTGCTGTCTTCTTAGGTGAGTTGGGCCAGCACCGCTCGCCAGTACATTGATGATGTACTGACCCACGTTGTGGGCAATATTACAGGTGTTTGCTTGGGGGAAATCCTGTGAATCAGTGCTTGGCATCGATGAATCGGATGGGTGTGCAGAAGCTCTTCTTTCAAGACGATGTTTTCTGCTATACGGGACATAATGTATGGAACAGTGGAACTCAGATGTACCAGTGAGATTGTAGCCAAATTTGCAAGTCATTGTAAAGAAGTCGTTATATTCATTTGTAGCCTAAAGGGCAAGTGTATACATTCAGTCGGCTATTTAAGAGCCTTGTAAACAATTGTAAACTCTGTATCCTGCTGCAAGTCTTGTAATCCATTTTGATTATCAATAAAGAGATACATTTCTTCATAAATTGTGTGACTTCAATTTATCTGCTTGGTTCCGCTGCCTTGTCGATGTTTTCTGAGAATTACCAGGAACTGTAATGGTTTTGCCTTGTACAAGTGCAATCTAGACTTGTACGGCATCACGCCCAGTGGCTTGTTTTCGATCCTCCGGGATCGGGGCGTGACACTTTACCAAGCCCGTATATCACAGGCTTTCAACAAGAAGGTCAAACAGAGAACTTTTCAAGTTGGCGACCTGGTTCTGGCAGTCAGGAGGCTGATGGTGTTAACTCACAAGACACCAGGAAAGTTTGAGCCCAAGTGGGAAGGACCTTTCATCTTTGAGACGGTATACTCAAACGGTGCTTACCGCCTCGCCAAACCCAATGGTGACTTGTTCATGATGCCCATCAACAGAAAGTTCCTGAAGAAGTACTACTCTTGACATCTTTCAGATATGTGCTTCCACAAGGGGATCTATGGACCCAATCATCAGGATTCACAGACAATTCCCTTCCAACAAAACCATACGCTTCCGGAACCCAGCTGTTCCGTAGCATCTTCCAGTAGAAAGACAACCACGTCCACATCACCTCTGAGTTATCCCTCTATACCCTGTAAAGCGGAATCTTACACTTCGTAAGCCTACGCTACCCTTCATGTTTACCACGTCCACATTACCTCTGAGTAAACATCTCGTACAAACAACCCTTACGTTGTCGTACATTGATCGCAGAACTTCCACGTCCACATCACCTCTGAGTTGTTCAGCGTATCCTCCAGGATCATTCCTATCACGTCCATAATACCTCTGAGTAGGAAGATTCTATCATTTGAACCTCAATGATTGTCACGTTACCTCTGAGCAAACATGTTGGTTCCTTCAAACTTATTATCTGTACCTAAAAGCCAAGGTGCGCAAAAGATAATAGGTCCACACAAATCATCAAGTTCATGATAACAAAAATGAACACATCACAAAAAAGTTGCGTACTTCTTTATTTTCTAAAAAAAAGAAAAAAAAAGAGTACAAAACTATACTATCCCCCAGCAAGAGTTGCAAAAAAATATAAAAAGGAGACGCTACAGTCCCTAAACATCTCCAGGGTTGGTTGAGAGCTCTCTAACTCGATGTCTCAAGTCGGCTGCATGAGTCTCCACAGTCGCCAGGACTCGACGCTCAGCTTCTTGACGCATCAATTCAACGGCCTCAGCGGAAGTATCATTCTCATGCTTCTCATCAAGCTGTTGTCGCTGCCGAGCCAGGGCAAGAGCCCGGTGAGTGAAGGTTGCTTCCTCCTTCTTGAATGCTACGTATTCAGCCTGGACACGTTCGGCATCTAACTGGAGTCGGGCCCGTTGGTCCTCAAGACGGTGCATCTGGGCGTTGATCTCCGTGATATTAGCGTCCAATGCAGCTCACATTTCTATTGTCTCCTTCATGGACTGAGACAACTGCCCCACCGCAGTCTCAGTTTCAGCCACCTCGTGCTCCCAGATGCTCACGGTGGCCTGGTAGGAAGACTCAATCTCAGCGATCAACTTCTCCTTCTCCGCATCTATCAAGACGGAAAGGTCATTTCGCTGGATGCGCTGAAGTTTCGTGAGCCGCTGGTCCAGCTCGATCACCGAAGCCTCCAGGATCTCGGCTATATGATCGTGGCCTTGGTGAACGCGGATCAGCTCGATATAAGGCATTGCCAGAGTTCTTACCGTCGTAAAACTCCCGTTAGCATCCATCACCGTAGATACACCCCTCTGTAGCATTTTATACACCCCCTCGACGATGAATTTCACATATTCATCTGCGTCCGCCAGCACCTGCGGCGTCATAGCAGGAGTTGAAGGGGCTGCTGTAGTTAGCGGACCGGAAGAAGATCTGCCAACCTCAACCTGCGAGACTGGAATCTCGGTATCAATAGGCTCTTCATCAACATGGGCCGGACTGCTAGCCCAAGGAGTCGAAGGAACAGAGGAAGCCGGCACAGGCGTCGAGATAGTACCCCAAGTAGGAGCAGCAACAGAGGGTTCCACACCCTTACCCTTCTCAAGTTTGGAGGAACCACCGACGTCAATGGCCACCTCTTCTGCCCCCAACGTCCTATCAACGGTCAGTACCTCTCCCGGCAGAACAGAGAGATCAACACTCATCTCCTGGCCCGCCCCGGGAGATAGGACTGGCAGATGAGTCTCATCCTTCTCAAGTCCCTCTGCAGGGACAGGATCTGTCGCTACCTCCTGATCGGTAGCCACCTCAACTTCCACGGGTGAGGCTGGGGTAGGACTCGACAATGATACAGCCGATCTCCCCTCATCATGACAAGGAGGGGAATCAACCCTCTCCTCCGTTCCAACCATATCTGTTGCCCCCGCAACTGACTCTTGCAACGCTGGAGGGACGTCATTGGAAGGCGACGAACTCCAATCCACTTCATCATCAGGATGCCTCGAGTCCGTAGGACCCTCAACGTCCAAGGCCTCCACAGCAGATTGTACCTTCCCAGAAGTTGTTGCAACCTCCGCAATTCTTTTAACAAAGTCAGAAGATACTGAAATCTCCACAGGAACATCTTCGGGACTCCCCTCCACGGGAGACATTATCATCGGTGGAATGCGCTCATCAGAAGAGCTTGCCACCTCCTTCGGTTTACTAACACCTGGTTTCGGAACACGGGTCTTCTTCTTCGATCCCTATAAGAAGAAAAGCATAAGCCACCAAAGTGACAAGATGGACCAGAATTACAGAGGACGCCTTACCTCAGCAGATCCCGCTGGCGTTTCAAGTGGCACTCCTATAGCCTTTGGAGTCGACGTCCTTCTCGGCCTTTTTGGTACAGAAGAACCAGCTTCTGTGTCGGCCCGCCTCTTCCCAACAGACGGATCTCTCACTGGTGCTGCAGCAGCAGCCCGATATCCCGCCAATTCTGGTGGACGATATGATCGGGCTGCCATCAACATATTCGTCGTGGCCTCCAACTGAGTTCCAACGATGAAACTAGTCTCTCTGTCATAACCAGGAGACGTAGTATTCATAGTGCAGTACAACTTGGCGGTCGAATACAGGATCTGTGGTCGGGGATTGTAAACGGGCACCGTAAACTGAACACCAGTGCACCCGGCATTATAATATTGCCAGCCCCGGGCTCCGTCCAGCAAACTACCGATGAACCCCAGACTGCTACTGGGATTCCTTAGCATCAGCTGAGTATAGCCAAACTGGCGAGCGAACCGGCTGGGCAGATATGGCTCCAGATAACATCTATTTTGGTTGCGATAGACCAGGTGAGAAGGCCGAATGCTTTGCAACCAACGAAAACCCCATTTCGGCAAAGTAATCGCATCTTCGCCCGAGTCAACTAAATCTTGATCGGCCTCGAAATCTTTGAAGATGGGGCCAACCTTGACAATCTCCCACCCCTGAAGGTAGGACAAAACCCTCCTGCAAACGGGAACGCCAGTGTATAACCACTTCCTCTTGTAGAAGCGGCGGATGAAGGCATCTCCTTCAACATGATCCTCCTCCGGACCGGGACTCATCACATTCGGATGATGCAAAATCAGCCATCCCATAAGATAATGGAAGGACAGCTCGGCCCGGGAAAAGTTGTCGTTGTTTCCTTTCCCGTGGATCACATCGTCAGCAAAAGATCTCAAACCCCGCAACAGGTTACACACCATCGCGGGGAGGAGAGCTAAAGGTCGTCCAAAGGCCAACTTCACGGCGGGTAAAATGAGGTTCCGATGTACCCTCTCTACGGCACTAGATCCGCCCGCAAACACACAATCTCGGAGCCATATCATCAAGTATGATGTCAGCACCGCTTTAGACGACATCCGGTGCGCGCAGTGCCAGAAGCAGCTATACGCGTTCTCACCCTCCTCATTGGAACGAGGAGTCCTCTCGTCCAGCCGGCTTATCTCAGACGTCACTTCCGCAGGTTTCAGCCCTTGCGGAGTCGTAAACCGGATCCTCGAAGGATCCATCAAATCCTGCTTGAAAACATAATCCCTCCAAGCAGTCACATGAGGCTGAGTCTTGACTTTGTTCTTCCGATGCATCAAATAATGATGGCTCGTCACTTCCTTGAAGACGGCCATCATCTCCGAGTTCTTATTTTCCAGAACCTGGATCTCTTTATTTGATGGAAAATATTCCTCGTACGGCTCCGAGCCCCAGGGAAGCTTGGACACTTCGTACTTCTCGTAGAGAGCTAACCCCAACTCCCCTATGGGAGTGTAAAAGGTGCCAGTCTGGGTATTGAACAACTCCAAAAGTACAAGAAACATAGGCTTATTGAGATCCACGCCAGCCTGCGTGGCACGGATGGCGGCTGTCAGCCCAATCTCCTTAAGCTCAGCCTTGAACTTCGAAAGTACCCAAGTGGTCAACTCGTCCCACCTCGAGATGTGATGACACCAACCTTCGACCCTAAAACTACCTTTCGGGTACATAACCTTCGATGTCAACATCCGGCTCGCGAAGGTTGGAGCATTGAAGGCAAAAGTGTCAGTTGGGACCTCACTGTAGAGGCTCCCAGGACGCAAAGTTTGACAACTGAATGAGGGACTAGTTCGTGAAGCAGATAGGGTATCCCTTTGATTTAAGGTAGCATCAATCGAAAGAGCACCTCCTAGAGCCCCTCCCAGAGAAGGAGTAAGTTCCCAGGATATCCTTCTCTTCGAAGCTAGACGATAGAAGGCTGTCAACGGCAACTGGCGGTCGAGTTGTCGCATGTACAGTACCATGTCTTTTGCTGAAAAGAACCAGTCTTCTTTGACCTTCAGTATCTTCGCTTCCGTGAAGATCAGGCGGTCACCAAACAAAAAGACGAGTCTCAAGAAGGTCACATCTCCGGATTCAGCAGATTTCAGTTTTTCGCTCTCCATCATACTCTGGAGAAAAGTTGGCAACTGGTTCTGGATCTGCAGCACCCTTTCAGGAGGTTGATCCTGTAAGATAACACCTTTGGCAGGATTGACAACAGCTGTAACACCCAGTTTTCCAGATAAGGGTATTTTTGAAATTTTGTAATTATAATTATTATTTATTGATATTTATTTCATATTATGATTTTTGGTAATTTTTAATAATTTTTAAACTATTTAAAACTGTTTTTAGTCATGACTTGTGATTTTGATGTGCTGCTAGAGAAACCTGAGAGACTACATGACCTAGAGCCTAACCACATCATTAGGACGATTTAATTGTTATTTTTAGCCTAGGGATATTTTGGTTATTTTGACTTATTTGATTTATTTGGTGATTTGTTGAATTGGTGAATTTTTGGTTGACTTGACTTGTTGAGACCTAGTGAGCTAGCCTAGAAGCTAACCCTAGCCATGGTGACCCTAGTCTAACTTAGGTTAACCTACATTTAGTCATTAAAAACTAATTTTAGAATGAGGGGATTTGGTTTAGTGCATTTAAGTCATGGTTCATGGTTTCATGAAATGACTTATGGCTAAATGATTTATTTTGATCATGACTTGGCCCATGGCCCATAACTAGAAGCCCTAAACCTAACAAAACCCTAAATGACCAGCCATAGGGATCCCCACCCTATATAAACACTTATTCTCTAGGGCTTGCCTCCTTCTTTCATTCATTTCAACATTGGAGAAAGAAAGGTATTGTCCCTCTTCCAAAAATCCCCATAAATTCATTTTAATCCCTTTTTAATCCTAGTTTCTAGCATTAGAACCTAACACTCTCCTATTTTCTGATTTCTGAGTTTAATCACAGCCTTGGGTCAATTTGGAGCTTTTGACACCAAGAGGAAGAATCCCCCATTTGAGGCTTTTCTAAGCTTTTTGCACACATAGGTAAAACCCTTTAAATTGATTTAAACTTCAATTTTCTTTGCATATAGGGCTAGATCTAGGAGTCCCCTAGGTGTCCCTGAAATTTGGGTGGATTTCGTGTCCGTTTGGTGTCCGTATCGGACATGTGTCGTAGTGTGGTGTAGGTGTTTGTTGAAATGCCTCTAAGGATTTTAATTTTGATTTTTGCTAAAATAATTATATGATTTTGAAGCTCTTGATGTGTACATTAATATTATTGAGGACTGAGTTGGTTTTTGTGCGCATTTCGTGTCCAAAATGGACACGCAAGTCGTGCACGACACAGCGCACAGGCACCGTGCGCTCCTCTGCTGCTCGGGGTCGACACAGGACACGACACGGGCTCTCGTGAGCTAATTTTTTGTGTACATGTGGGGGCATTGTCTGCCATCACCCACACAAAATTTCACGAGCTCTCGTGCACTGTGCGCGAATAAATCGCGTTCGCACGGGTCACGCACTGTCACTTCACGCACAGAAATCGTTCACTGATACGCACTATTTCCTTTGGACACGACTCACGTGGACATAATACAGACACGTGTACACGAACACCTAGACCTACCCTAGCCACGTGCATGAGCACGAGACTCCTCGTGCCACGTGTCGAGCTCTATCCTCCTCGACATGGCAGCACGAGGTCACTGCTTCACTGTTTTACTGACACTTAGATTTCACACATTTTGACACTTCGTGTCCTATTTATTGGACACGTCTAGCTTCTTAGGACACATGGAGTATGCCTACACCTCTGACACATATTTTATGGTTTGGAATGATTTGGTTGCATGAACTATGTGTATGAACTGTCCTATTTTCTGATACACAATACATTGTTCAGTTTTCAGAGATTAGGTTGTATATTTCAATTAATTGTAATGTTAATTGCCAAATAGATTCCAACATATATATTAGTTACTAAATTATTGGAATATAGTTGTGTTTGAGCATTAGGTTTTGTTTTGGTTTTGGGGCTGAAATTTCTGAGTTTGACATATATATATTAGATTTACACACACACACATTGATCCTGTCACATTGCCACTAATTTCCTATACTCCCTATCACACACACACAGTTAGTTGACACCTAAACATCTGTGACACTTTTGACACATTGGCTCACTCATGCTACACACACACTGTCCTGATTATCACTCACATTCACTGTTAGCTATAGGTCTGAGATGACTGAGTTTCTATCCTAAAAACTTCACAAATGTACACCATGTCCTTAACCTATCTGACATAGTCCTGAGAACATTTCCCCCTCACTGTTTTGTTGGGCACAACCACATTTCAGTCATGAACATGTGATACTCAGATTTGAGTTCAGTCCAAAATTGTATGGACAGTCCCTGCCCATTTTGGTAATTGATTTTTTTTTGAACTGAAATTGAAGTCAATTTGCCATGTATACATCTGAATTTATATATGGGTTTCAGTATTGGTTTGAATGAATTGGGGTTGAGTTATTTCCCCTGTTTTCTGAGATACTCACTTCTATACACACTTTTGAACTTAAAATCTATGATTCCAGCTGATCTGAGAATTCCTAATGTTTAAATGTTAACTCTGAATGTTGTAAACTGAGAACATGTTTCTTTTGACTGAGAATTTGGAATGGTAAAACTGAGAATGCAATTATAGGATTGGTTGTGAACTATCCTACTATTTTGGTTCAGTTTTCCTGTTAGTTTAGGACTGTTGATTCAACTGTGGTTAACTGAGTTTACATTCTGTTAATCCCCCTCTCTAAAAACTGATTTTTGACATATTGTTTGAACTGTTGGTTTGTTTTCCTTTTTTTGTAATTATTAAATTCTGAGATAACTTAAGTATTGATTCACTGTCAGGTTTTGTTTCACTGTAAGTTTTGATTCATGATATTAATCTAAGAATATGGTGTTCTCCCATATACACACACATTTCATTTTCTTCATTTCTATGTATCATTATACACAACCTGAGAATTCCTATTACTGTCACACACAGTTTAACATTCCACACTGTTTCACACACACACACATGGTTGATTTTCTGAGAACTACAAATCTGGAATTGGTTGATAACTTTTATGTATATTAGCTATAACTTTTGGACTGGAATGTCAGGTATTGGTGTTTATTGTTAGGCTGAAACGTAGGTTTCAGAGATGGAATGTCAGGTTGGTAAGTTGTGAGGTTTAGCCATGCTTGGCTTGCTTAGCATTAGCAAGGTAGTAGAGATAGGAGCATGTGCATTGGCAGTAGTAGCTGCTCTTGGGCAGGCAAGAGTATTGCTTGGCCTTGCCATGCCTTGGCAGTATCACAACAGGCAGAGCATAGCCTGCAATAGCATTTACAGCATGCAGCTAGGCAGCAGTTGGTTTGCATTGCATTGCCTTGGCTTTGCATTGCATTGCACAGCAGCATCTTGGTTTGCTTTGCATTACCTTGGCTGCCAGGCTTTCTTTTGCAGCAAGCATTGTACAACAGGCAGTAGCAGCATCTGCCCTGCTGCACTAGGCAGCAGGGGATCCTCCCTTGCAGGAAGCTTGGGTTTCCAGGTTCCCTGGGGAGTTGGGTTTGAGTTAGTATATTAGATTAGTATAGCTAGTATTAGTTAGGACTGTTAGTGTCAGTTATTTAGTCTTCATATATGTGTATGTGTGTGTGTTTTGAGTGTCTTTAGGATATGAGTTAGTGTGTGCCTTTAGGTAGAGCCATGAGGGTATTGAGGGCTAGGCAGGGAATAGGCAAAGGTAGAGTATAGAGTAAAATATGGAAATAGGATTGGTACCTAGGTAATGGGATAAGGGGTAATGTGTTTCATGAGTTTGTTAACCTGAGTTTTGGGGTGTTCATGAGAAATCAGAGATTTATGTTGCCTTTACTGATTTTTCCCTATTCCTATATCACTGTTTGCACACTAGCACAACACTCTCATACCCTTACACTCACACACACATGCAATGTATCACTATCACTCTCTACCTATACACACACACACAGGTATCTAGTTACATTGACACCCTCTAGTACTCTCTACACATAATTGTCTATACACACACACCCTCATATGTTTTCTTTCCTCTACCTATCACTCTAGGTACATACATATATATATGTATGTGATGCATATTATGTAGCCTATATTTGTATATGAGATTATCTATGCTCAATTAGATATATATGTATATAGGAATTTTGTATGTGTGATGTTGGTTTTGACATGGTGATTGTGTATGAGTACTAAGCTAGACTTGTTAGACTAGTATAGGCTAGTTTAGCCTTGATTAGACTAATGTAGACTTGATAGGCTTGGTTTAGGCTTGTTTGGTCTTGTGGGCTTGTTTAGACCTAGAATAACTTGTTTGACCTAATTTAGACTTGGTTAGACCTAGTTGACCTAGTTTGACTTCTAGGGTTGACCAGAGTTGACCAAGAGTTGACTTTGGCCTAGATTGACCTAGATTCATGTAGAATGCATAGTAGAACTTCATTTTACTATTTTAGACTTGTTGTGACTTGTACTGTTCTATAGGAGATAGACACCACTCCTCGGACAGTATATTCTCTTCAGACACTCAGGCTATCAGGCGAGTACATTCTCTGACCGTTTCATACTTGTATGGATTTATATTCTTGCTCTAGATTACTGTACTTGATGCTGACACGACTGTTATCATGGATTGGTACTATATGGATCTTCTTTTGAGATGTTATCTCCTTGTATTCACTAAATACATATTGTGACGTGCGTTTCACTTTCATATTGTATTTGTTGAATACCCATATCCTTGTATACTCATTGTACATATTGTACTCTCATTATCACATGA
The DNA here is from genome assembly GCA_029216955.1 of Iris pallida. Taxonomy (NCBI): domain Eukaryota; kingdom Viridiplantae; phylum Streptophyta; class Magnoliopsida; order Asparagales; family Iridaceae; genus Iris; species Iris pallida. Next base: position 13,126,784 of record JANAVB010033820.1, on the reverse strand, counting down.
GCTCCAGGGATAGACCATTGTACACTATTGTATAACATTGTACATCTATTGTATAACATTATACACTATTGTATAAGATAACGTAACTGGAGTAGATCCTTGTGTATTGATTGGGGAGGGGGAGTAGAATTGGTTATGTACTCAAATTCTATTGTACAATATTGTATAACTATTGTATATGTCTATTGTACACCCACGTACAATGGAGTTACCATTGCATTTTCCTAGCCCGTTTACATAACCAAATTGTACTCTAAATCACATGTTCCTTACAGTTCTTACTTATCATATTTAGATATTTCCTGTTATTAAATCTCTACTGTTTTCTATACATTCTTCTTTCAGCGTTTCATGTACTTTACTCTATTGCATGCTTTATATTTTCTAACTCGATATGAACTGCGTGAGATGTTTTGTGCTCGCTCCCGTCCTGACTGGACCTGTTGAAAAATTTACAGATGATTGCCCTGAGGACACATGCCCTACATTTTACTGAAGAGATGGCTTAGCTACCTATGGCCCCGACACTCAGGAGTGATCGGGATTTAGTTTAGTAGACTTGCATTTATTTTCATTTAGAGCTTGTTGTATATAGAGATTTGAGACTTGAGTTGTATTGAGATTTTGAGTTGTTGTTATTATATTAGTAGTTTTGTTGTCTTAAATTTCTTAGTGATATTTCTGTGTTATCTTATCGTACTTAGGCTGTGATTGAGTTACACCATATCTTATACTTGTCCTCCGTTCGGTGTTGATCTTGATGAGTACATTATATACTGCACGAGTTGATGGTTAGTTAGAGACTTAGAACAGCGTTCTACCGCCGACACTGCGGCGTAGGCTGGGCGTTGTTACGTACTCGTACCCTCACAGTGGGTACGGGTCGTGACACGTTTTTAGTGGTGGCCCATGCAGGTCGAGAGTCGCATTAGTGCGATATCGTGGTAGTACGGCGACTTAGTTGTACTGCTGCGAGCCTGCGATAGGATCGAGAGATAGGTTTTAACAGAGAGGTACTCAATCACAGTTAGGACTACTTGAGAGATTCCTGGATGACCCTTGAGAATCTTATTATGAACTTCGATTGAAAATCCTTTTCCTCTTATTTTGATTCACCCTCTCTCCTTGATGTTTAAAGAATCTTAGACTATTAACTTTCTTCATCGTTATCCTTACTTATATTTTGTTTATCTTATGTTGCTAATTTAGCACCAGTTTTGCAAGCTTATCTTATTCGAGCTTGATCATGACATATTTTATTGGGGGCCGGCACCCACTAACATATTGTCTAATCAGAACCGGTGCATGATGGTTTGATCAACCTATTGCACTTTGGTTCGCTTCTCATATATTATTCGACATGGAGGGAGACATAGTTAAATTTGCCCTAGAGTCTCATCCACGACAGCTTTGGCAACCCTCTTTGAATTATTTCCATCGCCTATGAACCACGTATTGTACTTAATAGCATCGTCCTTGAACTCTTTATTGTTTTGCCTTTCACATATTTCAGAAGAAAAGGCACTGTACTTGATAGATCAACCCAGGTCATGATTAATTCCTTGTTGTCTTACCAAGTTTCATATAGGATGGTAGACTGTCCCTTTGCACCTCCTTTTGAGGGAGCTAGGCCACCTGTAGCTCAGCACCATAGGGGTGGAGCTTTTGCGATGGCGGTCGAGGAGACCGACGTTGCAGGTGATGAATTAGCAGGTTTGACCTTCTTGTTCTTTCTCCCCACTTCCATGAGTGATTTCTCTTAGTACCTACCAGGATACTGCTTGTGATTGCTAGATAGTGTAGCTACCCTGTTCGAGACTGAGGAATCACGACCAGTAGGATTGTATTGCTTCGACCTTGATTGATTGGGGGTTTGACCTAGGAAGGGTGCGACCATCTTAATTTCGAGGACAAAATTTTTATAAGGTGGGTAGGATTGTAACACCCAATTTTCCAGATAAGGGTATTTTTGAAATTTTATAATTATAATTATTATTTATTGATATTTATTTCACATTATGATTTTTGATAATTTTTAATAATTTTTAAACTATTTAAAACTGTTTTTAGTCATGACTTGTGATTTTGATGTGCTGCTAGTGAAACCTGAGAGACTGCATGACCTAGAGCCTAACCACGTCATTAGGACGATTTAATTGTTATTTTTAGCCTAGGGATATTTTGGTCATTTTGACTTATTTGATTTATTTAGTGATTTGTTGAATTGGTGAATTTTTAGTTGACTTGACTTGTTGAGACCTAGTGAGCTAGCCTAGAAGCTAACCCTAGCCATGGTGACCCTAGTCTAACTTAGGTTAACCTACATTTAGTCATTAAAAACTAATTTTAGAATGAGGGGATTTGGTTTAGTGCATTTAAGTCATGGTTCATGGTTTCATGAAATGACTTATGGCTAAATGATTTATTTTGATCATGACTTGGCCCATGGCCCATAACTAGAAGCCCTAACCCTAACAAAACCCTAAATGACCAGCCATAGGGATCTCCACCCTATATAAACACTTATTCTCTAGGGCTTGCCTCCTTCTTTCATTCATTTCAACATTGGAGAAAGAAAGGTATTGTCCCTCTTCCAAAAATCCCTATAAATTCATTTTAATCCCTTTTTAATCCTAGTTTCTTGCATTAGAACCTAACACTCTCCTATTTTCTGATTTCTGAGTTTAATCACAGCCTTGGGTCAATTTGGAGCTTTTGACACCAAGAGGAAGAATCCCCCATTTGAGGCTTTTCCAAGCTTTTTGCACACATAGGTAAAATCCTTTAAATTGATTTAAACTTCAGTTTTCTTTGCATATAGGGCTAGATCTAGGAGTCCCCTAGGTGTCCCTGAAATTTGGGTGGATTTCGTGTCCGTTTGGTGTCCGTATCGGACATGTGTCGTAGTGTGGTGTAGGTGTTTGTTGAAATGCCTCTAAGGATTTTAATTTTGATTTTTGCTAAAATAATTATATGATTTTGAAGCTCTTGATGTGTACATTAATATTATTGAGGACTGAGTTAGTTTTTGTGCGCATTTCGTGTCCAAAATGGACACGCAAGTCGTGCACGACACAGCGCACAGGCACCGTGCGCTCTCCTGCGGCTCGGGGTCGACACAGGACACGACACGGGCTCTCGTGAGCTAATTTTTTGTGTACACGTGGGGGCATTATCTGCCATCACCCACACAAAATTTTACGAGCTCTCATGTACTGTGTGCGAAGAAATCGCGTTCGCACGGGTCACGCACTATCACTTCACGCACAGAAATCGTTCACTGATACGCACTATTTCTTTTGGACACGACTCACGTGGACACAATACAGACACGTGTACACGAACACCTAGACCTACCCTAGCTACGTGCATGAGCACGAGACTCCTCGTGCCACGTGTCGAGCTCTATCCTCCTCGACATGGCAGCACGAGGTCACTGCTTCTCTGTTTTGCTGACACTTAGATTTCACACATTTTGACACTTCGTGTCCTGTTTATTGGACACGTCTGGCTTCTTAGGACACATGGAGTATGCCTACACCTCTGACACATATTGTATGGTTTGGAATGATTTGGTTGCATGAATAATGTGTATGAACTGTCCTATTTTCTGATACACAATGCATTGTTCAGTTTTCAGAGATTAGGTTGTATATTTCAATTAATTGTAATGTTAATTGCCAAATAGATTCCAACATATATATTAGTTACTAAATTATTGGATTATAGTTGTGTTTGAGCATTAGGTTTTGTTTTGGTTTTGGGGCTGAAATTTCTGAGTTTGACATATATATATATATTAGATTTACACACACACACATTGATCCTGTCACATTGCCACTAATTTCCTATACTCCCTATCACACACATACAGTTAGTTGACACCTAAACATCTGTGACACTTTTGACACATTGGCTCACTCATGCTACACACACACTATCCTGATCATCACTCACATTCACTGTTAGCTATAGGTCTGAGATGACTGAGTTTCTATCCTAAAAACTTCACAAATGTACACCATGTCCTTAACCTATCTGACATAGTCCTGAGAACATTTTCTCCTCACTGTTTTGTTGGGCACAACCACATTTCAGTCATGAACATATGATACTCAGATTTGAGTTCAGTCCAAAATTGTATGGACAGTCCCTGCCCATTTTGGTAATTGATTTTCTTTTTTTTTGAACTGAAATTGAAGTCAATTTGCCATGTATACATCTGAATTTATATATGGGTTTCAGTATTGGTTTGAATGAATTGGGGTTGAGTTATTTCCCCTGTTTTCCTGAGATACTCACTTATATACACACTTTTGAACTTAAAATCTATGATTCCAGCTGATCTGAGAATTCCTAATGTTTAAATGTTAACTCTGAATGTTGTAAACTGAGAACATGTTTCTTTTGACTGAGAATTTGGAATGGTAAAACTGAGAATGCAATTATAGGATTGGTTGTGAACTATCCTACTGTTTTGGTTCAGTTTTCCTGTTAGTTTAGGACTGTTGATTCAACTGTGGTTAACTGAGTTTATATTCTGTTAATCCCCCTCTCTAAAAACTAATTTTTGACACATTGTTTGAACTGTTGGTTTGTTTTCCTTTTTTTGTAATTATTAAATCCTGAGATAACTTAAGTATTGATTCACTGTCAGGTTTTGTTTCACTGTAAGTTTTGATTCATGATATTAATCTAAGAATATGGTGTTCTCCCATATACACACACATTTCATTTTTTTCATTTCTATGTATCATTATACACAACCTGAGAATTCCTATTACTGTCACACACAGTTTAACATTCCACACTGTCTCACACACACACATGGTTGATTTTCTGAGAACTACAAATCTGGAATTGGTTGATAACTTTTATGTACATTAGCTATAACTTTTGGACTGGAATGTCAGGTATTGGTGTTTATTGTTAGGTTGAAACGTAGGTTTCAGAGATGGAATATCAGGTTGGTAAGTTGTGAGGTTTAGCCATGCTTGGCTTGCTTAGCATTAGCAAGGTAGTAGAGATAGGAGCATGTGCATTGGCAGTAGCAGCTGCTCTTGGGCAGGCAAGAGTATTGCTTGGCCTTGCCATGCCTTGGCAGTATCACAACAGGCAGAGGATAGCCTGCAATAGCATTTGCAGCATGCAGCTAGGCAGCAGTTGGTTTGCATTGCATTGCCTTGGCTTTGCATTGCATTGCACAGCAGCAGCTTGGTTTGCTTTGCATTACCTTGGCTGCCAGGCTTTCTTTTGCAGCAAGCATTGCACAACAGGCAGTAGCAGCATCTGCCCTGCTGCACTAGGCAGCAGGGGATCCTCCCTTGCAGGAAGCTTGGGTTTCCAGGTTCCCTGGGGAGTTGGGTTTGAGTTAGTATATTAGATTAGTATAGCTAGTATTAGTTAGGACTGTTAGTGTCAGTTAGTTAGTCTTCATATATGTGTATGTGTGTGTGTTTTGAGTGTCTTTAGGATATGAGTTAGTGTGTGCCTTTAGGTAAAGCCATGAGGGTATTGAGGGCTAGGCAGGGAATAGGCAAAGGTAGAGTATAGAGTAAAATATGGAAATAGGATTGGTACCTAGGTAATGGGATAAGGGGTAATGTGTTTCATGAGTTTGTTAACCTGAGTTTTAGGGTGTTCATGAGAAATCAGAGATTTATGTTGCCTTTACTGATTTTTTCCTATTCCTATATCATTGTTTGCACACTAGCACAACACTCTCATACCCTTACACTCACACACACATGCAATGTATCACTATCACTCTCTATCTATACACACACACAGGTATCTAGTTACATTGACACCCTCTAGTACTCTCTACACATAATTGCCTATACACACACACCCTCACATGTTTTCTTTCCTCTACCTATCACTCTAGGTACATACATATATATATGTATATATATATGTATGTGATGCATATTATGTAGCCTATATTTGTATATGAGATTATCTATGCTCAATTAGATATATATGTATATAGGAATTTTGTATGTGTGATGTTGGTTTTGACATGGTGATTGTGTATGAGTACTAAGCTAGACTTGTTAGACTAGTATAGGCTAGTTTAGCCTTGATTAGACTAATGTAGACTTGATAGGCTTGGTTTAGGCTTGTTTGGTCTTGTGGGCTTGTTTAGACCTAGAATAACTTGTTTGACCTAATTTAGACTTGGTTAGACCTAGTTGACCTAGTTTGACTTCTAGGGTTGACCAGAGTTGACCAAGAGTTGACTTTGGCCTAGATTGACCTAGATTCATGTAGAATGCATAGTAGAACTTCATTTTACCATTTTAGACTTGTTGTGACTTGTACTGTTCTATAGGAGACAGACACCACTCCTCGGACAGTATATTCTCTTCAGACACTCAGGCTATCAGGCGAGTACATTCTCTGACCGTTTCATACTTATATGGATTTATATTCTTGCTCTAGATTACTGTACTTGATGCTGACACGACTGTTATCACGGATTGGTACTATATGGATCTTCTTTTGAGATGTTATCTCCTTGTATTCACTAAATACATATTGTGACGTGCGTTTCACTTCCATATTGTATTTATTGAATACCCATATCCTTGTATACTCATTGTGCATATTGTACTCTCATTATCACATGAGCTCCAGGGATAGACCATTGTACACTATTGTATAACATTGTACATCCATTGTATAACATTGTACACTATTGTATAAGATAACGTAACTGGAGTAGATCCTTGTGTATTGATTGGGGAGGGGGAGTAGAATTGGTTATGTACTCAAATCCTATTGTACAACATTGTATAACTATTGTATATGTCTATTGTACACCCACGTACAATGGAGTTACCATTGCATTTTCCTAGCCCGTTTATATAACCAGATTGTACTCTAAATCACATGTTCCTTACAGTTCTTACTTATCATATTTAGATATTTCTTGTTATTAAATCTCTACTGTTTTCTATACATTCTTCTTTCAGCGTTTCATGTACTTTACTCTATTGCATGCTTTATATTTCCTAACTCGATATGAACTGCGTGAGATGTTTTGTGCTCGCTCCCGTCCTGACTGGACCTGTTGAAAAATTTACAGATGATTGCCCTGAGGACACATGCCCTACATTTTACTGAGATGGCTTAGCTACCTATGGCCCCGACACTCAGGAGTGATCGAGATTTAGTTTAGTAGACTTGCATTTATTTTCATTTAGAGCTTGTTGTATATAGAGATTTGAGACTTGAGTTGTATTGAGATTTTGAGTTGTTGTTATTATATTAGTAGTTTTGTTGTCTTAAATTTCTTAGTGATATTTCTGTGTTATCTTATCGTGCTTAGGCTGTGATTGAGTTACACCATATCTTATACTTGTCCTCCGTTCGGAGTTGATCTTGATGAGTATATTATATACTGCACGAGTTGATGGTTAGTTAGAGACTTAGAACAGTGTTCTACCGCCGACACTGCGACGTAGGCTGGGCGTTGTTACGTACTCGTACCCTCACAGTGGGTGGGTCGTGACAACAGCCTTGTCAAAATCAACTCCCATTTGACAAAGGGAGGCATCCAGAAGGACCTCATTCAGCAGCGGAATCGTCATCGATACTGGCACAACAAAAATCAATGGTCAGGCAAAAAGACAAAGTGTGTCAAAGCAACCTGGCGCATCATCAGGGTGTAAACCCATGCTTCGGTGCATCATTTGGGTGTAAACCCATGCGCTTCAGTGAAAGGCTTCAGCGCATCATCAGGGCATAAACCCATGCACATCAGCAAAGGCTTCGGCGCATTTAGGGTGTGAACCCATGCGCGTCCGCAGTTAAACCTCGGTGCATGATAAAGGCCTAAACCTATGTGTAACGCCCCAGTCCCAAAATACGTAGGACTAGGAACGTAGACATGCCAGCTGTATTCATATGAAGTACGTAGGTCTCGTATGAATACATAAGCTGTAAAATACAGTAATCCAAGACAAACTAATCTCATCCACAATAATAATATAAATATCAACTCGAATATTTATGATACAATCGTTGGGCGGAGACAAAGTCCACTACCAACTATCTCAATGAAAGAAATGTACAAGAAATCGAACGATAAAAATGGCAAGACGAACCAAGCGCAATCGTCTTCGAATGAATGGAAAAGACCACGGCCTTGGCTAGGATACCTGCGGAAAACATGAACACACACTTGGGGAAAAACCAGGTCCTCAGACGGACGTAGCAAGATACAGGAAAAACAAGCTAATATGAACTGTCATAATAATAAAATATATATAAACTAGACATAAATATGCAAAGGAGATTCTAACCGCCTAATGTGCAATTTAGAGGACAACTTTCATGCGCATGGGTGGGATTTGTGGCTATAAGTACGTAACTGGCATCCAGTGATCCGTATCCGTCCGTAATGTCCAAAACGTCAGAGGGCAACTGCAAAATATCGCCATAGTTTCTTTCGAAAACTATGGGTTACCTGTTTGGCTTCCCATACGCACTAGCGACTGTCCTCCCCCATATTTCCCACACTGTCCAAGTCATGTCCATGGCTCGTCCAGTTTTGTAACTGCTTGAGTCTCTAAAACCTTAATCATAACAGTTACGAATATCTATCGTCACATGACTTTAGAGATAGCTAGTCAATAAGTCGTACCCCTAGCAACATGTCTCCAACCGTGTAGTGCGAGTGTCACAGTCAAAGAAAGATATAAGGATATCCCCCAACAAGAAGGTAGTCCGCTAACACTAAGTCAACATGCATAAAATAAAATAACGACTAATAAAGTCGCTTGCACCCAAGTATGGCTTGGACGCACAGTTTATAACAAAGGGAAACTAACAATATGAAACAAAATAAATAATGCAGAAATAAATAATCTGACAGTAAAATTAGCAAGGTATACTTGCCTGTTGCGACGCCTGGGGAGCTGCCTGGTGTGGTACAATAAAGGTGGCACAAGATCGCCTTCGGTGCAACAACTATGTAAGGGAGCCTCTGTTGACGACAAGGAGTATTCCATCGGGTTCAGGATAATCAAGCTAGCTAGGGTCGATGGGAGGAAGTACATAATTGACGGAGGACTAGGAATGGGAGAATTAGTCATGATCACGGTGATAATTGAAGAAATTAGAGGATATAATACTTTAAATTATTTATGATACCATACTCAAGGAAAATAATAATAATAATAATTTTTACATAACTAATTGAAAATATAATATAATTTAGAAACTACATTTATATTAGTCAAAACATACTTTTAGAAAATATAATTTAAAGAGAAACAATTAGATGAATTTGGGCTATAAACAAAATTTTGTCAAAATACCAAATAATTAAGTTTTGAAACGAATTTAAATTTACCTATAGGGTCAAGTCCCAATATATTATTTTTGACATACGTTAATAATTTAGAAATATTTATTTAAATAAAAAATAATACTAATAAAATAATTTACAAATACTAATGTTAAACTAACAAAAACTATTAATAATCATAACAGAATACATAATAATAATAATAATAATAATAATAATAATAATAATAATAATAATAATAATAATAATAATAATATTTTAAAAAAAACAAAGTTTATAATATTAATAATAATAATAATAATAATAATAATAATAATAATAATAGTGATAGTAATAATTATAATAATTATAATAAGTAACCAACAAAAAACTATATAAAAAAATGATTAATACCTAAATATCAATAATAACACTCCGTTCCCCTTTGTACTTGGTAGAGGAGAGAGAGCGTACGTGAGCAGAGGGAAAATCGAGGGAGTGGGCGGAGGAAAAATTGAGGGAGGCGGTTGGGCGGAAACGCGTCGGCGGAGAGAGGGGTGGAGCCGCCGGCGGTGAAGGGTTGAGGATCGTCGGAGGAAGGAAGAGGTGCGGGTTCAGGGGTGCGAGCGGGGCTTGACGAAGTCGGCGGAGAGAGGGGTGACCGGCGAGGGTTCGGTGGAGGCTGGTGGCACGGCGGTTCTGGGCGCTGGCGCCGGAGTGGATGGCAGTGAAGGAGATGGCGGCGTGCGGTGGGTTGCCGGCGAGGGGAGCTGCGGTCGGGCGGCGACGTGGCACGGTGCCGTGCGGAGGAGGTAAGTGCTGGTGGGCTGTGACTTTATTTTATTGATTTGGGTTTTTCCTTGGGGCTGTGGTCGTGGCGGGTGGCGTCGACGGTGGTCGATGGTGGTGGTGGTGATGTAGATGGCCGGGTGTGGTGGCTGCCATGACTGTGATGGTGATGACCATGATAGTGTGGTCGGACACGATGATGGGGAGTCCGGGCAGCCCCAGGCGGTGGTGGTCGGGGCACCCTGACGTCCACGGGACAGGGCAGCGACGGGGTGGTCGGCCAGAGAAGTTAGGGTTAGGGTTTAGAAATTTGGGGATTAGGGATTTGGATCGTGTCGGGGATTGTCCGACACGACAGAGGAGGGCTGGGAGAAGTGTCCTGCGCGGCACGAAAAAGTTGTGTCCGGCATGTCGGACACGGAAAGGATTTATGTATTTGTAACAGAAAAATTTTAGTGGATGGGAAGAGGGACACCGACACGATGCACTGTTTGGGGTTGTGGAGTATTTTGTGGAGAATAGAAATTTGGAGGAGTACCTACCTATATTTATAGGATGTGGGAATTTCCAATTAGATATGGACTAGGATAATTAAAACCCAATTTAGATATTCCCTAATTTAATTTAAAAACAATCAAATTAAAATCCAAATCCAAATCTCAATCCAAATCTAATTTAAATCCAATTAAATCAAATTAAATCTTTAGTTTAAAATCGAGTAGGATAATTCAAATTCAATACTTAACTATATTAAATAAGTCCATAAATTCAAATTAAGATCTAAATCTCCACAATGATATCGAAATATATTTTTCAAAAATACTATAATTAATAATTTCGAAAATTACATTATTAATTAAAATAAACTAATAAATAATTTCTAAATATGTATGTAGGTGCAAATGATGTTTCTCTTAATTATGCTTTTCTAGCATACCAATAAAAATATTATTTATTATTTAATAATTGTGAAAAATGTAAGGCTTTATAAATAAAATAACTAACTTGGAAAATTTGGAACGATAATAAAATAATTATGTATATTACTTTAAAACCATAAAAATAAGAAAAACGTTTTTTCTAAAAATATGTTCGCTCGCACATATTCGCACTCGTCAAGCAATCGCGAAAAAATAAATTTTCGCGTACGACGTAAAAACGACTGCACGACGTACAATACAAAAATTTAAATTAGTACCAAATATTAAATAAAAAAATAGTAGAAATTTAGGGGTTTTACATCCTACCCAACTTAAAAGAAATTTCGTCCTCGAAATTGAGAATTAGTAGGGGGTGAGAGGACACGAGGGATAATCAATGGGGATCCAATGATGACAAAATTATGCCGAAAGAAATCGCGATCTAGATCGTAGAAAAATAATACGGTATGGTCACGGGTGATGAATGAGGGTCATGATTAAGAGAACGAAAATAGATTCGCTTTAATTAAGCGATTAGAGGGTCTTGATAGGGTCGAGATGAAGGACGAGGAGTTTAGGATGAAGTTATAGCAATATCGAGTGAGAACGGTCATAGTCGATAGGAAGGCTAGTGTGCCTTCGTCCTTCCAAAAATCGGTGGAGGCGAAAGCGATTTAAGGAGTTCAATGACGATGATATCGAATACGAATACGTGGTTCAAGGACGACCGAATAAAGTTTCAAAGGAATTGTCAAGGCAGTGTGGAGGGAATTCTAAAGGCTAAGTTTAACTATGTCCCCATCCATGTAGAATAATAGGCAAAAGCGAACCAAAATGCAATAGGTTGATCAGACCATCATGCACCGATTCTGAATAGACAATATGTTAGTGGGTGCGCACCCAATAAAACATGTCATGATCAAGCTCGATAAGGGAATAAGCTTGCAAAACTTAAGCTAAAACTAGCAGCATATGATAGTCAAAAATAATAACAAAAACATAGGCACGATTAATATTGAAAGAAGTGGAATTAGTTCAAACTTCTTAAGAATCTAGTCATGTCGTATGTTGGTGCCTATACAATCGTTCTATTGTCTACTTACTTAAGACTTGGTTAAGGTCACAAGGATGATTAGGTCGTAAGGCATTCTACCCAACTTACAAGAGTTAAACTAAGGGTGATAGGACAATGGGTCAAGTCTACCTAATATGGATTACCTTTCTAACCAACATCAAGCACAAAAGAAGGATAAGAATTAGCGGTAGAGGGGATCAAGCAAGATATAAATCGAGGAGTCGAACGAGAAGGCAGCCAAGTGTGTGGATGAGATCCTAAACTTCTAGTCCTATACGCAGGCTTGCTTGGTACGGTAAAGTAACAAAATAATTTATCTTGACCTGCATGGGCCACCACAAAAACATGTAACGCCCCTGTCCCAAAATACGTAGGACTAGGAACGTAGACATGCCAGCTGTATTCATACGAAGTACGTAGGTCTCGTATGAATACATAAGCTGTAAAATGCAGTAATCCAAGACAAACTAATCTCATCCACAATAATAATATAAATATCAACTCGAATATTTATGATACAATCGTTGGGCGGAGACAAAGTCCACTACCAACTATCTCAATGAAAGAAATGTACAAGAAATCGAACGATAAAAATGGCAAGACGAACCAAGCGCAATCGTCTTCGAATGAATAGAGAAGACCACGGCCTTGGCTAGGATACCTGCAGAAAACATGAACACACACCTGAGGAAAAACTAGGTCCTCAGACGGACGTAGCAAGATACAGGAAGAACAAGCTAATATGAACTGTCATAATAATAAAATATATATAAACTAGACATAAATATGCAAAGGAGATTCTAACCGCCTAATGTGCAATTTAGAGGACAACTTTCATGCGCATGGGTGGGATTTGTGGCTATAAGTACGTAACTGGCATCCAGTGATCCGTATCCGTCCGTAACGTCCAAAACGTCAGAGGACAACTGCAAAATATCGCTATAGTTCCTTTCGAAAACTATGGATTACCTGTTTGGCTTCCCATACGCACTAGCGACTGTCCTCCTCCAATATTTCCCACACTGTCCAAGTCATGTCCATGGCTCGTCCAGTTTTGTAACTGCTTGAGTCTCTAAAACCTTAATTACAGCAGTTACGAATATCTACCGTCACACGACTTTAGAGATAGCTAGTCAATAAGTCGTGCCCCTAGCAACATGTCTCCAACTGTGTAGTGCGAGTGTCACAGTCAAAGGAAGATATAAGGATATCCTCCAACAAGAAGGTAGTCCGCTAACACTAAGTCAACATGCATAAAATAAAATAACGACTAATAAAGTCGCTTGTACCCAAGTATGGCTTGGACGCACAGTTTATAACAAAAGGAAACTAACAATATGAAACAAAATAAATAATGCAGAAATAAATAATCTGACAGTAAAATTAGCAAGGTATACTTGCCTGTTGCGACGCCTGGGGAGCTGCCTGGTGTGGTACAATAAAGGTGGCACAAGATCGCCTTCGGTGCAACAACTATGTAAGGGAGCCTCTGTTGACGACAAGGAGTATTCCATCGGGTTCAGGATAATCAAGTTAGCTAGGGTCGATGGGAGGAAGTACATAATTGACGGAGGACTAGGAATGGGGGAATTAGTCATGATCACGGTGATAATTGAAGAAATTAGAGGATATAATACTTTAAATTATTTATGATACCATACTCAAGGAAAATAATAAAAATAATAATTTTTACATAACTAATTGAAAATATAATATAATTTAGAAACTACATTTATATTAGTCAAAACATACTTTTAGAAAATATAATTTAAAGAGAAACAATTAGATGAATTTGGGCTATAAACAAAATTTTGTCAAAATACCAATTAATTAAATTTTGAAACGAATTTAAATTTACCTATAGGGTCAAGTCCCAATATATTATTTTTGACATACGTTAATAATTTAGAAATATTTATTTAAATAAAAAATAATACTAATAAAATAATTTACAAATACTAATGTTAAACTAACAAAAACTATTAATAATCATAACAGAATACATAATAATAATAATAATAATAATAATAATAATAATAATAATAATAATAATAATTTTAAAAAAAGCAAAGTTTATAATATTAATAATAATAATAATAATAATAATAATAATAATAATAATAGTGATAGTAATAATTATAATAATTATAATAAGTAACCAACAAAAAACTATATAAAAATATGATTAATACCTAAATATCAATAATAACACTCCGTTCCCCTTTGTACTTGGTAGAGGAGAGAGAGCGTGCGTGAGCAGAGGGAAAATCGAGGGAGTGGGCGGAGGAAAAATTGAGGGAGGCGGTTGGGCGGAAACGCGTCGGCGGAGAGAGGGGTGGAGCCGCCGGCGGTGAAGGGTTGAGGATCGTCGGAGGAAGGAAGAGGCACGGGTTCAGGGGTGTGAGCGGGGCTTGACGAAGTCGGCGGAGAGAGGGGTGACCGGCGGGGGTTCGGTGGAGGCTGGTGGCACGGCGGTTCTGGGCGCTGGCGCCGGAGTGGATGGCAGTGAAGGAGATGGCGGCGTGCGGTGGGTTGCCGGCGAGGGGAGCTGCGGTCGGGCGGCGACGTGGCGCGGCGCCGCGCGGAGGAGGTAAGTGCTGGTGGGCTGTGACTTTATTTTATTGATTTGGGTTTTTCCTTGGGGCTGTGGTCGTGGCGGGTGGCGTCGACGGTGGTCGATGGTGGTGGTGGTGATGTAGATGGCCGGGTGTGGTGGCTGCCATGACTGTGATGGTGATGACCATGATAGTGTGGTCGGACACGATGATGGGGAGTCCGGGCAGCCCCAGACGGTGGTGGTCGGGGCACCCTGACGTCCACGGGACAGGGCAGCGACGGGGTGGTCGGCCAGAGAAGTTAGGGTTAGGGTTTAGAAATTTGGGGATTAGGGATTTGGATCGTGTCTGGGATTGTCCGACACGACAGAGGAGGGCTGGGAGAAGTGTCCTGCGCGGCACGAAAAAGTTGTGTCCGGCATGTCGGACACGGAGAGGATTTATGTATTTGTAACAGAAAAATTTTAGTGGATGGGAAGGGGGACACCGACACGATGCACTGTTTGGGGTTGTGGACTATTTTGTGGAGAATAGAAATTTGGAGGAGTACCTGCCTATATTTATAGGATGTGGGAATTCCCAATTAGATATGGACTAGGATAATTAAAATCCAATTTAGATATTCCCTAATTTAATTTAAAAACAATCAAATTAAAATCCAAATCCAAATCTCAATCCAAATCTAATTTAAATCCAATTAAATCAAATTAAATCTTTAGTTTAAAATCGAGTAGGATAATTCAAATTCAATACTTAACTATATTAAATAAGTCCATAAATTCAAATTAAGATCTAAATCTCCACAATGATATCGAAATATATTTTTCAAAAATACTATAATTAATAATTTCAAAAATTATATTATTAATTAAAATAAACTAATAAATAATTTCTAAATATGTATGTAGGTACAAATGATGTTTCTCTTAATTATGCTTTTCTAGCATACCAATAAAAATATTATTTATTATTTAATAATTGTGAAAAATGTAAGGCTTTATAAATAAAATAACTAACTTGGAAAATTTGGAACGATAATAAAATAATTATGTATATTACTTTAAAACCATAAAAATAAGAAAAACATTTTTCTAAAAATATGTTCGCTCGCACATATTCGCACTCGTCAAGCAATCGCGAAAAAATAAATTTTCGCGCACGACGTAAAAACGACTGCACGACGTACAATACAAAAATTTAAATTAGTACCAAATATTAAATAAAAAATAGTAGAAATTTAGGAGTTTTACACTATGCATGTTGGCGGGGTGAAACCTCGGCGAGGACAGTAGTCTATGCGCGTCGGCAGAAGAGAGTTATCAACTCAGTCACATGATCCAAAGACCAAAGAAAGTAGTGGAAAAGATGACACCCACCCGTCACAGCAGGGCGAACGTCGGCCGGAGTCACAATGGTGATAGGGGCATCCCCCTCGGCATACTCCACCAGCTCCTTTCCCTTGCCGGCACCACCGCGAGGTGTCTTGGGAGCCATTCTCTCAAAAAAAAAGTTAGGGTTTTTGAAGAAGAACTCTGAAGAAAGCAAAAGCAAGTAGAAGAAGAACTCTCTCTCTCTCCATCTCTTGCCTATTTATAGGGCTTGGTCGCACGCGTGACCCGATGATGTGTGATCTCAGCCGTCGCCTCGGGTTCTGTGAAGAGATAACAGCAAATAAAACCAAAAGATTATCATTAATCTTTTCGGTTACCGAGGCATCATCATATACATTAACTGAGAGGAGCATGCGCCCGAACATGCATGCGCCCCAACAGTCATGTGCCCTGACCTCCATGCTTCTTATTCAAAGTATTCCAAAACTTATCCAAAAGTTTTGAAAACTTTGAAGGAGGTCTTGTAGAAGCATGGAATTTTACAACCAGAAAGCCCATGCGCTGGACACTACATACGCCAGAGCTCGGACAAAATACTTTACAACAAAAGCAACAAATTTAGACATGGAAAGAGAACTTTTTATTTTCATATAAAAGTCTATTACATGTCTAGAGAAGGCTGTACAAAGGAAAAACTTCTACAAAGAAAAGATCCTAAGTCTACGAGCAGCAGCCACCATGCGCCTCCAGTCAGGCGCAGCAGCCATCATGCGCCTCCAGTCAGGCGCAGCAGTCACCACGCGCCTCCAGTCAGGCGCAACATCACCATACGCCTTCAACCGGGCGCATCCCACCATGCACCCTCAGCAAGGCGCATCCCTTCAGCAGCTCAGTTATGTGCATCCCCAGTTATGTGCATCCCTTCAGCAGCCCAGTTATGTGCCGCTCTTCCAGCCAGGCTCACCTGATAAATACTTCGACTAATGAAGCATTTAACCCTCTGGCTGGAACCGAGGAAGTAAAGAGCACCGCAAATCTGTGGCCAGGGGAGGCTTCGAAAGAGCCTCCAAAGACCAAGGAAGACCGTAATCAAAATACGGCTAAAGGAGCAGCTTTCAACACAACCAGAGTGGGCAACACCCACTTTGAAGGAAGAAAGAGCCTAGCACCACCATTCTGTTCTACGGCTCTTCCTGCACAACGGAGACGAGGCCCGAGCATCCCTATCTTTGGATGCAACAGGCACCTTCCGCCTGCCTCGGAAGCCCTCGACTCCGTCTTTTGGATGTAACAGTCACCTTCAAGTGGATCAACAACGACATGGCGTCTCATCTTCACCCTCGGGAGCACTTCGTCAATAGGATGCATTCGAGCACACAAGTTTATATCGAAAAGACGTGCGAGAACGAGGGGCCAACCCTCTCTCCATACCACTATTTATAGGCCGGGCAAATCAAACCCATGCGCCAAGTGGATGGCTCTCCGAATTCCGTGCAATAAATTTGCATTAAATGGATGAACCAGACGCTTCGAATTCAGCCAAGTCAAAACGGCTATTTAAAGCACTCGAAGAACGTAACAGTTGCACCATCAAAGATGTCTCACGAAGCGGATGTGCCGGCCAAATCGTGCATCACACATATGCGCCCTTCAATATCAAGCGCATCATACAGACGCGCCCTTCAGAACCGAGCGCATCACAGAGGATGTGCCCCCATGCGTCCCCATACCCGGTGGAACGCCAATCGACGTGCCCCCTCAGCTGTCCATCGAATGTCACAAACATTAAATACTGAACTGACAGAGTTGGCAGCACGCCTCCCAAAGTCTGAACAGTCGGCAGCTTTTTCAGAAGACGAAGCGTCGGCAACGTCAGCATCATCATGACTTTACTCCGATGGCTACTGCCACGTGGCCACTCAACCACCCGCATGCGCCTTTGCAGCCATGCATCCAAATCTGCATGCGCCTCAGACTCTTCACTGATCCCTAAAGACGGATGAAAAGTCTCCATTTGAAGCTCTGCATGTGCCTCAAAAGCCATGTGCCCCAGACTACTCTCTGATCCCAAAAGACAGAAGGGAAGTCGCCTGCATGCGCCTCAAAAGCCATGCACCCAGAATGGTTCATGACTCATAAAGGTTACGGGCCAAAGTCTCCTCATGCGCCCAATCTTAGGCGTATCCTACCAGTTCATTCCCCCATCAAATTCGAGATCTCCGAGCCAAGGGTCGATGACATGCGTCCTTTGACTCAACTCACCCAAGATCTCAGTAACAGAAAGATCTTCTCCTCTGCTACGTGCCGGCTCACAACAGCAAGATGAAGAAGTCAACCCCTCGATCAGGGTGTATCACCCATGCGCCTCCATCAGCAATCAACACGTGGCGTCTCCACGCACCAACGCATCCTACATATGCGCGCATGAGCAGCCAACCTGTCCAGCTATAAATAGAAGAATCATTTCCTTCTTCCACACACACACATACGAACGAACATACCACCAGAGAGGCAGATACAGACACTCAACGTCTTCCTCCTCTCAGCAAGCTCCAGCACCCAGAGCAACCCAAACCTTCAGAGAACCGATAACCGTCGTCAGCTCGTCAACGGAGTCAACACATTACCACTCGCTCCATCGGCACAAGGGACCCAGATAAACAAAACTGTACTCCTAGGACTACGTCTAAAGTCCTATATTGTAACACTGTTCTGTTTGTATTGAAATTATAATCAAAGAATTTTAATGGCAAACAGCAGGCGAGTACATTCTCTGATCATTTCATATCCTGTTTAGAATTATTTTTCTGCTTTAAATTACTTTACTTGATACTGTCACGTTGGTCACACGGATTGGTACTATATGGATCTTTTCATGAGATGTTATCCTCCTCGGGAGCATCGGATACTGCATGTTTTGTGCGTTTTACGAATCATCATGTATCTCTATGCTTCCTCTGATTCACGAATCGCTTGTGACATATGTACTCTCATGTTCACAAAGCCATCATGAATCACCTTCACGTATCACTCATTTTATGAGCCATGTAAAGTTTTACGAATCTTAACATAACTTGAACAGATCCTTGTGTATTGATTGGGAATGGGGGAGTAGAAATAGGCATGTGAATATTATCCAAGTAGCTGTAGTCATGAATCACTCTCTTAGCTGTAGTCATGAATCTCCTATGCCATTCACATGTTTATATTTTACTCTGACTCACTAGTCATTGTTAGTTCTCTATGTATAGTAGATATTTTTATTACAGTTCTCTCTCTGTTTACATACTGTATTTCTTCAGTTCATGTATCTTACTTTACTGTATGATTATATTTTCTAACCTGCTATGATCTGTTGAGATGTACTGTACTCGTTTCTGTCCTGACTGGACCTGTTGATAAATTTTACAGATAGCTTGGAGGTTGCCTGCTAGCCTAGAGGAGACACATAGAGGTTGTTTAGATAGTTATTTCAGTTGTCTGGAGTTGTATTTATTTTATGGATTACTGTATTTGAGCTTTGAGATGTATTTCTGGGTTTGTGTATCTTAGACACTTAGGCTTCTATCTGCTGTATCTCTTTTGGATTTCATATTTTACCTATCTTTTATCTTGCTCTACCTTAGTTGTGATTGAGACTGTATCTGCTATGTCACCCCCATTCGGGGAGTATAAACTGCTTAGCCTTATACTGTTAAATGCATGAGACCTAGGACAGCGTTCTACCGCCGACACTGCGGCGTAGGCTGGGCGTTGTTACGTTCTCGTGCCCTTACTCTAAGGTGCGGGTCGTGACACATTTTTAGTGGTGGCCCATGCAGGTCGAGACTAGAAGTGTAGTGGTATTCGAACTAGAGTACCACTACAGCCTGCAGTAGGATTAGGATATATTTTTGTAGATACTCAATCACAGTTAGGCCTCCTTGAGAGATTCCTGGGACGTCCCTTGAGAATCTTATTTTAACTTCGATTTGAAATCTATTTTGTTCCTGATTTGATTTACCTTTACTTCCTGTTATTGAACTTGATTTTGATGGATTATTGTTGAATTTTGAATCTTGATGTTAGTGGTTGAATTTGAGTCTGTATTTATATGATTTTTGATGGATTATTGTTGAATTTTGAATCTTGATGTTAGTGGTTGAATTTGAGTCTGTATTTTTATGATTTTTGATGGATTATTGTTGAATTTTGAATCTTAATGTTAGTTGTTGAATTTGAGTTTGTATTTATATGTATATGTACATTTTTTTGGAATTAAGGTATAACCTGATAACATACTTGATAAGGACAGTGAGAAAGGTAAAAGTCTACCTTATTATGGAATTTAGAATTTATTGCAGTCATATTTGCTAGCGTGACAAGGACGTAGAGCCTGATATAGCTATACTTATCTTAGTTATAAAATCTAGATTTTCTTGCAGCCATACCGGGTGGCGTGGTAAAAATTCTAGATAACATGATTATAGGGTATATGCCTTATTATGGATTCTATCGTTTATTGCAGCTATGCTTATTGGCGTGGCAGAATTCTGATAACATAATTTCAGGAACACGCATATGATTATTGTAGGTCTTAAAAAATCAAGTGGCACACATCAACAAAGTCAGAAAATCAAGAAATACAACTTTCAGATGACTTGCGCAGACAACAGATTGCGCATCATTCAGATTGCGCAGGATCGATTGCGCACACTCTCAACTGCACAAGCTGACGTGGCAAAAGTCATTATTTTCTGACACAATCAAATCTTCTGACAACTGACAGCACGGAGAACGAGACGGCCGTTCATTTAATCGTGCAGCACGGTGCTCGAGGACAGCTGGCAGCGCAATCCAGGTTGGCGCAATCTGAGTTGGCGCAATCCATTTCCTGCGCAAATCAAGTTGGCGCAATCCAAAGTCTGCGCAGTTCAATGTGCGCGTTCCACCAGTACAAATGATAAAATACACGTGGCATTCATGCCATCAATTGCTCATTTCGTGGCAACTGCCTATGCATGATCATGCGCATTTCAATCAAATGATGCCATGTGTCCAAGACAGTTAACCCATGATCCAGCAACTGCCTGCGCAGTCCATTGCTGCACAAACCATTTGCTGCGCAATCCATCATGCGCAGTCCAGAATAACTAAAAGTTAGTTATTTCTTAGAACTCTATAAATAGAGTTTCAAGTCTCCATTCAAGGGGATCACGAATCAATAATCAGAGATCAGAGAGTTCAGGAGTTCTTGCCCAAGTGCTGCTGCATTCTTCCGAGGCTTTTGCCTTCGACTTCAGAGGCTTTTGCCTTCAATTCCAGAGTTGTTTTCAACTTCAGAGGCTTCGTCTTCAGAGTTCACATCGTCCAAGGGATAAAGCAATCGTTATCTAGATTGGATTCCTAAAGTTGTACCATTCCCAGAATTTAAACTGTAATCTTTTACAAAGTTTGTATCAATAAAGTTCTTCAACTTTTGTTTTTGCAAACAAAATGGCGACTCTACTGGGGACGACTTTCTCCTCCGATGAGGAAGTGACAACTCAATGTGACGTGGCGTCTATCGGAAAGACGCAGAAGACACTGGTTGTGAAGATCAACCAGACAGCCTACGAGTCTATGATCAACTCCAAGACCACTCCTCGCACTGCAAATACTGCTGCCACAAGCAAAATGCACACAGTGTGGGTCTCCAAGACTACTGCACAGTCTGCCAATAAGACTGCTGTGCAGTCTGCCAAGAAGCCTGATGCACAATCTGCTGCACAGTCTAGAGTTTCTGCCACTAAGCCCAATGCACAATCTGTCTCTGCTACTGCTGCGCAATCTGCCATTGCCACTACACAGAAGACTTCATATGCTGTCATGGCTGAGTATAAAACTCCTATGCCTCTGGCACAATTGGCTGCTAAACTTCCTGCGTAAACCAATATTCCAGCAACCAGAGAGCAATCTAAGCACTCTGTGGCAAGAAGTTCTGATGCGCAAACCACAGTCTCTGTGGCCAGAACCAATGTGCCATCCATTCATGCGCAAAGTATTCCTGCGCAATCCAAGAGTAACAGCCTTTTGGCTAAACTCTCTTCTTCTCATAACAAAGGGAAAAATTCTACTCCTCTCCCCAAACATACTATTGCTTCTGCGCAAACCACTGGGGGTAGTCCTTTGGCTATTCCTCTTTCTCTTCAAAATAAAGGGAAAGGTCTGTTGGTCTTCTCTCAAACTTTCTTATCCCATGACTTGGAAGACAACAGAGGGAAACGCTCTTTAGCTAACCCTTCTCTTCAAAACAAAGGAAAAGGTCCTTTGATCTTTTCTCAATCTTCTTCAGTTTTTACCGAAGAAGATCAATCTGAACGTGCCTCGGCACCAATCAGTACTAGAACTCTTTCAAACAAGGATTTTTCTTTCCTTTATGACAAGAGGACTTGTACTGATCAAAGAGGTATTCTGCCTACCCCGGTAGCAGAGTTCCAGGATCTTCCGACTCTCAAGATTTCCCGTTCCAGACAGGGAAAACTATTAGTATCACAGACAGAAACCCCTGGGGGTGAATTTCCTGATCTCAGAACTTATCTTAACAGACCCACTTCGGTGAAACGCAAACAGCCAATGCCGAAGATTAAAAATCATCAGAGACAAATCTCCAAGGTCAAAAATCATGACACTTATGCCAATAAAGTGAGCACTTCCTTGTATACTCAAGGGACTAAACATTTGAAGAATCGGAATCATGTTCCGAATGTTATCAAAGAACAGATCCATCAGAGTTTTCCTCGTCCTGTTGTTGTTCCTGATCTTCGAGAACATCTTAGACAAAAGCGGAATATTATCTCAACACCTTCAGTTCAACCATCTGATCATCATTGCAATCACAAAGTCATCATCCAATGTTGTTGTCAAACAACAAAACGATCTGTCTTCGATCGTTTGACTTTTGCTAAATCTGAACCTATGTCAGAGGAAAACGAAGTCTTGTATACTTCTGTTAACATGACTTCCCGAGACACTGGGGGTAGAAGAGGCTCTAAGCACGGTAGACTCCGTAAACCAAGTCAGCGGTATTTAGAATTACTCCAAGAATCTTCTGAAGGAGTATTTTGACATACCCGTTCTCGAAGCCGAGATACAATCGGTCAAAGGAATCTTCCTCAAGATCCTTCAGGTTATCTTCCTGATTCTCATTCAGGAGATGACTCTTTCTCCGACTATGATGCATATTGCGAAAGCTCTGAACAGACGGTGTCTTCTACAGTACCAAGAGAAGTGACAGCTTATGTTGTCACTGATGATCAAGATGCTTCAACTTCTACAAATCAAGAACAGCGAATCGCTGCACTTGAAGACAAGCTAAAAACCATGGCTGAAATGGTTGCTAATATGTATTCTATCATTGTGGCACAACATGCTACACCACCTACCGTAATACCTGTAAATCCTGAAATCATAGCATCATCAGTGCCTGTCAATGCTGGATTGGGGGTAGCACCTACTCAAATACCTCATGTACAAGTTCAAACTACACCAAGTCAATCAGGAGCTGGGGGTAGTGCTTACAATGTTGTTCCTCCTCCTACTACTCTAACTCAACCTGCTCCTTCTTCATCATCTGAAGATGCCAATGAAGCTGTCAAACTCTTACGAACCCAGTTCGAAGCCTTTAAAGAGAAAGATAACTTGCAAAGATTGGGAATCAAGCAGCCCTATCCAGTTGAATGGAAGGAAGTTCCATTCCCACCGAAGTACAAAATCCCAACAATCTCTTTGTTCGATGGCAGTACTTCCCCTAGTCAATTCATCAATCATTTTGAGGTAATGACCGTTCAACTTTAGCCAAATGACGCTCTTCTTACCAGAGTGTTCGTCGGTTGTTTAGCCGGCGTAGCATATGACTGGTATAGAAGTTTACCCGATGGTTGTATCACTTCCTTCTCAGGTCTTAAACAAATTTTCCTGGAATGGTTCTATGAAGGGTTCAACGACATGACTATGTCGGCTCTCAACAAAATCAAACAGAAACACAATGAAACTGCTGAGAGCTTTATCGAACGTTTCCGCCGTGAAGCCTTGAAAATGCCTTCCGGGACTCCGGCTGCTGTCACTATTGATACTTGTAAGGCAAATCTATTGCCTATTATCAGTATGTGGACGGGGTCTACCCAATTTCAAGACTGGCCTTCATTCATTGTCAACGCCAAAGCTGCAGAAGTAAGTGCCGAGAAGTTCAAACAATTAGGGGTACAAATGTCTAACCCTGATCGGGATGAACACCAGACATCAGGTGGTGGCAACCGCCAGAACAACCGCAAAGCAAAAGAGACTTTGAACATCAATCTGAACAAGAATAAAGAGTCTCTAGCTGTCAATGTGGCTCCGCCTACTTCCACTCCTACTCCTTCTGCACCTCCACCGAGGGAACCTCGTCCAAAAGTGGAATATTCTTTCGATGAAAATGACACTGCGAGCATCTTTGAATGTTTACTCAAAAGCAACAAGATTCAGCTCCCAGATCCAAAGAAACCTGATGAAGTCGGTAAGACAGATCATCCTAAATATTGTGTTTACCACAGGTTTATTGGACATCCTACTCGAGCATGTTACGTGCTCAAGGGCAAAATTCAAGAACTTGTCAATGCTGGTGTAGTCACTCTGCAGCAAGATGAGAAGACTGTTACTGCAAACATGGTTTCGGTCCAATTCGGTGACTTTCCTCCACAGATGGTACAGCATGGTGTCATTCCAATTACTAAAGCTACTCTTGAGATTGAGAATCTTTCGCCTCCACCAAATGAAGGTCTTGTCCCCTTATCTCTTAACAACGGCGAAGTTATCTGGGTCCATCCAGATCTTGTTTCTGAATTCGAAGTCTCTTCTTCCTGTAAGAAGAAAGACCGCTCCAAAAGCAAGGTAAAGACTTGCAACATGGTGTCTTTTGAACCCATCCTTGATGAAGAGATTCTGTTAGGCACCAGATCAGGGAAAGCCTATTTGAAAGATCATTCTGAAGGTCAAGAGAATCCTGCTTCTTCTTCTGAACCTACTCCAGCACACCTGCTTCCACTGAAGAGATCCCTTCTACATCTTCACCAGTTATAGTGCATATTCCTCCCAAGCCAATGACGGCTGACAAAGGCAAACAACAAGTCCGCTTTGACAAGCCCCTGAAGAAATCATCTTCTACAGGACTTGAAAAGTCGTACAACTTTAATATATTGGCTCAACTAGCCAATACACCGGCTAGATTATCAATCTTCGAGCTCTTGCGCCTTTCTAAAGAGACTCGAAAAACTCTAAGTGAAGCCCTGATGCAGGCTGAAACTTGTCTAACGCTCCTCAAGAAACCGGAAGCAGAGCCAGTTTCTTGCCGCCATTGTCACAGTGTCCTGGAGTTGATTCCAAACATTACTTTTACTCAGGATGATATGCTGCTGGAGGATAATAGACATGATCGTTCTCTCTATTATACAGGATATGTCGACTCGATAAAAGTTGATCGTATCCTGATAGATCCAGGGTCTGCACTCAGTATCATGCCAAAGACAATGCTTGACGCATTAAAGATACCAGTGCATAGTCTTTCAAGCACAATCACTACTATCTTGGGATTCAACCAAGGAAGGAGTGAACCGTTGGGTAAGATTCGCCTGAAACTCCAAATAGGCAATCTTCGCACAAAGGTGACCTTCTATATTATCGACAATCATGGTTGTTCTTACAACGCTCTCTTGGGAAGACCTTTCCTCCATGAACATAACATTGTTCCATCAACTTTGCATCAATGCTTCAAATATGTTGATGACAAAGGACAAGTCCACAAAGAAGTTGCAGACCTTTATCCTTTCAAGGGTGTTGAAGCATACAGCAATGATGCTCGTATGTACAAGGAGGAATTTATGAAGGTGGTATTGGCAATGGATACTGAAGAAGATCAAGAAACAGTGCCCAATGACACTCTCATTATACCTGTTAAAGGGCGTGTTTCCCACCCTCAGTCTTCTAAACCATTGGCTATTCACTTGCCAGTTCAGCGGCAGTCTACTGATGACGATCAGGATAAAAGGGAGCTCACCTCTTCTGAGCCACTTGTTATTGACTTACATCGTAACAAGGACAAAAAGCAGCTCACTTCTTCTGAGCCTCTTGTTGTCGATTTAACTCACAACAAGGAAAAAAGGGAGCTCACCTCTTCTGAGCCACTTGTCATCGACCTTCGTCGTAACAAGTCTATTCCACGTTCTTCTTCTCCCCCTCTTGTAATCAATCTGACCAAGCCAGCTAAGGCTAAAGGTCCTACTGTAAGTACAGATGTACATATCAATGAAAAAGCATCTACTTTTCAGTATACTGATGTTATTTATCATACTAAATGCTATTTGGATATGTTAGATAGCTTCAAATCATTTACAATGGGAGTGGTGCAATCTCTTCAAACAGAAGTTTTATGTGAACACTCAAAAGATTCATATCGTATTGTTCTCGCTCACAAAAAGGGTGAACGTCCAATACTTTTTAGTAAAAGACCGGAACAAAAATTCAGCTATATAGATGATAGCAAAGTTAACGACACGGGACATCTTCAATTCTGTCGTTATAGTCAACAATCAAAGGACATCGTCCGAAAGATGGGTTACGACTTTAAAAGCGGCCTTAATTATGGTAAAGGCAGAAGGACTCCCATTCGTACAGCTGTTCCACAAAGAAAGTCAGAAATGTATTACAGCAGGACCAAAAGAGGTCTTGGATATGCTTCTCCTCCGATGTTATCCCCAGCAGTTTCTGACTCTGATAGTGAGAAACGTTCTAACTCTTCTGATTCCAGATCATGGGATTCTGATACCAGCGTTGGTGAAGTCCATCGTGTAATTGTATCTTCTAATATGGTTTCCGTTGAACTTCCGGAAGGATATGATGAGGACATTGAAGAAAGTTCTGAAACCGATCCTTGGGCTCAACAGATGGATAATCAATGGGTACTCCGATTTGAACAAAGAGAACCTCCTACTGAAGATCAACTAATTCAAGTTGATGTAGGAGAAAGCGAGTCGCCTCGTCCAATCTTTATTAGTAAGAATCTTCCGGAAGCAGATAAGCAAGAGTTGATTCTTCTCATTAAAGAATACATTGACATCTTTGCTTGGAGTTACGAAGACATGCCAGGTTTAGATCCTAAAATTGCTACTCACAAATTGAACATTCTGCCTAATGCTAAACCAGTCAAACAGCAGCAACGGCGATTCAAGCCTGAAATGATGGACGCGATCGATGATGAAGTTAAGAAGCTTATCGCTTGTGGCTTTATTCGAGAAGAACAACATCCTGATTGGGTAGCCAACGTTGTTCCAGTCCTGAAGAAAACTGACAAAGTTCGAGTCTGCATCGATTTTCGGGATCTTAATGAAGCATGTCCAAAAGATGAATTTCCTCTCCCTATCACGGACGTGATGATTGACAATACTTGTGGGTTCGAGCGAATATCCTTTATGGATGGGTTCTCTGGATACAATCAGATCAAAATGAATCCCGAAGATGAAAAACATACATCTTTTCGTACTCCTCGGGGAGTCTATTGCTACACAGTGATGCCATTTGGTCTCAAGAACGCTGGTGCAACTTACCAGCGGGCCATGAGTACCATTTTCAGAGAACATCTTCGTAAAACAGTCGAATGTTATGTTGATGATATTGCTGTCAAAAGTCGTCTAAAAGAAGATCATATCCAAGATTTGAGAACTATCTTTAATCTTATGCGTCAACATCAGCTCAAGATGAATCCCACCAAGTCATTCTTGGGTGTCTCTAGTGGTAAGTTTCTTGGCTTCGTTATTACCTCTAAGGGTATACACGTGGATCCCGAGAAGATCAAAGCCATTCAAGAGATGCGTCCTCCACGCAACCTAAAAGAGCTACGAGGATTTTAAGGCCGACTTGCGTACATCAGGCGATTCATTTCGAACTTGTCTGGACGCTGCAGACTATGATTGGTGTTGAACACCGTTATAGTCCGGTTGAAAAAGAATACCTAGCCCTTATGTTTGCCGTTCAAAAGACGAGGCATTACATCATTGGTCAAACCATTCATGTCATATCCCGAGTCAATCCTCTTCGGATACTGATGAAGAAGCCTAGCACACTCAACTCTCGGCTTGCTACATGGGCCATCCTTCTAGCCCAATATGACATGGTGTATGTTCCTTAAAAGTCTGTCAAAGGTCAAGCACTGGCAGATTTCTTGGCAGCTCATCCTGTACCTGAAACATCTAAACTCTACGACGAAATTCTAGACGAGACGTTGGAAGTCAACTTGATCTCTGAAGAATTTCCAACCTGGCGTCTATTCTTTGACGGAGCATCCAGAATCGGACCCAATGGTGCTATTGTAGCAGGAGTTGGAGTTGTTCTCGTTTCTCCAGACGGATCAACTATCCAAAGAGCTTACTCTCTAGATGAATCATGTTCCAATAATATAGCAGAATACAATGCTCTACTTATTGGTCTTCAATTAGCCAAGCAATTGAATATTGAATATCTGGAAGTTTACGGCGACTCTAAACTGGTTGTCAATCAGGTTAGAGGAACTTATGAAGTCCGTCATCAAGATTTGGTACCTTACTTTGAAGCAGCAATCAACATGGCTATATCATTCAAAGCTTTCTTTATTGAATATGTACGTCGAGCTTGTAATACTGAAGCAGATGCCTTAGCCAATCTTGCAGCAGTCTTAGCTGTCCCCATCCGAAGACAACAAGTGGTGGTTATTTCTAATCGAGAATTATTTTGTGTTGAAAACAATCGTAACATTGAGTTCAGTAATTTTGCTGAAATTAATGTTATCAATGAAGATTGGAGAACTCCTTTCATCGACTTCGTGGTTCATGACATACTCCCCGAAGATCCTAAGGAGGCTACAAGTATTCGACGACGATCTCTACGATTCTACTATAACCAAACCACTAAGACTCTCTATCGGCGGACTTACGATGGTCTTCTTCTACGCTGTCTAGCTGGTGATGAAGCAAAACAGGTATTACGTGAAGCTCACGATGGTGTCTGTGGAGCACATCAGCCCGATCCTAAACTACAGGATCGCATCCGAAGAATGGGTTACTACTGACCCTCTATGGTATCAGATGCCATCGAATATGCAAAAAAATATCGAGCCTGTCAAATCCATGCAGACTTCATTCATCAACCTTCGAAATTTCTACATCCGACAGCCGCTTCTTGGCCGTTCGAAGCTTGGGGCATGGATGTCATAGGTCCTATTAATCCTTTTTCTTCTAGAGGATATCGGTTCATTTTAGTAATAACAGACTACTTCTCTAAGTGGGCTGAAGCTATACCCTTGGCTGAAGTCAAGACCAGTAGTGTTATCAACTTTGTCAAACACCATGTCATTTATCGATTTGGTGTCCCTCGACGAATCATTCATGACAATGGACCGTAATTCATCAGCTAGAAATTCACCAGATTATGTGATGATCATCGGATTGACAACGTTGCTTCGACTGCCTACAATCCTGCTGCTAATGGTTTAGCCGAAGCCTTCAACAAAACTATTATCAAACTCCTCAAGAAGTTTGTATCCACTAACAAACGGAATTGGAGTGAAAATCTTGGCGAGTGTCTATGGGCCTACCGAACTACGGTCCGCAATCATACGGGTTTTACACCTTTCTCTCTGGTATATGGCTGTGAAGCTGTTCTTCCTCTGGAACTTTAAATTCCTTCTTTAAGGATTGCCATTGCTAACGAGCTCACTACAGAGAATAATAATCTTCTTCGACTTCAAGAATTGGAGGCACTCGACGAAAAGCGATTAACGGCTCAGCAACATATTGAGCTATATCAAGCCCGCATCTCGAAGACTTTCAATCGTAAAGTGAAGGTCAGAGCCTTTCAGCAAGGAGAACTTGTTTTAACAGTCAGACGTCCTATGAATATGACTCATATGAGCAAAGACAAGTTCGACGCAAAGTGGGAAGGTCCATACATTATGAGCAAAGTCTTCTCAAATGGAGCTTATCAACTCTCAGAACTAGATGGACGAATTGCAATGATGCCTATCAATGGCAAATTCCTTAAGAAGTACTATGTATAAATGTAAATGCTTGTAAATCATCAAACAAGTTCATGTTTATAAATAAAATTTTATTTAATCATGAATGATAGTACATGATATTAAGGAAGATCACTATCATCCTTTTCTACATTTGGACGTAGACCACTACCGTCCTTTTCAAAAACACGGTCAGCGAAAGAACCGAGAACCTCTTTGCTGGAACCCACGAGGAACTTGCAGGCAGCCATCCTCATGGCTTCTTCTTCTTCAGTCCTTCCTGGTTCAAGCAGAAAGTCCAGGATGTCTCTCGGTGGCTTGGGTGCAGATGAACCTTCGCCTGCTTCTGCTTCCTTTGGCTGAACTGGATCGACAGGACGTTCTTTAACGTCTTCTTCAATCTTCGGAGTGAGCTCAGTCTTCTTGAGTGCATCTTCAGACGACATTTTTATGTTGAAAAGTGAAGGTGCTCGTTCCTGGCAGATTTTTGTTCTATTTATATGCAGAGATTTCTCAAACAACGGAACGACACATTCATCCGACGGTTCATCCGTTCATTTAATTCCCTTGACGGTTCGTCCGTTCATCACATTCATCCGACGGTTCGCCCGTTCATTCATTATCATTTGACGGTTCATCCGTTCATTTAATTTCTTTGACGGTTCATCCGTTTATTTAATTCTCTCGACGGTTCACCCGTTCATTCATTATCACCCGATGGTTCATCCATTCATTTAATTCATCCGACGGTTCGCCCGTTCATTCATTATCATTTGACGGTTCATCCGTTTATTATTTTGACGGTTTGTCCGTTCGTTCCATCATTTGACGGTTTTTCCGTTCATTCACATCCATATCAACAACTTATCGTTTCGATTAAGTTGTCAATTAAAATAATAATGTTCAGTATATTCTGCCATGTCCATATTATCTCTGAGCAGATATAAGGAATATAATTATTTTCTACAAAAATTATCAAGAAATATATCATATCTTGTACCTCTGAATATATTTTCTATCTCTATTATTTATATCTGAACAAGATATGCAACAAATAATGGACCCCCAGCAAAAATGTCTTTTATTGATTGAAATATAAGACATTACACATATTTCAAAAGACAAAAGATACAAAAAGTTCTATTAAGAAGGAGGAATGATCAAGTTGTCAATCTGCTGCTTCAGAGTCTGCAGCTCTTCTTCATGAGTGGATGTCACCCTCCTTCTAGCCTCTTCCATCCCGGTTTCTTCATTAAAAATGGGCATGTTTACAGTCCGACGGGTAATCTCTGCACCATGAATTGCATCATACTCAGCCTTCTCCTGAAGCAAGGCATTGAATTGTTCAATCACAAGTTGATGATTAGCAGTTTCTTCTTCTAATTCTTGCTGGAGACGAACAATTTCTGCTCTCAGTTCAGCAGTTCTCTGTCCTTTTCTTTCAGCCATCAAAGTTACTGATTCTAGCTTGGAATTGTATTCAGCAGACTTTGTGGAATAAGCCTCCAAAAGATTTTAAAGATTCATCCTTTCTATATCAGCTGCTTGGGCCATTCTCTCGAACTCAGCCTGCACTAGAGATTCTATTTTCTTCTTTTTGAGCTCCTTATATTTCTTTATGGAGACTTCTAATTCATTCAATATGTGGTCAAGAAGAGTGGCCTGAGCTTCGTCTCCTTGCTCCCTTATAGCCCTTACTAAAAGAGAAGTTGGGTTTCTAACCATAAAGAAATCAGCTCCCTCTTTGTCTATCATCTTATGAACTAGGGGTCTCAACGATTCAAAGAAGCATCTGGTGAATGATTGAACAACTTGTTGATTAATTGCTAGAGTCCCAGGAGTCGCAGCTACTCCTGTTGAAGATGAGGTAGCAGGATGCTCGATCCTTTGTGTCTGGATGGCAGGCTCTTTAAACAAAGGAGCCAAAGTGGAGCTATTCGCCCCTCCTGTTTGTTCCTCTGCAAAAGTAAAATTGTTATTTTGATAGTCGTTTGCCAAAATAACCAAAAAGATCAAATAAAGGCAGTCTTACCTTGGTTCGATCCAGCAATGAGCTTATCCCCTGCAGGAGTAGACTCTGGCAGAGCAGAAGTAACTTCAGCTATAACAGCTGGGCTACTACCCGCTTCAGAACCACAAGACAAATGATGACTACTACTCACAACCACCGTCGTTATGGGCACTATGTCCGTGCACGTCGGAGGTGCTGGAGGAGTCTCATGATCTACAGAAAATACAAATAAAGACGTTAGCTATCAATTCATTCAAAAGGAGATTGCTAATTTCATCTTATACCTTGAGGATCATTAGCAGGAGTTTCTTCCAGGGTCTCTTCATCTATTGTTTTTTCTGGAACCTCAACATCCTTTTTAGGATTTAAGGTATCGGTAGCATTCTCAGGAGCCTCAACATCCTTTTTAGGATTTAAGGTCTCAGTAGCATTCTCTGGGATTTCAATATCCTCATCATTTACATCATTGACAGCAGCAAGAGATGCGTGCACTTCATCATCTTCAAGATCTTGTATGTAGTCATCAACATTTTCAGACGAAGAGCTCTCCGCATCCTCGTCTTCTTCTGGTGCCTTCTCGCTGGTAGTCGCGGCTTGGTCACCATAGTCATCCAGAGGACTGTAGATACAATCTTCTAAAGCTGCAATTACTTCACGATCTTCCTCTTCGCGAAGGGTTCTCGGAGTAGGCGGAAGTTCAACAATCTGTAATTGCTCTTCCTTCGCTTCCTCCACAGTATTTCCTTGAGCCTCATCGGCCTCAGTTTCTGGAGCAAGATTTGTCCTTTGCTCAACCTCCTTTCTATGTTCAGGACTAGGAGTTTTATTCCTAGGCTCTGAAACAGGAGTAGGAGAGGGCAAAATTAATCCAGCTGCAGCATCCATCACCATTGAAGACAAGGCCCGATTCCTTCTATGGGCCATCTTCTTTCTTTTTAATGGCCTCTCAGGGCTCTCTATATTGATAGTTTTAACTTGTTTCTGGATAGAGGTTGGTGTTGAAGCCCCTTCCTGCTGAGCTGACTCGGCCAGTTGCCGAGACTGAGATCGGGTAGTAATCTTTTCAGAAGAGTGATCCAGGATCAACTTCTTCTTGGCTGCTGGAGCAGGAGGATCTTCTCTTCTTTTTCTTTTTGCAGGATCTACCCACTTTCAGAGAGATACGCATTGCTGCGTTTACTTCTTGAGGGAATATAATATCCCTCGAAACTTCTAAAGGTGCATCTGCTGGCTCGTGCACCTCATCATTTATAGGGATCGACAAAGCAACTTTTTCTTTCTTTAATCTCGTCGAAGAAGCGAAACTATCTGCGAGGTTAAAATTCTCAGCAAAAGTGTTCGCGGATGTATAAAATATTGAATAAGTAAATAACATTCGAGGACCATGAGTGCTATTTGTTGGCATCGAGAATATGGCCTTCGTATCACGGGCATTATAGTAAGCCCAGGCTCGGGCCCCGTCTATCAAAAAACCCTCACCTTGGAGACAGGTGATTGCATTCCCCACATGGAATTGATCATATCCAAACTGCCGAGCAAATCAGTTGGGGAGATATGGTTCTAAGTAACATTCCTCTTCGAACCGGTATACCAAATGAGATGGTCGAATTGTCTACAACCATTCAAAGACTGCACGGTTTAGAGGCTGCATCTTTGAGTCCACCATGTTTGTTGGCATCTGATCATGTCCAGCAGGGAGAGGAGCACAACAAAAGTTCCATCCTCTATTCAGATTTAGAACATATCTACACTCGCTCAAAGAAGTGTACTTCCATTTACCCTGAGAGTACCTTCGCAGAAAGCTGCCATCAATCGGTCCCATGTCGGGGTCCATTAAAGTGGGATAGTGGAGAAGCAACCATCCAAATAGATATGTGTATGGCAGTTCTAAGCGAGGGAACGCTTTCTCTCCTTTTGCTTTCAGCATCAAATCTACATACAAACGAAGACTGGCATTTAATCTGCAAGTTATTGCTGATAACAGGTCCACCTTGTAGCCAAAGACTAACTTGACCGCGACAAAAAGAACGTCGCGGTGAAAGTGATCCACAGCACTGGATCCGGGAACTACAAACTGCCGAAGCCAGTATGTCAGAAACCCTGCCAGTTGGGCTTCTTTTGACATGGGTCTATAGCCCATTCTCAAGTAACTCTCCAGAGTGTCCCCTTTCTTTAAAGGGGGGTATTGATAATCATCCTCCATTAGCTTATCAAAATTACCACTCTGTTCCATCAGCTTCATAACTTCTGTATTGCTCAAAGGTTTGAAGAAATCAGGATAACATTTGTCATTTTCCTTAGTTTTCTTCTCTTCTATGTGGTGAAGGAACAGATAGGGTAACCATTTCGAAGAATAACAGGTGTTTGCTGTAGCACTCTTATAAAACAGGGAGCAGATCTTGTAATGGCATAGCAGTTCCTCGAATACTGCTACCATCACTGTATTTTCCCTTCTAAGTTTGTCCAACTCGTCATTGGTTGGAACAAACTCTTCATATGGAGCGTCTGCCATTGGCAAGTACGAGATATATTTCATCTCGTGGAGTGCAAATCCAATTTCTCCACCAGGGGTCATGAAAATTCCCGTTCTATAATTGTATCTTTCAGCCAAGGCCAAGAACATGTGTGGATTAGGTGCAAAACCATAAACAGTGGCGTGCACTGCTTGGTACAGATTGATCTGTTGAAATCTGTCTTCAAATGTTGTCAGAATCCAATTTCCAATACAGTTCCATCTCCTGTAATCTGGATTCACCAATCCAGTCAATCTGATATCCTGTTCGGGGTACTTCCCTTCAGCTTTCGCAAATTCGTTTGCAAATATCGGTGTTCTGACAGGCATCAACAAAGTGGAGTTCTCTGGCGGAATGCAACCAGGTCTCAAGCCTCTCAACAAGACACTGTATCGATCAGAGGAGCTGTAGAACATATCCTTCTTATTTGGCCCCTTCTTTAGAAAATTTTCCCTGCACGGGCATCTTAAAAAAGAGTGATATTCCAATCCATCTTCCTCGGATAGCTCGCATGAGCATACCGGGATAAAGGGAGACAGCGGGCAATATCTGGTATAAAAAAAGACCTATCTTCCTGGTGGACTATTCTTTCCTCCATCCTCGGCCTTGGTTGAGAGCTTTTCTCAAAAGCCTCACCAAACAAGAATGCAGGTTTCTTATGAATAACAGCGTCTGCTGATTCCAAGGGCTGTCCATTCATTAAACACAGTAGAGTCTCATTGTCTTGAGATATCAGAATCGCCTGACGGGAGGTCGGTAGATCATACTGGGGATAATGTACATGGAAGAGATCCTCTTTATACTCCGACTCTGAAAGAGTTCCCACAAATGTTTCATATTCTGGATCTTCTCTCACATTAACTGCATCAAACAGAGAAAATAAAAATCAGTACAAGTCAAGTCAAAGATTTTGTCATCAGTTTGTGCAAAATCAGAATGTGCAACCTCAGATTGCGCAGCATCAGTTTGCGCAAACATCAGACTGCGCGGACAAACAGCCATCAGTTTACGCTGACCATCTCGCGCAAATCAGCAGATTGCGCTGACATCTGCCAGCACAGTTCAACCGATTGCGCAGAAAGTCGCTCTTCATAAAAATGAAGAGTTAACTGATTTGTGCAACCAGAACCCTAAAGAGGGTGGCGCAGTATAATCACATCTCTAAAAAGAGATAGATTTTGAAGAACAGTGAGATCAAAACCCTAAAAAGGGTTTTTGATTAAAAGTTCTCTACCTGACATTGCAGAGTGTGCGGATTCATGACGAGAAGCTCGTCGCGCAGCTCTGTTTGATGATTCGGCCGGGGCCTTGCCCTTAGCGGCGGCGGAGGATCGTCGGGGCGCCATGAAGATCGTCGGAGAATGAAGTCGAAGTTCGTTCGAAAAATTCTTTCTCTCAAACACAAAGAAGGCAAAGTAAAGAAATGAAATGAAGAAGAGAGCTATTTATAGTTTTCGAAAATGAAACGGCTGCCTCAGTTTGCGTCTACAATTAGGGACAATCCCTCAGATTGCGCAGCTAGCTTACATCATGCGCAAATTGGTTCAAATTTCAAAATTCAAAGTATTTCAAAATTTTGAATAAATTCAACTTTTGAAAACTTTGAAGGGGGTCTTGTAGGTCCTAAAAAATCAAGTGGCACACATCAACAAAGTCAAAAAATCAAGAAATACAACTTTCAGATGACTTGCACAGACAACAGATTGCGCATCATTCAGATTGCGCAGGATCGATTGTGCACACTCTCAACTGCACAAGCTGACGTGACAAAAGTCATTATTATCTGACACAATCAAATCTTCTGACAACTGACAGCACGGAGATCGAGGCGGTCGTTAGTTTAATCGTACAGCACGGCGCTCGAGGACAGCTGGCAGCGCAATCCAGGTTGGCGCAATCTGAGTTGGCGCAATCCATTTCCTGCGCAAATCAAGTTGGCGCAATCCAAAGTCTGCGCAGTTCAATGTGCGCGTTTCACCAGTACAAATGATAAAATACACGTGGCATTCATGCCATCAATTATTCATTTCGTGGCAACTGCCTATGCATGATCATGCGCATTTCAATCAAATGATGCCATGTGTCCAAGACAGTTAACCAATGATCCAGCAACTGCCTGCGCAGTCCATTGCTGCACAAACCATTTGCTGCGCAATCCATCATGCGCAGTCCAGAATAACTAAAAGTTAGTTATTTCTCAGAACTCTATAAATAGAGTTTCAAGTCTCCATTCAAGGGGATCACGAATCAATAATCAGATATCAGAGAGTTCAGGAGTTCTTGCCCAAGTGCTGCTGCATTCTTCCGAGGCTTTTGCCTTCGACTTCAGAGGCTTTTGCCTTCAATTCCAGAGTTGTTTTCAACTTCAGAGGCTTCGTCTTCAGAGTTCACATCGTCCAAGGGATAAAGCAATCGTCATCTAGATTGGATTCCTAAAGTTGTACCATTTCCAGAATTCAAATTGTAATCTTTTACAAAGTTTGTATCAATAAAGTTCTTCAACTTTTGTTTTTGCAAACAATTATCAGATTGTACCTTAAATATTTTTGAACATGTTTTCTCTACTTTTGTTTCAGTCCTTCAAAAAAAAGAATTGTTATTTGTTTGTTTTGTTTTGCTCCTCATTATTTAACTCAGGAGTAGGTTTAGCTGTTTTTATAAACCTTTGTGTAACTTCTTGCTATGAATTTCTTCTTAATACAATGAATCGATAATTTTGCTAAACCTTATCTTGGATTTGATAGTTTAGCTCTGGGTTTCAAAATGGTTCCTTCTTTTAAACGGATAAGCAGAACAGATTTTATCGTTATTTCCTTCTTGCTACTATCCTTGTATTAAATAATAATAATAATAAAACTGTCTTGATTTCACCAATCACCTACTTGCAATCTTGGTAGGAATCTAAATGTTAGTCTTAACGTATAATTAATTTTTATATTGGGACATGAGAATATATGAATATATATATATAGCAGACACTTTCCTGATACGTATGCATGCTGCACTTTGAATTCCAACCTATCTAAATACATATTAATATGTTGTTGATGTTTAAATTGTCAAAACCCCAATATTTTTGGTTCTCTGCTTTTTCCAGTTTAAATTCGTAATTCAAATATAAATTTCATGTTAGTTGTTTTATTTATATCACTGCACATGTATGTTATATACAGGATTTCAACTCTTAAGAGAATTGGTTGAGTTTTTTTGTTTGAATTTGACAAATCTAAGACTGTGTGCATATTAACCCTTAATACTGGATTCCAAATGTTTAGTTCAACTTGCTGTTTTATTTTCTTTAAAATATAATATTTAGAGCTGTGTACATTGTTGTATGTAGGGATATGATGTTAGGTTTATACTCTTACATGTTAGGTTGTGATAAACATTGGGTTAGTTGATGTTGAATTTCTCCAAATCCTAAAACTGAATACATGTTACATTTCACATTGATTTCCAATGTTTAGTTCAATTTCAGATTTAATATGTAATATTGAACTGTATGCATAGCAAAATGTATGGATAGTATGTTAGGGTTTCTTCTCTATCATGTTAGGATGTATTGGAAGCATTGAGTTAGTTGTGATGTTTCAAATCCCTAAAAATCTGAAACTGCATTATGTTAATATTACATTAGTTTAAATGTTAGCTTATTTTCAGATTTTGTATGTAAATGCTGAACTAAAACTGGAGTTAACCTTTCAATACTAAGCTATAACCCTGTACAAGGACACACACACCCTAACTTAGTATACACTGCCATGTAAACCTAATCCTTCCTCTCTATGTTATGTTCATATATCTATATATATATATATATATATATATATATATATATATATATATATATATATATATATATATATATATATATAGTTTCTGCATACATGTTTTAATGTATATAGATACATAACTAAATCTCTACCTCTTTATATATATATATGGTTAGCCATGCATGTTATGAGTAAATAGGTTGTGTATTGTAGATTATTTAACCAATATGCCATGAGTAGTGTAACTTGATAGCTATTGTTTTGAAACCCAAATCCTCCTATACACTTTCATGTATATTTCACATACACACATGCCTACTATCTAACCATATGAACATGTCCACATACACCCATACACACACGAACCACATAACCTTTAGAACTTACAATTTAGTCTTAACAGGATTAAGAGAATACTATATATTGTGATTGGATTTCAATGTAATTGACTTTCATTCTTTAACTTTTGATTTTGATTTTTTTTATGTACCCCTTTATAGATAATTGGTAGTTATCTTTATTTATTTTTGATAAGTACCAGTTTCATATAGGATGGTAGACTGTCTTACAGTTTTGATGATTGTTATTTCTGTATCTTTTCTACTTTAGCATCCTAGATTGCTTGTGTGTTTTGATATCCTATGAGCGTTTTGGTTAGCATGACTAGTATACCTAGTTGAGACTTCACTACCACCGTATGCCATGATCCTGTATGTCATCCTTTTAAATCATATGATTTGTTTAAGTTATGGGACTTCGATTGTGGGGGTTTGACCTAGAGGGAGTATGAACATTTTAATTTCGAGGACGAAATTTTTTTAAGGTGGATAGATTTGTCACCCCCAGTTTCAGAAACATGGGTATTTTTGTCATTTTATATTTTTAAATATTTTTAAAATTTATTTTATTATTTATGATATTATTTTGGGGTTAAAATTTATTTTATTATTTATGATATTGTTTTGGGGTTATTTGAGTCGGGTTCGAATTTTAACTCAATCCGACTTGAAACGGGGACCCGGGGGTAGTTTGACTCTAGTGGGACCCACACACTAGTTAGACATGGCCCACATGATATTAATTTTAGTCCACATGATATTAATTTTAGTTAGTAGTTAGACTAATTATTTATGGATAGGTTAAGTTTAATTAGAGACTCAAAACTAGACTAAATTGACCTCAACCTTTAACCCATTCCAAATTTAACTCAAATAGATTAGTGGAGGGCATTTTGGACATTCAAATAGGGGACACCTCACCCTTTTTGGGCAGCCGCCTATGGGGGGAGGATAATGAGTGAGTCACTCCTTCATTCATTTGTTTTCATCCACTTTCTCTCTCTTGTTCTTTCCCAAATTAATTTAGAGATGAACCTCCATTGATTTCATCTCCAAATCAACCCCTTCTTACACCAAATCTTTTTCATTTCTTCTCTACTCCATGGTTAGAGGGTGCTAGCCAAGTTTGGGAGGATTCGGAGCTCGTTCGTGTCCTTTTAGAATCTCTACGTGTCGGTATCGTATCGGAAGGATTTTCCTTTAAATCTCTCTCAGAAGGTATAATCTCTCCTCTAATCCATCCCTACATGCATATAAAAATATTTTAAATCCATAGGAATGACCCCCATGGTTGTATCTCCATTTGTGTCCATTTCGTGTCCATTTGGAGGTCATAGGAGTGTCCTTTGTGTTGTGGTTGTGTCCATGTGGGAAAACCCCAAATTTGGACACACTATGTGTTGTTGTTATGTATGAATGAATTATTACATGTTTAATCTCATATTTTTGTATTGGAGATGTGTTCTATAGTGTCTCATATATATATATATATATTAGTGTAGAGAGTGAGTTCTTGATATATTATGTTATATACTTGTGTTTCTTTTGTCTCAAACTACCTAAATTCGTCATAATATTTATCCACGTTTTTAGTAGCAATAACAACTTAGAAATGTCATAACTTTTAGCTTAAAACTCCGATTTATCTCCCGTTTTTTTTAAAAGAACCGTATCGAAGTTAGCTTTCCAAATATATTTTTAATAAGCCAAATTCATTCTGAAACTTTCTGTAAAATTATTTGAGTGTCAGCTGTACGAAAGACGAACCCGTTTCGATGTTTTTGCGATTCCGGGAGCTTCCAGACACGAAAATGTGATCCGTTTAAAGTTTCGGAAAGCTAACACAAAGATCTATAACATACTTTAATCCTAGAATTTAATGAATGCTTAATTTGTACAGTATTAATTTTAAGTAGAAGATTACTATACGACATATGCATTTTGTGTATCCTTGTATGTACAAATATGTATATATGCATGTGTATATATATATATATATGTGTGTGTGTGTTAAGAGAATGTAATATAATATAGAGTATGCATAAATGATATAATGTATGAAAGTATGCACCATGTTCATATGTTAAACTCCCTTCTACATGTTGACAGTAACCCCAAGCATGAATACACATAAAACCTACTTACTGTTATGAGTAAACCCTTTGATGTATAAATAAACCCTTTTGTTATGATTAACACCCACACACACACATGCTAAACCTATGCTTTACATGTTATTTCTTCTATGTGACACAATGAACCCTTGTTAAATGTTATCCTTCTAACATAATACCCTCACACTTGAACATATTGTATTGCTATGTACACATTGCCATATCCACATTCATGTATCACTCACTCCTTGTCTTTATGCACCTTGCTTGTAATAAAAATATATATGAATATATATGTAATGTGTGTTTGATAACTTGTGTAGCTTTGTGATTTTGTGTGAGTGTTAGTCTAGGCTTGGTTAGGCCTAATGAGACTTGTTAGTCTAGGTTTAGACCTAGTACTTCCTAGTTAACCTAATTTGACTAGTACGGTTGACCAGAGTTGACCAAGAGTTGACTTTGACCTAGAATGACCTAGAATCATGTAGAATGCATAGTAGAGCTTTATTTTACCATTTTGGACTTGTTGTGACTTGTGCTGTTCTAAATAGGAGCCAGACACCTGTCACGCCCCAGAACCAGAATACTGGAGAGTGGGGGCAGACATAGCCAGCTACGTATATTTAAGTACAACCCACCTCGCTATACGGTCACGGCTGTCTAGATACATGAGGGTTTACTACAAGCCAACAGTCTCCTATGGTCATGAACAAGCCTAATGTCTCAATCATAAGCAAGTAAGTAAATGTTACAAGATGTATGATTATTAAATATACAATAATAAGACATCCCAAATATTACATATTCAGCTGATCATGAAGCTAGTCGTTACAAAATGTTAGGACTAGCAAGAGTTTAGTCATACATGATCAACCCTAGGATTTGTTAATCATGTTACAGCCCGTAGGCAGACAGTAAGTAAGTGCAATCGAGCTAAACAGGTGCTCGTCGGCTAAACGCCTCAAAAGAATATTTTTACAATAGAGTGGGAGAGCCAAAAATAACCCACTCGTTGCCAGGGTTCCGCCTAGTGGCCACCATCTGGCTGGAAGGTTGGTAGATCCTCTGGAGCTGCTCCGAAATCTGGCCATACAAAACCAGCTGGGTCAGATCCCAAAAAGAGCAAGTGCCGCAAAGGAAGCTTCACTTAGGAACTAAAACCAGCAATCAGCACAAGAGATAAATAAAGTAAGAACTGAAAATAAGAAAATACATCAGGATGATATACGACGAGATAACCATGGAACTATTCAGATAGCCAGGTTACAACCCGTAAACCAAACAAGGACCGGGGTTGTAACCTTTCGTCTGAACAGGACTTGGAATTCTCACTATTTATTGGTAAAATAAATACAGGCATTCTGGTTATGCAGTAATCTGGAACAGAATCAGGACAAGACTAGACTGGTTAGACTCCATCCAATCATTTTACGGCCAAGCAAGAATTACGGCTTGATACTTTAACTAACTAGGATTATCACAGGCCTAATTACTAGCAAGATGCAGTGAGATTACTCCACAGCCACAAGCCCTGCAGACCATCCAGGTTACCTGGGTTAAAAGATTAGGATTGAATTCAGGTGGGTACATCGTCCAGGAAACACATGTACCCTTATGTAGCTTGAAGGGTGCAACACATGACAGTGTGCTGGAAATGTGCCCTACTCGACTGCAGGCTACAGATCCCAAGGCGTGCCCAAGTAACGGGATTGTCTGTAGCTGGGAGATCTCTTTATGACTAGTGTATTAATCTAGTTATTAGCCTTAGTCCATTTCAATGGGTACTCCTGACCGTGGTACTCAGGAGTCCCCTCCTAGACATGATGTAAGACAGGACTGAATTATTTGTACAAGCACAATCGTCCACGGTGTCCAGGTTAATTACACAGGTCGTGTCATGTCAGGTAGCCGTCGCAACAACTATTCGAGATATATCATGTCAGGTTATCATGTCAAGTGTACTGGTCAAGAGTGCGCCACGACGGGCCACTATCAGGTCATGTCAGGTTATTATGTCAGGAGTGCACCACTACGGGTCACTATCACGTCATGCTCAATTATCAATTCTAAACATATCAAATAAATTCATGATTTTCAAGTTTAGGACAAAAGGCGTAAGGATATAAAATGGACGTTAAATATCTAATAAAATATCAATATACAGGGCTATAGAAGAGCCATGCGACTAAGGCACATGCGGCCAGGATAAATCTCATGCGGCTGGGGAAGGAGTCGGGTTCATGCGGCTGGGGAGAGATTCATGCGGGTCGGGGGAACTAAGGACCCATGCGGCTCGCAGGAGAGGGATTCTCATACGGCTGGAATAAATCGAACTCATGCGGCCAAGAGAATTGCAAGACACATGCGGCCAGGAGGGCAAGGGTACTCCTGCGGCTGGCGGAAATGAGTCCATGCGGC
This sequence comes from Iris pallida, assembly GCA_029216955.1. Taxonomy (NCBI): domain Eukaryota; kingdom Viridiplantae; phylum Streptophyta; class Magnoliopsida; order Asparagales; family Iridaceae; genus Iris; species Iris pallida. The sequence continues at coordinate 13,083,614 of JANAVB010033820.1, read as the reverse complement.
TCAACCAAGTCGAGCCCCATGCGGCTGGGTCAAGGTGATTGCTTATGCGGCTGACCGGGGGGGGGGGGGAGTTCATGCGGCTTATAAGTGTCAAACCGTTAATTTCAGAAAAATTATTTATACGATTTTAATAGCTAATATGATTAATTATTAATTATTAATTTAGGATTTTTTTTTATTTTTAGAAAATTATTAAAACTGGAAATTTTATCGAAACATGAAATTTTCTAATTAATTAATATCATGTTATTTAGATTAAAATTATATTTCAAGAAGATAAATTTTTTGAATTAGTTAAAAAATTAATTTTGGAGATTTTTGTCAAAAATTGTATTTTTCTAATAAATAAAATATTGTGTTCCAGTTAGGTTAAATAAATATTTAATTAAACCTGATAATTATGAAAAACCATATTTTTAGAAAATAAAGTATTATTTTTCTGGATTTTGATTTTTGGTCCTGATCCGTCTAGACCCGAACCCATTTTCGAGTCCCGGACCTGTTTCCGAACCCAAGTCCTAGTCCAAGAAAATATTGTTTTTTTTTGGAAATCATTAGTTGATATAATATTTTGAGTTTTAAAGAAAAGAAATTTAATATTTTTCTTTTAACTCTTTTGTTCTCTCGGTTCATTCAACAGCATGTGAGTAAGGAATAATTACTCCTTATTAAAACTCATAAACTTCTTTTCTCTTTCTATTCCTTTCTTTAACTTACTGAAAGGAAGAAACCTTTCCTTTCTTGCGACCAACGGCTGGAGCCGATCCTTGGCTTCCACAAACGGCCGAAACCCTTTCCCTTCCCCTTCTGTAACATCTTTTCCCCTATTCCTATATAATCCCCTCCTCTTCACAACCCCATCACCACTTTTCCTTTTCCAAAACCCTTTTTCCCAAATCGTGCCCTAGCCGGAGTTTTCCACCCGCAGCCAGTCCGATCGCCGGCCACCCAGGCCGATCCCGCCGCCATTCTTCCCGCGGATGCGGCCAGGCCATTTCTCGGCCAACCCGAGTCCGGCGCACCCCTCGCCGTCGGCCCGCTCCCTAAGTCCGACCCCGTCGCCGCCCTTCGCCGCTAACCGCTGGCGACAGCCCTAGCCGTCCGATCTGTGTACGTGGCACTGTCCCGAGGAGCCCCGTTCCCCGTGAGTTTCTGACGTGTATTCGGTTCCGTTCCGCGGTTCCGCATGTTTCGAGTCCGAGGCATCACTTTGAATTCCGTCAAATTTCGGTAACTTCTGGATAGTCCCATAGTTTCTCTTGGTCTGTGATGAAATTGGTCCACCGATTCCTTCGGGAATTCGAATTTTTAGTTACGTTTCAATTACGTTACCATTTCGACTTTCCGAAGTTTCTTCGGAAATTGGTATGCTGTTGGTGGTTTTGGTTTTGTGATCTTTTTGATTTCGGAATTTCCGAATCCTTCGGAAATATTTCTGTGATTAGAGATTTTATATAAATTTGGTTTTAGAAGAACCATGTTTCTGAGAAGGTTCTTGGGTTTGGATTGGTGTGGAAATTGGTTTTTGTGAGATTTCAAATTGGTTTCGGGAAATTCCGATTTTGTTCGGGAATTCTGAATTCATTTCGGAAAATGATTTATTAGATGTTTTTATATATAAAATTGGGTATCCCTGGTTTGGGATTTATTTTGCAGGAGGCACGTTTCCCAGTTTTGGGTTATCTCGAAAATAGAGGGAATGCTGCCAAAATTTCTATAAAAATTAAATTATATAATTTTAAAATGAATTTCGAAAAAGAATACTATTTTTGGATTTATTGGGCGACGACCTTATTGGTCAATGGGCCCCGGCTGAATGCAAACGAAACCGGTTTCGTCCAGACGTTGAGGCATTAGCTATAAAAATGACGATTGGACCAGTTCTGAGACTCAATAATATTTTATAATTATTAAATATTATTTATATTTAATTTTGTAGGCAGTTTACAGGACTAACGAATTTTCTCTTATTTTAATTCTTGGAAATGTAAGGGCATAAGCCCATTTACTATTCTGCAGTTTTGTAATAAGTAGGTAGTAGCTGTGGTTTTCTGGATTTTGTAAGAATGTGTAAAAATTAGGAATAAAAATTATATTAAGTACAATTTAAAAATTCACGATATTTCTCATTTAAAGGAAAAGTATATTTTTATATAATTATCAAAAGTATTAAGTTTTTTCGAATAAACAGTAAAACCTGATAAATACAAGTTTTTCCCAAAAGTTTAAATATCAATTGATATTCTTAATTGTAACGCACTAATAACAGCGTTTTGGTTGTGTTAGCTAATTAAAGACTAAAATTGACTAGGACACAACTAGAGATTGTAACTAGTTTAGCATCATTGGCAACATTGGTTTTCTGAGACAAATTTTCAAATGTAGGATTTCAAGAAAGAACCAGATTTCCCGTCCCGACGTATCGACCCATCCAGTCAGGTCATTTTGAGGCAAGTACAATTTTATGGTAGATTACAATTAGTTAATAATTGTTTTAATGCAATTTTAAATCACGATACAACACGAAACTCTTTTGAGAGCATTGACTGTAACTACTGTAACTATTGGGGACTGGGGAGAAGTGTAGTGGATATGACCACATCCAATAATATAACTGATTGTATTAGCTTACCCCTCAAACACACGGGGATAAGCCATACCATATCACTAGGATATTACTGTAACAAACCCAATCCGGTCATATTCATTACCTATTCATATTTCACTATTTTTAACTACTGGAAAATCATTTACTTTAAATTGTTTAAAAATGCATATTTCCATTATTAATTTCAATTGTTAAAATATCATAAATTTGTACTTTGCTCCCTCCTGACTGGAGACTATATTTTTAGGTCATGTTGAGGATGCAGAGCTACTGATTAGTAGCTATTATGACCCTGAGCTATACCCTGCTGTGCTTTCCGAGGATGGATTACTGGATGAGGATGTTGCTTTTATTTAGATACTATTTTCCATTTTGTTAGTTTTGTCTAAAAGAACAATGTGACTTAATTTGGTGGTTTATGTTTGTAATCTGTACTGGACAAGTTTTAAGTTTTTAATTTATCGAATCATATTTATTGTGACAAATTTAGTTTGAGTTGTTGAATACCTGCATATGGAAGTTACAGCTTACTGCCGCCGTCTCATCAACGGTGCAGGCTGGGCATGATCCGATTCGTTCCAAGAAATTAGAACCGGGTCGTGACAATAAGGTTCAGGATCTCATGCGGCTGGCGGATATAGGACTCATACGGCCAGCGAGTGAGTCTGGTTCATGCGGCTCGTCAAGGCTGTGCACATGCGGCTGGGTCCAACTCATGCGGCTAAGATAAGCTGATGCGGCAGGATAAGGTCCTTAGCCCTATGCGGCTGAACTGACTGGGTCTCATGCGGCCGGGAATACTTGCCGCATGAACTTGTCATACGGTCAAGTCAAGGCAATAGTGCATGCGGTTGGAACTGACTTGCCGCATGAATGTTCATGCTGTCAAGTACACCATGCGGCTCGGGACTGTACTTCTTCTCCAAATTTTCGAGAAGAGGTACACCATAAGCCATGGCTTCCAAGCTGTATAACTCTATCATCCGGAGCCCAAATTCGAACTTCCATAGGTCAAAATGGGGTAGAACGAGATTCTCTACAACATGGAACCCTCAAAACTCAGAAATAACAGGATTAAGTAGATCAAAACCCAAGAAATCCGAAAATAAAGTAAACTTAGATCTAGAAGAATCTAGCCATGGAAAGTAAAAATGCCAAGTTCTAAAGTAAGTTAAAATGTTGTAAGGAAGAGAATGAAGCAATAAAATTAGAGTTCCTCCATGAAACAAGTTGCACTTGCCTAGACCTCTCTCTCCTCTCTCTGGTAGGTAAGGAAGTAATGGTGGAGAAGATGATAAATGAAGAGAGAAAAAGGAGAAGGGTTAATAAATATGAATGGTGGTGGTATGTAGGGGGTTCACCCTTGGTCCATGATAGACCAAAGAAAACTGAACCAAGCCAAGAAATAACTAAGCCAAGATGCAAGCTAAACAAGGAATCATGCAATACAAGAATAAATACGTACACGTATTCCAAAAATACGTAATACGAACCACAGGCATTACAACACCTCTCCTCGGACAGTACATTTCCTTTAGACATTCAGATAGCAGGCGAGTATATTCTCTGATCATTTTATATCCTGTTTAGAATTATTTTCCTGCTTTAAATTACTTTACTTGATACTGTCACGTTGGTCACACGGATTGGTACTATATGGATCTTTTCATGAGATGTTATCCCCCTCGGGAGCATCGGATACTGCATATTTTGTGCGTTTCATGAATCATCACGTATCTCTATGCTTTCTCTGATTCACGAATCGCTTGTGACATATGTACTCTCATGTTCACAGAGCCATCATGAATCACCTTCACGTATCACTCATTTTATGAGCCATGTGAAGTTTTACGAATCTTAACATAACTTGAACAGATCCTTGTGTATTGATTGGGGATGGGGGAGTAGAAATAGGCATGTGAATATTATCCAAGTAGCTGTAGTCATGAATCACTCTCTTAGCTGTAGTCATGAATCTCCTATGTCATTCACATGTTTATATTTTACTCTGACTCACTAGTCACTGTTAGTTCTCTATGTATAGTAGATATTTCTATTACAGTTCTCTCTCTGTTTACATACTGTATTTCTTCAGTTCATGTATCTTACTTTACTGTATGATTATATTTTCTAACCTGCTATGATCTGTTGAGATGTACTGTACTCATTCCTGTCATGACTGGACCTGTTGATAAATTTTACAGATAGCTTGGAGGTTGCCTGTTAGCCTAGAGGAGACACATAGAGGTTGTTTAGATAGTTATTTCAGTTGTCTGGAGTTGTATTTATTTTATGGATTACTGTATTTGAGCTTTGAGATGTATTTCTGGGTTTGTGTATCTTAGACACTTAGGCTTCTATCTGTTGTATCTCTTTTGGATTTCATGTTTTACCTATCTTTTATCTTGCTCACCTTAGTTGTGATTGAGACTGTATCTGCTATGTCACCCCCATTCGGGGAGTATAAACTACTTAGCCTTATACTGTTAAATGCATGAGACCTAGGACATCGTTCTACCGCCGACACTGCGGCGTAGGCTGGGCGTTGTTACGTTCTCATGCCCTTACTCTAGGGTGCAGGTCGTGACAGGGGAGAAGCTCGGTGGTCGCCCGGTTCCAGATTCTATCCTTTATGATTTCCAGATATGCCTCATGCTTGCGGGGCTTAGGGGTTTGTCTCGCTCAGGCTTCATCTGGACTTGGCACAACAAAGCAACTCATAACAGGGTTGCTTGTCAGCTTGATCGAGCTGTGGACAATGGGGAGTGGTTCCGTCACTGTCACGACCCGCACCCGTTTTTTTTTAAAACGGATACGAGACGTGTCCAAGCCACCCTACGCCGCAGTATCGGCGGTAGAACGCTGTTACGGCCATGAAGATCAAAATCACAAATATTACTCATACACAAAATTAATTTTATTTACAATGATCACAAGTTTTACGTTTGCATAAAATATAAACTTGTACAAATATTGAATGACTAATACTCAACTATCTAACTAGTCTCTTAGGCTTTTGTCTGCAAGTATTTCCGTCACTCTCCAAGCTAAATGAATCTACGGCTAACCTGAAAAATGTTGGTTTTCAGTCAGGAATGGAACGAGCACAATTCACTGAATGCAATTTCAAATAAAGAAAATGACTATAAAACAAGGTTAGACATCAATCATGAGTTTTTGAAAATAAACAGTAAATACGGAAAACCAATAATAAATAGACACAAAATACTTTTTTCAACTGTTAGAAGTACCTTTGATATGTGATCAGTCTGGGCCACTACACCGCACGGTCTACAATGTCTACTTGCAAAAAATAAGTACTGTCTACAATGTCTACTTGCAGAAAATAAGCACTGTCTACAATGTCTACTTGCAGAAAAATAAGCACTGTCTATGATGTCTACTTGCAGAAAAATAAGCACTGTCTACGATGTCTACTTGCAGAAAAGTAAGCACTGTCTACGATGTCTACTGCATGAAAATAAACACTGTCTATGGTCGGATCACACATCCTTGGTACTTCTCATTCCCGACTCAATAATTTATAATAGAGTATAAAAATCACATAACCAATGACTAATCAGTGAAGTATAGTAAAGATCAATATCGAATGCAGACAATAAACTGTACTCACCTGTGGTCCTCTGCTGGTGAAACCGACAGCCTGAACTACTCAATGTGCCATAATAGTCAAAACTCGTACACCAGTCTCCGAAAGCTGAAATAAACATCACCGATATTCTTAGAATAGTCAAATTAGCTAGGATTGCCTGTCCTTAAGTCCAATTCTGGACACATGGGCAAAACGGTAATTTTGGGCCAAAACGATGTCCGCCGTTGGACCCGCTTTCCACCGAAAAGCGTACCAGAGTCAACAGTCTCTAAAGTCATCAAACTACATGTCTACGAATCCAGTTTTTCGATACGAACCCAACCGTATGTCCAAAGTTGGATTTCGGCGGGCCGTGCACAAAATCGCCCGTTGAGTGGGACCGTGGGGCCCGCAAAACGACGTACGATTCAACTGTCTCAGAATTGGACCAAACTCGGCATACAGGACCAGAAAAACGATACGGTCCTACTGGCATAAGTTTCGTCTCGATCTGACGAGCGTGCACAAAGTAATTGGGAAATTTGCAAAGTGCACGATACGGTAAATTTTGACGGATACGTATCAAATTCGTCGCGCACACGTGACCAATTTGAATTCCGTTAAAGCCCACACGACCACGAAGTCGATACGCAACTTTCGATGCTTTTGGTCACGACCATGTTGCCCGGAATGGCGGGACGAACGTTGTATCGGAGAAATTTTGAGATTTTTAAAAATAGTTTATATAGGTTTTTCTTGATTTTTGAAAACTAATAACTTAGCCTATGATTGATGAAAACAGAAACTACAAGAAGGACTTCCAAGATCTATAGGTTGTCTCCGAGATTGTTCAGATAGTTCCTAAAAACTCACAATAAATTGGTCGTAATATGACGTCAAATAGGGGTGTTTGGGTTCTAAAATCTGTCATTACGACATAAGTTTTTTCTCAAGTTTTGATCGAGTTTCTGAACCGATCACTCGACTACTTTGGAAACGAATTACTGCAAAGTCGAGAGGGTCATGTGGGTTATGAATAGGAATTTACGGTTCAGAAAATGATTAATTAGATGGGTAGAAACTCGGCTGAGAATGTACGTACCTTGCGGTAACATGCTGCTGTCACCGAACTCTGTTTTCGTCATACACGTGCGGCCTCCGGCGGCTCTGGCCGGCCGGCGGTGGCCCTCTGCGGCCGCGCGCACGCCGGGGGTAGGTTGCCAGGGTTCGGCGCTAGGGTTTTGGGGTTTGGGTTGCGCGAACCCCCCCTCTCTCTCTCTTGATCATATATATATAAATGAACTGTCGGGTTGGGAACTCGTGAACCCGAGGTTTACTGGGAAAAAGACTTGGCTGAGGATTTTGGGTTCTTCGTTGTGGGCTCGATGGCTGGCCTGGCATGGCCTAAAGTTTATTCCTTTTTTTTATTCTCTTTTCTTTTCTTATTCTTTTCTATTTAACCACCAATACATATATATACCTATATTCGTACACACACATACGTGTACATACTATATGTATATATATATATATATATATATATATATATATATATATATATATATATATATATATACATTTTATACTCACATACATATATATGTATTTTATACACACACGAATACATATATATATATATATTTTTTTTTTCATATATATATATATATATATATATATATATATATATATATATATATATATATATATATATATATATATATATATATATATATAATATATATAAATATATATATATATATATATATATATATATATATATATATATATATTAAAAAATATATATATATATATATATATATATATATATATATATATATATATATATATATATATATATATAAAATCATATATACATACTCATATACGCATATATACTTACTAATAATTGAAAAATAACTACTTTCTAATATTTGAAAAATAACTATTTTCTAATATTTGCAACCAATATTTATATAGGAAAATAATATATGTTCACTTAAGAACTACGTCGCTCATAGTATAAAATTAACTAAATCGTATAAAATTTTCTAATCCATTTCTAAAGCCAAAAATAATAATGATGATAATAATTTCACCAATTATTCTAAAAATAGAATTAATTCTTCGAAATAAAACTAAAATTTAGAAAAAAAATAAATTTAAATATATTTAAAAACTTTGGGCATTCAGGGAGTTTACATCCTACCCAACTTATAAAGATTTCGTCCTCGAAATTAAAATAATCCTTAATATAATATAAAAACACAATGGGATTTAATACAAGGGCAGGTACGTCAAATCATATCTCAGTCTCTGAAACGATGTAAGGGATTATCGCAGGAAACCCAATTGATGTCTATATTCTATGAGGTAAGGTGTTCTCGGTGCAAGTCTCTACCCAACTTATAGGAAATTGGCTAACCGTGAAAATTGCTGTCACTAGACTTCTGAGAATGAATTGTCTAAGAAGAAGTACAAGAATATTGGACGCTTCTAACTACAGTTACGGATTCTAAGTGAGCCTAGGTATTTCCATGGTGTCCTTGGTCAATAACTTCAAAGAAACTATTCCAATTAACATCATTCCTACAGAGGTCATACTTCGACAAGATAATAACCGTATCTTGTTCGAATATAGCTAAGGCATGTCTGTTCAGTATTCGCCCTACATGGGTAACTAAGAGATGAGAGTCTGCAGGAAGCCTTCTTGCATAATTTGAATTAAAGACAAGACATTATTAGGCATATTCTTTTAAGACATGATGACTAGCATGCGAGGGTTGGTCTTTTGGTGTGGTGCAGGAGGTAGAGGCTTGCTTGGATGGGATGCATACCTCATAGATGTGACGCATCTTGTATGGATCCCGATTATTCAGTTCACTTAAAGGAATGGGTCGATAATTGCGGGGTTAATTAAGAGTGGATCAAAATTGCCTCTAGGGTTTGTTCTAAGGGAACACGTCTCATACATGTGGTGTAATAGAAATAGAGTGCAGAGAGGTAGTGTCCGAGTGGGACATGTATGTTACGTGTGTAGTTTAACTGGTCTAGTTCGTGAGTTTGAAATTTGTAGGAGGGAAAATGCTAGTGTTGTGCTTCAATTATCAAAGCCATGGTAGAGATCATCGGATGATACGGATAGGAGTGGATACTGTGAACTGCTGTTTATTAGTTCAATTGGAACCCTATGTTCATAAAAAAAAAAAAGCTTGCCTATACACTTCAGCAATTTTCTATTCTCGAATTTCAATCCAAGGCACGGTTCTATGATATAAGGGATTTGGAGAATCAAGGTTGCGATCTTCTACCGAGGTTACCTAAACACCCAGCAAGGGAATAAATGCAATACGAGGATCGTATCAACTTCCAACTAGATGGAAGAATGGTTACAAATAGATTCCCAGTTTGACATCCCTTCTATAGGACAGCGTATGGTGAGTTCAAGGTTCTACTCACTTACAAAAATTGGTTATCATGGGAAGCACACTAATAGGACTCCTAAAGGATCCAGCTTTTAAGAAGATGTATGAGGATATGGGTTCTTCTGTTCTTAGTCACGGGCTCTATAGAAAGCCAAGGTACGGTTTATTTGACATTGCTTATATATTGATCATGTGTCATCAAACAGTAGGAAGGGTCTTGGTTAAACATAGCAGAAAATAAGTTGGTATATCCGGATTCATCCCTTCTATAATGTAGGCCATGAAGGGATACGGTTCAGCGATTTATGGGAGGAGGATTAGTGGATCAATTGAGAAGGACTACATAATAGGTGTAGGGACCTATTTCAAAAAAAATTCAGTTTTATAGTCCAAATATGATGATACGTATGGATGGGTTTTATTGGGTTCCTTAATCGGACCTCAATCATTGGTTGGGTGAACCCTGAATTTCAATCTATATTGACTGGACTAGATCCTAATGATAGAACTTATTTCTACTAGGTTAGGGTAACCTAGAATAGGTTTCCACCCAAATGGTTGTGCTAGTTGCCTTTCAGATTGATTTTCTAGATCCTTAAAGCCTAAAAATGTGCCTTCAGTGACTTTTGTGTTTAAGTAGCACGAGAAGACACAATTGAGTGGCACATTAGTGACAGGTGCATAGTGGGTTTCAAGTAGATCACCACCATATATTGGGTTGAATGGTTCGGGTCGAGGTTGAGTCTCTAATTGGAGTCGGAAAGTATATCGGTATTATGTTAAGGGTTACAGCTAGTCCTTTTTACATGAAAGTCGTACCATAAAATTAGAGTACAAGGAGACGTGTTTGAGTGGGACATGATATACCTAGATGAAGGTGGGCTCGTCTAGATCTTGCACATGCAGTTTGTTGGAAGATAACAGCTGGTCTCGTGCTCCGAATATTAATGACACGGCCGGGAACACAAAATGGTCTAAATGGAAAGTGGGAGTCCATAGGGCACTAACTATCATTCTAATAAAAATTTGTTCTAACCAATCGGTGATCTTCGTATATCCTAAAATTGTAGGAGGCTTACAGTCTACCCACCTTAGAGATGGTCTTAGGAATATTGAGGTTAGAGGGTGCCCAAAGTCCGGATACTGTACCTCGACTCTTTGTTAATAGGGAATAAGGCACGGCGTATCGGGATACAGTAGATATAAGTCAAGTCAAGGATCGTTCCTCAGTAAATGGAGAACGATGTGTACATTGACACATGGTCGATAAAATAGGATGATCTACTCGTCTATAGTATACTAGAGTTATCGACGGGGTAACCAACTCTAAGGCACAAGATTTCTACAACTGAGTCATAAATTTTCATTTGTGTCAACCTGCCAGACTATCGTCACATGAGTCATAGTGATCGTGTATTGCTGTTGACAACTGGTAGACAGGGTATTAAAGCTATGGTATTGGCTAAGCTAGTGACTGGGGTGTTCCAACACTAGTTAGGTCTTAATAATAAAATTTACATAACTAGAGTAATATTTGTTGGAAACTAATCTCGGGATGAGTGTCACGGTAAATGATTACCCTATTGTCCACTCATCTCATGTCTAACTGTGGGCTTCGGTCGATGAAGGGTTGGTTCAAGGCTTAAGGGTTGAAAGTAAAGGTAATATTCAAGAAAATATTTAGAGACACAATAAATTGTTTCTCGAGAATAGATAGTCTCCTGGGTTGGTATTACGACTAAGGGTAAAACCCTAATCATTCTTAAATTCAGATGGCTTGAGAGTCCCGATAACAGTTTGGGGTCGAAAGGAGAACGAGTAACTCGATCACATGGCTGGCTGACGATAACTACCCTTGTGTATACAACTACCATAGCCATGGGGATATGCGGTATCTCTCTACCAATTACGAGCTTATGCCTTTCCAAATCGGTGAAAGGTAAAAACAATAAAGAATTCAAGGAAGATGTTACTGAATACAATTTTGTGATTCAAGGACGAACAGATAATTCAAGAGGAATTGTCAATGCAGTCGTGGATGAGACCCTAGAGACATCTATATCTCAGTCCGCATAGTGTAATTAAACGATAGAGCGAACCAAATGCATCATGGTTGATCAGACCATAATACACTGATTCTGATTAGACAATAAGTTAGCAGGAATCCCAATTAAAAATATGCCTCGAATCAAGCTTGAGAACAGAGTAAGCTTACAAAAACTAGGCTGTAATAGCAGCGTTGGTCAAGATAGTCAAGATACAAGTACGCGAGATTTTTGAAAAGAGGCACAAGTAGTTCGAGTTTTGTGAGAATCAAAACCTTACCCGGTGTTCTTGCTTATACAGTCTTCCCACTATCTTCTTATTCATAAGACCTTGGTCAACCAATGGGTAATGGACTTCTAAATTCCATATTCCAAGTAACCTGTTAGTGTCAGACAATTACCTCGTCAATAAGTCACAAGGACTCCGGAAAGCTAGGTCGGGAGACATGCTAACTTACAAACTTTTACTAACATTGGCTTTTGTCACGCCCCAGAACCAGAATACTGGAGAGCGGGAGAATGACTCAGCCAGCTACGTATTACGGGTAGATAAATACCGTATAATACGATCAATGCTGTCTAACCAGACGAGGGGGTGTATACTACATGAAAGTCTTACTATGGTCATTTTACATCTATTGTCTCAATCATTCAAAGCAAGAAGCAAAAATAGAGAACATGTAAGATAAAGTAGTAAGGCGTCCCAAACGCTCAGTCAAAATGTTCTGGAGATCTGGCTTTACAAAACATAGCCAGATGGTATAGTAACATATACACAATTGTTATCAACTGCAGTCTGACTTTAGTTACAATTATGCAAAAGTAAGAGCAAGACAACCCGACTAACATGTCGGTGCCAAACGGCTAAGTATGAAGTAAATAACAAAACGAGCGGTGAAGTAAGGAACCCACTCGAGTCCTCCTGCGATCATTCCCCTAGTATTGACCATCTTGGAGGTAAAAGTAAGCTGGATCCTCGGGGACCGGCTCTAAATCTGGCCATGCAAAACCAGAGAGGTTAGACCTCTAATAGCAAGTACCACAAGGGAGCACGATATGAAGGACTAAACCAGTAAGTAAGAAAATATAATAATAGATCTCTGCTTCCCACTAGAATTCACATAACATTACGACATTTCGAACCAACCTCCCAACCAAACAAGGACAGAGGTTAGCTCGTCATGTCCTGACATTCTGATCATCTCAATTAGGCAACAGAATAGGTACAGTACAAAAACAAATCATCTTGAACGGCCAATCAACTACTACGGCTTGCTATTGTGAGTCCCAAGTTATCCTGGAATTATGTAAATAGGGATTCTTCAGTTCTTACTATGTGCGAGCAAGGCTAGTCTATCCAATCAATCAATTGCGCCAATCATGTATTTAGACGAGTCCCAGCGGGACGCCCGCCATTATATAGCATGTACGATAATATAAGCAGATACCGTTCCCTGCCCGTATGACAGATTTACAGTATCTGTGGGAACCAGCCGGCCTGTCGGGCACTTAATAGTCCCAAAGAGGACTGCCATGTAAGAACTCGGGAATCCATTCTCTCCATGCTATCATTATTTTATTTAACTTAATAGTCTCTACGTTGAGTGAAGTTCCATGCCGTGGATCATGGTCATTCAAATGAGTACTTTCGTACGGGGTACGATATGCGCAACTCTACAACGATATCCGTGCGGCTAGGTTGTAGGTTTTACATAGCGTGATGCAACAATCAAGTCTAACCACGGAGTAATCATGCCTTGACCATAAAGTACACATGTTGTTTTTGTAAAATAGATAAACAATAATTTGAAGCCTGCATGTGCCTGTATGCCAATATTCGGATTTGGCTAATCGAGTACAATAGTTCATTACATGAACGTGTCTCATTCATTTCATTCAATAAGACGACTAGCCAGTCTCTTAGTTCCAACTAGGAATGCATGATCAATTTTAGTCAAGATAACCATTATCATCAATGGTGACAAGGCATAAAAGTCAATTAGTATTACATGGGGTCGAGTCTATAATTCTCAAGGTTAAGTTCCAGTCATCCTGGGTATCCATGGATCAATCAAGACACATGACACATTCCACATAACAATCTGTATTAATAATATTAACATATCATGATTTTATCAAGTCCATGCCAAAAGGCTTAAGGGATAGAAGAATTGTCGTGCCATCATTAAATGAATAAGTTATAGAGCAAATAGAAATACCCTGGTTAAAAAGTTACGCCAGCAAGTCTAAGCTAAGGCCAAAAGTCACGCCAACAAGTCTAGTAGGAGTGAGCGTGAAAAGTGGTTCACGTTGGCACGCACAGTGTGAGCGTGAAGGGACATTCACGCACTCATAAGTGAGCGTGAAAAGTGTGACAAGAAATTCACGCACGCACGCAAGACGTGAGCGCGACTCAAAATTCACGCTGGCACGTAAGAACGTGAGCGTGACTAAAAATCCACGCTAACATGTAAGAACATGAGCGTGACTAAAATTCACGCAGACACGTACAGACGTGAGCGTGACTAAAAATCCACGCTGACACGTACAGACGTGAGCGTGACTAAAATCCACACACGCACAAGTAAAGACGTGTGCGTGACTAAAATCCACGCACGCATAAGTAAGGACGTGTGCGTGACTGAAAATCCACGCAGACACGTAAAGACGTATGCGTGACTAAAATCCACGCACGCACAAGTAAGGACGTGTGCGTGACTAAGATCCACACACGCACAAGTAAAGACGTGTGCGTGACTAAAATCCACGCACGCACAAGTAAGGACGTGTGCGTGACAAAAATCCACGCAAACACGTAAAGACGTGTGCATGACTGAAAATCCATGCAGACACGTAAAAACGTGTGCGTGACTCAAAATCCACGCTAACATGTAAGAACATGAACGTGAATAAAATTCACGCTAAGTTGGGAGATCAAAACCCATGAACAGCCGAGAATACAACATCTTAGATCTAGGAGAAACCAGCCACAGAAATCAAAAATGCTAAGTAGTAAACTCTCTCAGGATCATGAGAGGAAGAGAAATGAACCATAAAAATGGTTCTCCAAGCAAGAAACAAGATTTGCACTTGCCTGCTGCTACTGCTGGTAGGTGGAGAAGTGATGAGAGGAAGAAGAAGAAGAAGAAGTAATGGTGAAGAATGAGAGTTATGAGGAGAGAGAAGGGAATGAGAGCTTAAATAGGAAGGATGGTGGTAGGTGGGAGTTTGGGTCGGGTTTGATCGGGCCCAACCAAGGCCAACCCGAAGCAAGCAGAGAGGTTAAAAGTAGGAGATAAAATGTAGAAATAAAATTACAGGAAATAAAATACAGACAATTAATTAACATAAAATTAAAGGAATTTAAATACAAGATAATATATGATAAATACTAAAATAAATATACATGAGTTGTACATGTATAAAAATACGCATTCTGGGAACGGGGAGTGACATCTCTACCCACCTTAGAAAAATTCCGTCCTCGGAATTTCAAATCCAAGCAGGTAGAAATATCAGAGCTAAACTAATACAAGCAATTCTAGTGAGCAAGCAATCATTATTACTATATCAAAAGCAAGTACTATATATGTAAATTCATCAATCATGAAGAATTAGGACAATCAAGGTGATAAGGTGTATATGTAAATTTATCAATCCACGATATCAAGTAGCTCTACCCATAAGATAACAAGCATGAAGAATCGGGAAAATCAAGGTATACAGAAAGAGATATACCTTGTGAGTCAAACAGGTGTGGATACCGTGATCGGATATCATCCTCACGTCACCACGTTGACTCTTCCAATAAGTGATGACCCCAAGCAACACGGACAAGACTAATTGTTCGATTCTTGAGTATCTTCTCTCTTCGGTCCAAAATGGACACAGGCTGTTCCTCGTAAGACAGGTTGGTACCAACAACCAGCTCCGAATGATCGAGGACATGGCTTGGGTCCGATACATACCTACGTAATTGAGATACATGAAACACGTCATGCACCTCTCGTAACGAAGGTGGGAGGGATAAACGATAAGCAACATCGCCTATCCGATCAAGGATAACAAATAGGCCCACGTACCACGGACTCAATTTCCTGCGAACGCCAAATCTAATGACCCCACGAGTAGGTGAGATCCGCAAGAATACGTGGTCCCCAACAGAGAACTCTAACGGCCTACGATGCTGGTCCGCCCAATGATGATGCCTGTCCTGCGCAACTCGAAGTCGTTCTCTAATTCCCTTAACCACTTCAACCGTCTGAACAATCATTTCTGGGCCTAACATCTTTCTCTCTCCGATATCATCCCATGCAAGCGGTGACCTGCACTTCTTACCATATAGTGCTTCAAATGGCGCCATCTGGATACTGGCTTGATAACTATTGTTGTATGAGAACTCGACTAAGTACAGGTGACTCTCCCAAGACCCTCCAAAATCTAGAGTGCAAGCTCGCAACATGTCTTCTAAAGTCTGAATCGTTTTTTCTGATTGCCCATCCATCTGCGGATGGTAGGCCGTGCTAAATCTTAACTTGGTGCCCAGACTATGATGTAAACTCTTCCAGAATTGTGATGTAAAGCGGGTATCTCGATCCGACACAATACTGACAGGGACTCCATGCTGCCTGACTATCTGTTGCATATACAACTCTGCCAACTTTTTTGTAGATTGCCCTACTCTGAAAGAAAGAAAGTGTGCTACCTTCGTAAGTCGGTCCACTATTACCCAAATAGCGTCCTTACCACTTGGTGATCTCGGTAAACCGGTCACAAAGTCCATTGTAATATGCTCCTATTTCCATTCCGGAATAGGAAGCGGTTGCAATAACCCAGTTGGCCTCTGCTGTTCTGCCTTCACTTGCTGACATACCAAGCAATGGGAAACAAATCTAGCTATCTCCCTCTTCATCCCGTTCCACCAGAAATGCTGCTTGATATCCTGATACATCTTGGTCCCTCCAGGATGAATAGAATACTAAGAACTGTGAGCTTCTGCCATAACCTCCTGTCTGATATCTTCACTAGGCACACATAGACGTGATCCAAACCTAAGTGTACCATCTTCATGAATTCTTATCTCCTTCCTGAGTCCTGACTCATATTCTGCCCTAAGCTTCTGAATCCTTGGGTCTTGTGCCTGAGCTGCCTTGATTCTGCCTACCAAGTCGGATTGAACTTGCAGACTTGTTAGAACTCCTACATCACTAGGAAGTATAACTTCGATGCCTATCTCCTGAAGGTCTTCTAAGATATGCCTCTGTGTTGTCAACATAAATACGGCGTCTCTCCTGCTAAGAGCGTCTGCTACTATATTAGTCTTGCATGGGTGATACTGAAGCTCCACGTCATAATCCTTGATCAACTCCAACCATCTTCTCTGCCTCATGTTTAGTTCCTTCTGAGTAAAGATGTACTTCAGATTTTTATGGTCTGTGTACATCTCCACTCGGTCACCATATAAGTAATGCCTCCATAGCTTCAGAGCAAATACTACTGCCGCTAACTCCAAATCATGAGTTGGGTAATTCTTCTCGTGGTTCCGAAGCTGTCTAGATGCATATGCTATCACCTTCCCATGCTGCATAAGGACACATCCAAGTCCTTTACCTGACGCATCATAATATACTGTAAAACCTCTGGGTCCAACTGGCAATATAAGAATAGGTGCTGATATCAACTTCTGCTTCAAAGTCTCGAATGATGCCTGACATTCTGCCGACCAAACGAATGGTACATCCTTCCTGGTCAAGCGGGTCATGGGTGCTGAAAGCCTTGCAAAGTCTGACACAAACCTTCTGTAATATCCTGTCAATCCCAAGAAACTCCGCACATCTACTACGGTCTTGGGTACTGGCCAACTTTCTACTGCTTCTATCTTCTTGGGATCTACTGCTACTCCGGCTCCTGATACGATGTGACCCAAAAATGAAATATGTCCGACCAAAACTCACACTTGCTGAGCTTGGCATACAACTGGTTCTCTCTCCGAACCTGTAACACTTTCCTGAGGTGGTCTTCATGCTCCTCTTTACTAGCAGAGTATACGAGAATGTCGTCAAGAAACACTACGACAAACTGATCTAAGTATGGCATAAAGATGCGATTCATCAAATCCATGAATATTGCTGGAGCATTGGTCAAACCAAACGGCATTACTAAGAATTTATAATGCCCATACTTCGACCTGAATGCTGTCTTGGGAATATCCTCCTTCTGAACCCTCACCTGATGGTACCCTGAACGAAGATCTATCTTGGAGAAAACTCTAGCCTTGCTCAACTGATCAAATAAGTCGTCGATCCTGGGTAATGGGTACTTATTCTTCACTGTTGCCGCGTTAAGCTTCCTGTAGTCAATACATAATCTGGATGACCCATCCTTCTTCCCCATAAGTACCACTGGTGCTGCCCACGGTGACACGCTAGCTTGGATGAACTTCTTCTCCTTCAGTTCCTCTATATGCTGATATACTTTGGCTTGCTCTGAATCCGCCATTCTGTAAACTCGATCTGATATTGGTTTAGTTCCTGGTGCCAATTCTATACTGAACTCAATATCTCTAACTGGTGGTAGACCTGGAAGTTCTTCAGGAAATACGTCTAGAAACTCTTCAACTACCTTCGGAATCTGAACTTCTTCCATTGCTGCTATTACTTCCTGCTTTTGCTGAGTTGCCTCTGATCTGACTAAGGTGAACCTCTCCATGCCTGGAATATCAAAAGATACACTCCCTCTATGACAATCTATTGTCGCATGACTGTCTTTCAGCCAGTCCATGCCTAAGATAACGTCGAAATTTCCAACAGGAAATTCTATCAACCGGACGGGTAAGGAATGCCCGCAAACTACAACGCTACACGCTAGAATAACTCTACTAACTCCTACGAGCCTATTACCAGTGAGTATATTCAACCTCCATGGCAATGCCTCGAACTCTATTCCTAGTCGTGTCGCAAATTGTGCAGATATAAATGAATGGGATGCTCCCGAATCAAACAATACTATTGCGGGATATGAGGCGACGAGAATGTTACCTGCCACAACATCTTCCGATGCCAATGCCTCCTCCAAGGACAGAGTGAATGCCTGCCCTCGACCTCCTTGCTGCGGCCTAGCCTGGTGCTGCTGCTGGCCCCTTCCTTGATGATGCTGGAGTGGTCTGTGCTGGTGTTGCTGCATCGGCGGTCCCTGCTGTCGAAACATCTGAGCCTACGGACGCTGTGCCAACGGCCTTACTGCCACTGCTGGTCCTCGATACTGGCCTGTCCCTGGTGCTGGCAGAGCAGGAAACGGCTGCCCTGGTCCTTCTGACCTCGAATTCATGGGATATATGGTAACCCGATGGTCTGGATTTCCATATATCAGATACAGTCCATTTAATGTCCGACACACATCTCTAGTGTGCCCCATCATCCCAAAATAAGTACAGCCCGTCGGGGGTTGCTGGTTCTTCCTCTGTTGCTGTTGCTGCTGCCTGGGTGGTGGTGCTGGTCTGCGTATCGCCACATCGTGGATACGAATGCCAGTGGATGGTGCTGCTGTTCGGGGCGCTGCTCCCCCTCCTCCTTCAATCTGACTGTGGGATCTCTTCTGACCCCCAGTCCTTGTCGTAAGCCTCTGAATGGTGATCTCATGCCTTCGAGTCGTCGTCAATATCTCATCAAAAGTTTGGTAATTGTGCCCCTCTATCAATTGCAAGAGTTCAAGATGAAACCCTTACTGAAACCTCATGGCCCTCTGGCTCTCTGTTGCTACCATCTCTGGGGCGAACCTACTCAATCTGCAGAACTCCGCTGCATAAGCATCTACAGTCTTGCCAGCCTGTCTGAGGCTGATAAACTTCTGTTGTAGCCGTGCCACAACTCCATAGTACTTGGTCTTGAATCTTGCAGTGAAATCGTCCCAAGCCATAGGACGTCTGATGCCCACTTCCTCTGATTCCCACCAATCACGTGCGAGATCCAGAAGTAATAACTTCACTAGATCCACACGTTCTTCTGCCGGCACCTTAGTTGCTGTCAGTATAGCCTCCATATCCTTAAGCCATGCATCTGCTGATATGGCATCATCCGTGCCCTCGAAACGGCGGGGGTTGTACTTGCAAAACCTGGCTGACGCTCCTGAATCAGTCCTCGCTCCTCTTTCCAAAGTCGTCTGCAATCCTTGGTTGAGCAACACATTCTGCTCTTGTAGCTGAGTGTGCATGCGCTGCTGGGCCAACATTTGATGTTGCTGAGTAGCCATCATTCCTCTCATGATCTCCAGAAGGGCTGGTGTGTCCACTTGGGTAGGTGGGACTGTCGGTGGTGGTAGAACGTCCGGATACTGCGATCCAGCTGCTGGTTCCACTATCACTTCTTCCTGGGTAGCCTCCTGAGGTGAGACTGGCCCTTGTTGCTGACCAACCTGGTCAGGTTGTCCATGCTGCTCCTGCTGTTGTCCAGCTCTGACCGATGCGGACGAAGTATCCCTAAGAAAAGGGACAAGAGAACAATCAAACAACCGGACATGAAGGATCAACGAAGTCAAAGGATACCGGAATGTCAAGCAAGGGTTGAAAATAATGAATCATGAGATCAAGGGGGAACACGTGTGATTTAGACATCCTATAAATCAAAACACCCCACAAGTCTGAAATCAGACCTACATGGGCCACCACTAAAACCTTGTCACGCCCCAGAACCAGAATACTGGAGAGCGGGGGAATGACTCAGCCAGCTACGTATTACGGGTAGATGAATACCGTATAATACGATCAATGCTGTCTAACCAGACGAGGGGGTGCATACTACATGAAAGTCTTACTATGGTCATTTTACATCTATTGTCTCAATCATTTAAAGCAAGAAGCAAAAATAGAGAACACGTAAGATAAAGCAGTAAGGCATCCCAAACGCTCAGTCAAAATATTCTGGAGATCTGGCTTTACAAAACATAGCCAGATGGTATAGTAATATATACACAATTGTTATCAGCTGCAGTCTGACTTTAGTTACAATTATGCAAAAGTAAGAGCAAGACAACCCGACTAACATGTCGGTGCCAAACGGCTAAGTATGAAGTAAATAACAAAACGAGCGGTGAAGTAAGGAACCCACTCGAATCCTTCTGCGATCATTCCCCGAGTATTGACCATCTTGGAGGTAGAAGTAAGCTGGATCCTTGGGGACCGGCTCTAAATCTGGCCATGCAAAACCAGAGAGGTTAGACCTCTAATAGCAAGTACCACAAGGGAGCACGATATGAAGGACTAAACCAGTAAGTAAGAGAATATAATAATAAATCTTTGCTTCCCACTAGGATTCACATAACATCACGACATTTCGAACCAACCTTTCAACCAAACAAGGACAGAGGTTAGCTCGTCATATCCTGACATTCTGATCATCTCAGTTAGGCAACAGAGTAGGTACAGTACACAAACAAATCATCTTGAACGGCCAATCAACTACTACGGCTTGCTATTGTGAGTCCCAAGTTATCCTGGAATTATGTAAATGGGGATTCCTCAGTTCTTACTATGTACGAGCAAGGCTAGTCTATCCAATCAATCAATTACGCCAATCATGTATTTAGACGAGTCCCAGTGGGACGCCCGCCGTTATATAGCATGTACGATAATATAAGCAGATACCGTTCCCTGCCCATATGACAGATTTACAGTATCTGTGGGAACCAGCCGGCCTGTCGGGCACTTAATAGTCCCAAAGAGGGCTGCTATGTAAGAACTCGGGAATCCATTCTCTCTATGTCATCATTATTTTATTTAACTTAATAGTCTCTACGTTGAGTGAAGTTCCATGCCGTGGATCATGGTCATTCAAATGAGTACTTTCGTATGGGTACGATATGCGCAACTCTACAACGATACCCGTGCGGCTAGGTTGTAGATTTTACATAGCGTGATGCAACAATCAAGTCTAACTACGGAGTAATCATGCCTTGACCATAAAGTATACATGCTATTTTTGTAAAATAGATAAATAATAATTTGAAGCCTGCATGTGCCTGTATGCCAATATTCGGATTTGGCTAATCGAGTACAATAGTTCATTACATGAACGTGTCTCATTCATTTCATTCAATAAGACGACTAGCCAGTCTCTTAGTTCCAACTAGAAATGCATGATCAATTTTAGTCAAGATAACCATTATCATCAATGGTGACAAGGCATGAAAGTCAATTAGTATTACATGGGATCGAGTCTATAATTCTCAAGGTTAAGTTCCAGTCATCCTGGGTATCCATGGATCAATCAAGACACATAACACATTCCACATAACAATCTGTATTAATAATATTAACATATCATGATTTTATCAAGTCCATGCCAAAAGGCTTAAGGGATAGAAGAATTGTCGTGCCATCATTAAATGAATAAGTTATAGAGCAAATAGAAACACCCTGGTTAAAAAGTCACGCCAGCAAGTCTAAGCTAAGGCCAAAAGTCACGCCAACAAGTGTAGTAAGAGTGAGCGTGAAAAGTGGTTCACGTTGGCACGCACAGTGTGAGCGTGAAGGGAAATTCACGCACTCATAAGTGAGCATGAAAAGTGTGACAAGAAATTTACGCACGCACGCAAGACGTGAGCCCGACTCAAAATTCACGCTGGCACGTAAGAACGTGAGCGTGACTAAAAATCCACGCTAACATGTAAGAACATGAGCGTGACTAAAATTCACGCAGACACGTACAGACGTGAGCGTGACTAAAAATCCACGCTGACACGTACAGACGTGAGCGTGACCAAAATCCACGCACGCACAAGTAAAGACGTGTACGTGACTAAAATCCACGCACGCACAAGTAAGTGTTTTCCATAAATAAATTCACTTTATTTATTGTGTATCTGGGAAAATTACAACTGTAGGAATTCGATCTAGAAGACGATCGCTTTATCCCTTAGACGATGCGAAGAAGAAAAGCTCTTAAAATTTCAACAGCAATTTAGATATCTGTGTATCTGTACAATGAATGAGAAAAGAACTCTATTTATAGAGTCAAAAATAACTGAAAAAGATAACTGTCTTCACAGCCTGTGCATAGTTGAAAATTATGCAGGATCTAACATACGCAGAGTTGTGAGCAGTTACTGGACGTGGCCTGTAACTATTGGACACATGGCAATCATGTATGAGTCGTATGCAAGTTACAGGACACGCAAGCGAGAGATCAGTGGCATGGCTGCCACGTACTCCAATTTGATGAAATCTACGCAGGCTCATTGAAGACGAAATCCACGCAGACTTAGGTCAGAAAGCTTCAAAATCCACGCAAACTTGGGGACAGAAAGCTTCAGAATCCACGCAGACTTGGGGCAAAAAGCTTCAAAATCCACGCAGTCTTGATGAAGGAACATAGAAGTTCAAAATACACGCAGACTTGAGCCAGAAGGCTCAAAATATACGCAAGCTTGAAGCAGGACTGCCAGCTGTCTTGATTTGATGTGCCTCGACTGACACAAAATTTCTGACAGTGATTACTTTGTCAGTCGTATTAAATGACAAGAAGCTCTTTTGGTACGCCAACTTGATGAAGGCTGAGTCTTGCTGAAGAAGATTTCAAAAGTCACGCAAAAGTCGGCTGTGATCTCTCGAGTTCCGTGCATACGTGGCATACGAGGAGACATTCTTCGACTGTCGTGTTGTCAGTCATGATGATACTTCTGACAAATGATGATCTGTCACTAGCGTAAACATTGTCTTAATCAACCCAGCGTGACTTTGAGACTCAATTCTGATCAACTCAGCGTGACTTTGAAACTCAGTTCTGATCAACTCAGCGTGACTTTCATTTTGAAGGCCTACAAAACCCCCTTCAAAGTTTTCGAAAAATGATAAATTATTTCGAAATACTTTGAAATTAAGATGATAAAATGAATTTAGTCACGCTGAGATGACTTTAAAGAGATATTTACCACTTAATGCTTTGAAAACGTGCAAATGAATTTATTAAATGTCATGATGACTCTTCATTTTTCGAGACTGATTGCATCCAATTTATGGTGGAATATGAACCGCCGGCGTGCTTTTTTATATAAACAAGGAGAAGATTCGACTTTAATCTTCATCTCACGTCAACATGACACCGAAGGAGAAAGCTGAGGAAGAAGCACGAAAGTTGGGTTTTTATGCCCATGGCGACCCTACTCTCGGGGGTAAGGAACCGGAGCCTTTAATTTTTGAGTTCAAAGATGACCCTACACAATTAGCCAAGAACTTCCTGAGCTATTTTGGTCTGGATGGCTCATCTTCTTCCAATGGGCGTAGCCTCGCAGAGTAGTGGGAAGCGTTCAACGCTCTGTTACACCGTATGGGGGTCAACAGCGTAGAGGATTTGGGCGACAAGCTCAGTCGTTCCGTAAAATAGGGCACATTTTTTTTATGCTTCTGTTTTCTTTTGAAAATGTTGCACTTCTTTTCCTCTTTTGTAAGGCCATCAGTGCTCAAATATTTCTGTGGTACGAATTCACGCTGAAAGCTAGCTTTACTCCGAATAGCGTGCGCTAATGAAAAGGCATTAGGTGGCTTCTTTGACTATTTCAAATGTTATGCTGTCTTCCAAAGCACACGTGACACTCATTCCGTGGTTATGAGCGCTTTTTACTCGGATCTTTCCCAAAAATAGGCTTGCACTTTGACCTTTAAATAGATAACTAAGTTCCACCCATACTCATCTCTTCATTCTTCTTCTTCTTCTGAGAATGACCTTTTTGCGAGATTTCATTCTCAACAGGAAAGCAATGCTTTCTAATTTTAATCTCGATGGTAAGTTCAATATAATAGCCCACTTTTCACTGTTGAAGATGAACTTTTGTTTCTGACTGAACAAGGTGTGCTTGACTGGCCAGTGCGTGCCAAATGACATTTCTGTTAATTAATCTCTTTTTTTTTGCTGTTTTCTGCAGAAGCTTGGCTGCAAAATTTTTTTAGAACTGGCATTGGTGATTTGGATGCTGTGGGGAGCGTTCTTCTGACATCAACATCAGGGAGCTCATGCGCTTTTGACGCACAAATCAGATAACTCAGAACTCTTCGTGGGATAGAAGGGTCTTCCTCCGATGGTAGGAAGAGCCTTTATACACGGAGAGTTGGACGTGGAGTTAACTCTACCCCGAGAAATCGGGCAGTAGAGTTCCTTCCACGGCAGAACTAGGAATTGTATCCCAATGTTGGATACATTCATGTCTCCTCTGAAAGGCCGCTCCTAATCCACCAGTTGTATTGGCAGCAACACGTCTTCGGGCTGCCATACTCTGTGGTTCTCCTCTCGTCTGAGAGATAAGACCAGAGTTTGATTTTTGCTGTTCTGGTCGCCACTAGAGCTCAGACAGTCAGGAATTGCAACAAACAACGAACCCGTCAAAGAAGATCCAAGGAAGAAAATAGATCTCTATTAGATTATTGTTGTGTGTGTAGAATGAAAATCCAAAATTGTAATAGATTTCCATTATGATTTGTAAGAAAGTCTAAGAAAATATAATAGACTTTTTATGATGATATGAGAATGGAAATGATAATCCTTCCATGCTCAATGATTTGTATCTATCTGGATGAATTGTGGACATGATAGATAATGAAACCTTCTTTTCTGATTTAGAGTACATAATATTATCAGAGGTAATATGGACGTGATAATATGTAGGAACTCAAAAGAAAATAGATTGATTTCTATGCAGAGGTCAAAGATGGAAAATGACAAATGAGTAGGTAGATTCAGCATTTATTCAGAGGTTATAAAAACATGATAAATAACGAATTTCCACTTCTTCTTTTTTAAATTGATAGAAGATAATAAATGGACAAAACGTCAGGTGATAATGAACAAGTGAACCATCGGATGAATGTAATAAATGAACGGATGAACCGTCAAGCATTAATGAACGGAGGAACCGTCAGATGAATGTAATAAATGAACGGATGAACCGTCAAGCATTAATGAACGGGCGAACCGTCGGATGAATGTGTCGTTTCATTATTCGAGAAATTTCTGTCTATAAATATAGCAGAAATCTAACAAAGGACGAACACTTCTACTCTTCAACATAAAAATGTCGTCTGAAGAAGCATCCAAGAAGGCTGAAATCGTCTCGAAAGTTCAGAAGGACACTGAAGAACGCCCTGCCGATCCAGTTCGGCCGAAGGAGGTAGAAGCAGGCGAAGGTTCGTCTGCACCCAAGCCACCATGGGACATTCTGGACTTTCTGCTTGATCCAGGAAGGACTGAAGAAGAGGAAGCCATAAGGATGGCAGCCTGTAAGTTTCTCGTGGGCTCCAGCAAAGAAGTTCTCAGTTCCTTTGCTGATCGCGTTTTCGAGAAGGACGGCAGCGGTCCGCATCCAAATGTAGAAAAGGATGATAGTGATCTTCCTTAATATCATGTACTATCATTCATGATTAAAACAAAATTTTATTTATAAACATGAACTTGTTTAATAATTTACATTTATATATAATACTTTTTAAGGAATTTGCCATTGATAGGCATCATAACTTTCCGACCATCAAGTTCTGAGAGTTGATAAGCTCCATTTGAGAAAACTCTGCTCACAATATAGGGGCCTTCCCACTTTGCGTCAAATTTGCCTTTGCTCATATGAGTCATAGTCATAGGACGTCTGACTGTTAGAATAAGTTCTCCTTTTTGATATGCTCGAACTCTGACTTTCTTGTTAAAAGCTCTTGAAATTCTAGCTTGATAAAATTCAATATTCTGTTGAGCAGATAATCGCTTTTCATCCAGAGCTTCTAACTCCTGAAGTCGAAGACGATCATTATTCTCGACAGTAAGATCATTAGCGATTGCTATCCTTAAAGAAGGAATTTGAATCTCTAATGGAAGAACAGCTTCGCATCCATACACCAGAGAGAAGGGTGTACATTTAGTAGCATTACGAACTGTAGTACGATAAGCCCATAAACATTCGCCAAGTTTCTCACTCCAATTACATTTGTTAGTAGAAACAAACTTCTTTAAGAGTTTGATGATGGTCTTGTTGAAAGCTTCTACTAATCCGTTAGCTGCCGGATTATATGCGGTAGAAGCTATATTGTTGATCCGATGATCATCACAGAATCGAGTAAATTTCTGACTAACGAATTGTGGACCATTATCATGAATAATGCGTCGAGGAACACCAAATCTGTAGATGACGTGATGCTTGATAAAATTGATGACATTGGACGTCTTGACTTCAGATAACGGAATAGCTTCAGGCCATTTGGAGAAATAATCGGTTATTGCGAGAATAAACCGATGACCTTTTGATGACAGCGGATTGATCGGACCGATAATGTCCATGCCCCAAGCTTCGAAGGGCCATGATGCTGCCGTTGGATACAGAAATTTTGAGGGTTGATGAATAAAATCTGCATGGATTTGACAAGCTTTACACTTTCTTGCATATTCGATGGCATCTGATACCATAGCGGGCCAATAATAACCCATACGTCGAATACGGTCTTGAAGTTTTGGTCCAGGCTGATGTGCTCCACAAATTCCATCATGTGCTTCACGAATGATTTGTTGAATCTCATCACCGGCAACACATCGAAGAAGTAAACCATCATAAGCTCGACGATATAAGGTTTTTGTAGTATGATTGTAATAGAATCTGAGTGATCGTCGTCTGATAGATGCCGCTTCACTCGGATTATCTGGAAGAATATTATACAATACGAAATCTAAGAAAGGAAGTCTTTAATCTTTATCCGTATTCTGAGTCTCAGCTGAATTATTGAAGATGAATTCCATGCTAGAATCAGATGAAGATGACAATGATTTACGACTAAATCTAAATCCTCTTGTTGTGTTGACATCATGAGATGTTGATTCTTCAATGTCAACGGAAAGTCCTAGAGTTAGATTATTTTCGAGATAAAATAATTCTCGATTGCAAACAACAATCATTTGTTGACGTCTAATTGGAACAGCCAACACCGCTGCAAGATTGGCAAGAGCATCAGCTTCTGTGTTACATGCTCGCCTAACATGCTCGATAAAGAACTCTTCAAATGAAAAAGCCATAGATATAGCCGATCTATGATAAGGAACCAGATCTTGATGGCGAACTTCATAAGTACCCCTTATCTGATTGACAATGAGTTTAGAATCTCCATACGCTTCCAAATGTTGAATATTCAGATGTTTAGCGAGTTGAAGACCAATAAGCAGTGCATTGTACTCAGCCACATTGTTTGAACATGGTTGATCGAGAGAATAAGCTCTTTGGATAGCAAGACCTTCTGGCGACACAAGAACAATTCCAACTCCAGCGACAATATCACCGTTAGGACCTATTCTTGAAGCTCCGTCAAAGAATAGACGCCAAGTAGGATCTTCTTCAGCAATTTGGTTTGAATCTAGGACTTCATCTGGGATTTCATCATAGAGTTTTGAATTTTCTGGAATTGAATGAGCAGCCAGAAAATCAGCTAAAGCTTGTCCTTTGACTGATTTCTGAGGAATATAGTGCATATCATACTGAGCAAGTAAGATTCTCCAGTTAGCCAATCGAGAATTCAAAACACTGGGTTTCTTCATCATGACCCGTATAGGATTGATCCGGGAAATGACATGAATAGTCTGACCCATGATATAATGTCGTGTCTTTTGGACGGCGAACATCAAGGCTAGACATTCTTTTTCGACCGGTGAATATCGAGGTTCAGCTTCGGTCATAGTACGACTGAGATAGTAAATGGCTTGTTTATGACCATTTTGATTCTTTTGAGCGAGCAATGCACCCAGTGAATGACTCATTGCTCGGGTATATAGGAGGAACGGTATTCCTGAGACAGGAGGTACCAATACTGGAGGGCTCATCAGATATTGTTTTATATCATCGAATGCCTTCTGACATTCATCATTCCAGACAAAAGAAACTCATTTCTTCATAAGTTTGTTGAATAGTCTGCAGCGTCCTGAAAGATTAGAGATGAATCTCCTGATATAAGCGATCCTTCCTTGAAATCCTCATAGCTCTTTTAAGGTGCGTGGAGGACACATCTCTTGGATGGCTTTGATCTTCTCGGGATCCACGTGTATACCTTTAGCGGTAATGACGAAGCCGAGAAATTTGCCACTAGAGACGCCTAAGAAGGACTTAGTAGGGTTCATCTTTAGTTGATGTTTACGCATTAGATCAAAAATAGTCTTCAAATCTTGGATGTGATCCTCTTTTTGTCGACTTTTAACTGCAATATCATCAACGTAGCATTCGACTGTTTTTCGCAAATGTTCACGGAATATAGTGCTCATAGCTCGTTGATAAGTTGCTCCTGCATTCTTGAGACCGAATGGCATCACTGTATAACAGTATGTACCGATCGGCGTTCTGAAAGAAGTTTGCTTCTCGTCGTCTGGAAACATTTTAATCTGATTGTACCCAGAATACTCGTCCATAAATAACATCCATTCAAACCCACAGGTATTATCGATCATAACATCAGTGATCGGTAGAGGGAATTCGTCTTTAGGACATGCCGTATTGAGATCGCGGAAGTCTATGCATACTCTGATCTTGCCAGTCTTTTTCAGGACAGGAACTATATTAGCCACCCAATCAGGATGTTGTTCCTCTCTAATAAACCCGGAGGCCATGAGTTTATTGACTTCAGCTTCAATTGCATCCATAATGTCTGGACGAAATCGTCGCTGTTGTTGCTTGACTGGTTTAGCATTCGGCAGGATATTGAGTTTATGAGTTGCTATCTGTGGATCAAGTCCTGGCATATCTTCATAACTCCAAGCAAAGACATCGATGTATTCACGAATAAGTTTGATCATGTCTTGCTTATCAGTCTCTGAAAGACTTTTACTGATGAATATTGGTTTGGGGGATCCCTCTTCACCAACATCTATTTGAACAAGTTTATCTTCAGTCGGAGGTTCTTTTTGTTCGAACCGGAATTCCCATTGATTATCTAACCTTTGGGCCCATTGTTCTGATTCAGGTAAGATTTCAAACCCATCTTCATCTTCATCACTTTCTTCAGAACGGTCAATGGAGACCATGTTGGAAAACAGAATGTTGCAGTGGAATTCACCGATACTTGTATCAGAATCCCAAGAGGTAGTACTAGAAGAATCGGATCTCTTATCTTCGTCAGATTCAAGATCTTCATGGATAGTATTGATAAAGGGAGTAGGAGCAATATAACCTAATCAGCATTTCGTCCTTCCATATTTTAAAGGAGGAATCCGAACAGGCATTCTTCTTCCTCTCCCATTACTGAGGCTAGTTCTGAAGTCATAACCCATATTTTTAATGATGTCTTTAGATTGCTGACTATAACGACGTAGTTGTAATCTTCTAGTATCATCGTTTTTGTCATCATCTTCGGGGTTAGAAGGATTTTGGGGTCCTTTGTAAAAGAATATTGGAATGTCTCCTGGCTTTCTGCTGGGTACTAGAAAGTATGAAGTTTGTACTGATTCTAGGGATACATCTGTATGAAAAGTTTGTACAACTCCTATGGTTATTGTTCTCAAGTCATCTAACAAATGTAAATAACTATGAACATGATTACACACATCAACATACTGCAAAGATGGAGACTTTTCATTAACTTTAAAAGTAGCAGTATTTATATTGGGAGAAGGCTGAGCCTTAGAGATCTTAGCCAAATCAATGACTAAAGGGGGAGAAGAAGAACGAAAAGAAGTTTTGTTTCGATTAAGATCGATAACTGTAGAACCCTAGAGGGGGGGTGAATAGGGTAATTAAAAATTAACTACAACAATTGATGCAATAAAGACAATTGAAAGTAATGAGTAGAAAGATCAAACGCAAACGCAAGGATGTATCCTGGTATCCTCTTTTGAGGCAGTCCAGTCCCGAAACTCTCTCCGGCTTTAATCCACTGTTTATCCAAATAGTACACACGAGTTTGGATTCGAAGAACTCGCCAACTTCAACACGAGTTTGGATCTGAAGACTCGCCAACTTCTACACACGAGTTTTCTTACGAAGGCTCGTCAACTTCAAACAAAAGAGAATGAGAACTTATTGATCTTCTAACATGTGAAGATCGAAATGTACAACTCTTTAATACTCTAGCACTTTGGAAGAGGATGACAATGAAAAGCTTGGAAGAGTATTAATGGTGGAGCTCTTGGTTGTTGGAAAATTTATGGAAGAGTTGGTAAGAAAGCTCAAGAGAGAGAGAGAGCTTCCTTTTATAAGAGAACCAAGAGTTGGTGGCATTTAATGCTCAGAAAGTAGACAGACCGGCATGCCGTCGGTATGCAGCGGCATACCGTCGGTATACCGGCCAAATAGTAACGGTCATATTAATGACCGTTTGAGAGCATTAAATGCGACCATTAATGCTAGTCAGAGCAATTCGAAAACCAAATATTTGAAACTCGGTATACCACCGGTATGCCGGAGCATGCCGCCGGTATGCCGACAATTTGTCACAGCAAGTTTTGAGTTGCTAAAAACGGTATACCGTCGGTATGCCGGAGCATGCCGTCGGTATGCCGACAATTAGTCACAGCAACTTTTGGGTTGCTAAAAACGGTATACCGTCGGTATGCCGGAGCATGCCGTCGGTATGCCGACAATTTGTCACAGTAACTTTCTGTACAAGAAAAGCGGTATACCGCCGGTATGCCGGAGCATGCCGCCGGTATGCCGACTATTTGTCACAGCAACTTTCTGTATTCCAAAAATGGTATACCGTCGGTATGCCGGAGCATACCGTCGGTATGCCGCTCTGTAGCTATTTGATTTTTGACTTGTTCTTTTTACTGTCATCCGTCCTTAGGTGTTTACAGATATACCTAGACCAGTACAGACTCGAAGACTCTAAGCAGGAAGACGCCGTCTTATGCAGGGAACGCCGGTAACTGCTCCAGTCTTCAAGGAAGAAGTAGAAAGCTCTTGAACGGAAGAACTCCATGTAGTAGATCTTCTGAGAATATATGAACCTGAAGAACAGAAGACTAAACTACGAAGATGCTGTTAATTACTCAAAATAAAATGTGCCAACAATAACAAACGGCTCAGAAGAGGTGAGCTCCCTTGAATCTTGAGATGGAAGAGTAGTCTGTCCTCCAACAGGGATTACCATAGTATCTTGTTTCATATGTAAAGATACAGGAACTGTAGTACGCCCACTAACAGGAATGATCAGTATATCTTGGGTAGACAACTGAGGTAATGGAGAGATCCGACCGCTTACTGGAATGATGAAGGAACCTTCTCCAGAGGGTTTGGAAGATTGTTGCTGAGTAGTTCGACCTTTAACTGGAATTATTAAGGTCTCACTTTGTGAATCCTCTTTCTCCATAGCTTGTATTACCCTTGTATACTCTTCTTTATACATCCGGGAATCATTGAAATAAGCTTCAACCCCATGGAAAGGATTTATATCAGCCACTTCTTTTTGTACCTTTCCATTGCTGTCAATGTATTTAAAACACTGATGAAGAGTAGAAGGCACCACATTATTTTTATGAAGAAAGGGCCTCCCCAGAAGAAGATTATAAGACCCTACGATCTCGATCACATAGAAAGTGACTTTGGATCTGAAATCGCCAATCTGAAGTTTCAGATGAATCTTTCCCAGAGGCTCGCTTCGGCTCTGATTGAATCCCAGGATAGTAGTAACCGTCTTGGAAAGCTTGTGCAGAGGAATTTTCAATTCATCCAACATACTCTTTGGCATTATACTTATAACAGACCCTGGATCAATGAGGATACGATCTATCTTCATTGTATCAATATAACCGGTGTAGTAGAGAGGCCGATTATGTCGATTATCCTCCAGTAGCATATCGTCTTGTGTAAAGGTAATATTTGGGATAATCTCCAATACACTGTTGCAATGTAAGCAAGTGGCAGGTTCTTCATCTGGCTTCTTTAATTGTGCAAGACAAGAGTCTGCCTGAAGAAGTGCCTCACTTAACGTCTCCCGAGTCTCTTTGGAAAGACGTAGAAGTTCAAATAGGGACATTCTAGCTGGAGTATTAGCAAGTTGCGCTAAAATGTTGAAATTATAAGGTTTCTGAAGCCCAAGAGGAGGGGACTTCTTGATTGGTTTATCAAACCGAGCCTGTTGTTTGCCTTTCTCAAGAGCTGTGGGCTTGGAAGGAGCAGGTTCAACTGGTGCAGTGGAAGGAATAGGTGCAGCGGATGATTCTTCTTCAAGAGGAATATTAGGAACATCTTTATCAGC
Source organism: Iris pallida (assembly GCA_029216955.1). NCBI lineage: Eukaryota > Viridiplantae > Streptophyta > Magnoliopsida > Asparagales > Iridaceae > Iris > Iris pallida. The sequence continues at coordinate 13,050,757 of JANAVB010033820.1, read as the reverse complement.
AAGAGGGATATCAAGAGTATCCTCGGGATTCTTGGAATAATCCTTCATATAAGGTTTCCCTGTTCGAGTAGCACCAGCAAGTGCTTCTTCTTTATCTTTTGGCTCTGCGTCAGGAGTAGATCCGAGAGAAGTCATATGACATGACTTAATCTTTCCAGCCTTCTTGGACTTTCTAGATGTAGTCTTTTGAAGATGAGGAGATTCAAAGTCTGCCACTAGATCAGGATGAATCCACATGATTTCTCCTGTTTCTATAGTGATTGGTACTAACCCTTCAGATTGTTGAGGAGGAATATTCACTATCTCAAGAGTTGCCTTGGGAATAGGAACGATCCCGCTTTCCAGGAGTTGAGGAGGGAAATCTTCGAATTGCATAGAAACGACATTGGATGTGACGGTCTTCTTTTTCGGAGTAAGAGAGATAGCTCCAGATTTAATCATTTCTTGGATCTTTTCTTTCAGTACATAACATGTACGAATTGTGTGACCCAACATCCTGTGGTACGGACAGTATTTAGGATGATCTGTCTTACCAGCTTCATCAGGTTTCTTGATTTCAGGTAATTGTATTTTATTACCTTTCAGCAGACATTCAAAGATACCAAGGACATCATCGTCATCAAAAGAGTATTCTTCTTTGGGGCGAGGTGTTCTCGGTTGTTGAGTTGTAGAGGCAGGAGAAGTTTGAACGGTCGATGCATCTTTACTCTGAAGATTAACTTCAAGAGTTTCTTTTCCCTTGCTTTTATTGAATTTAGCAGTATTTTGACCTATTTCTTTAGGATTCATCTGTACTCTTAAACCTTTGAAAGTTTCAGCACTGATTTCTGCGGCTTTGGCACTGACTATGAAGGAAGGCCAATCTTGAAATTGAGTGGATCCTGTCCACATGCTGATTATTGGCAACAAATTTGATTTGCATGTGTCAATTGTGACAGCATCAGGAGTTCCAAGAGGCATCTTCAGAGCTTCTCTTCGAAACCGTTTAATGAATTCCTCTGTAGTTTTATTATTTTTCTGCTTGATTCTTATAAGAGCAGACATAGTCATGTCATTGAGACCTTCATAGAATCGTTCAAGAAACATTTGTTTGAAACCGGCAAATGAAGTAATACACCCATCAGGGAGACTTCTATACCATTCATAAGCCGTTCCTTTGAGACATCCGACAAACACCCGAGTAAGGAGGGCGTCGCTTGGTTGTAGCTGGTCAGTCATCACTTCAAAGTGATTAATAAATTGACTTGGAGAAGTGGTTCCATCATAGAATGAGATAGTAGGAGGCTTGTATTTAGGAGGGTATGATACTTGCTTCCATTCTATCGGATAAGGTTGCTTGATGCCTAACCTTTGTAAACCATCTTTCTGTTTGAATGCCTCGAATTGAGTTCTGAGATTCCTCAATTCTTCAGTAACAACTCCGGAGGACTGTGGAGTTGTAGCTTGTAGAGAATAGTTGGGAGGAGGAACAGCATTATAAGTACTACCCCCAGCTCCAGAGTGACTAAGAACTGGTTGAGCTTGCCCAGGAGTATTGGATTGGATTGCTGGAGGAACATGTACTGGACTTACACCAGTGTCAATTGGTGTAGCTTCTGGTACAGTCTGTCGATTTTGCAATTGGGCTGCCATGAGTTCATATATCGACTTCATATTATCAGCCATAGACTTCATTTGCTGTTCCAAAGAAGCAATTCTTTGTTCTTGAGGAGTCATGGAAGAAGTAGGTTCATCAGTATTCCCATCGACCATATATGTTGTGACTGTACGAGGGATTTTTGATGAACTGGTGGATGTTGTTTGTTCTGAATCACTACTTTGTGTATCAAAGTCAGTTATAGGAGAACTACCCCCAGTAGGAAGAGATGGGAAGTTAGATTCCCCAAGAAATTCAGAATCATCTTCAGAAATCAAAGTCCTTTGAGTAGAAGCCAGGACTTTTGATCTGGTGCCTCTATATACTCCATCTGGACTGTCATTTCTACTCCCAGTATTCCGAAAGGTCATGTTGACAGAAGCATATAGAGGTTCATCTTCATCAGGCATAGGTTCACACTGAATCCGATTGAAAACAGATTGTCGTTTAGTTTGACATCTGTATTACATTGTGACACTCGGCTGGAAGTCACATTCATGATCAACATAGTTATGATCCATTGATTGACATCTGCACTGAATTATGACTCTTGGCTGGAAGTCACATTCAGCATGGTCCATTGACACAGAATTGTTCCTTCTCTTCTGTTGAAGATGTTCTCGTAGATCTGTCTGTGAAGATTGAGGTACATCAGAGAACATTCTTTGGTTCTTGGGTCTTGATGGCTCTTGATTATATAGAGAATGATTAATGTGAGCCACATAATTTCTAGCATACTCTGCATCTGGATCTCTTGCTTTTGTTCCCGATTGGTATGGTTTTTTGACACCAGAAGTGTTTCCTAAACGGATTTGATCAAGTTTTGCTCTTAGATCAGTTGGGGGTAACACATTGGTTTTTAAAAGTTGGAGTTTTCCTTCCATTGATCTGGATATTTGCAGAGAAGGAAGAGTTGGACCATCCCCTTGATTAGGAGTTGGTAACAGACCCTCTTTTATAGACAAATTCTGTGCCCAATTCGAAGAAGTCGTAGAAGAAGACATTAAGAAATGTTTCTTCTTAGACTTATTCAAGTTTTGGGACATAGAATGTCCAGAAGGAAGAGTAGTCAAAAGACCATCTCCTTTTCTTTGACTAACAAAATTGTCAGTCAAAGCTGTTCCTGAAGTAAAAACTACAGGAGCAGAAGAAACAACTAAAGAATTGTTTCTTTTTGAAGGGACTTTGTGTGGAGGAGCAAGACCACCCCCAGTTCTAGTAGAACTTGGCAAAGAAGAAGAGATAGCTAAAAAGCTATTCTTCTTAGAGCATGCTGGTGACAATTTGGCTAAAGAGCCTGTATTGTCAGTATATAGAGTCTTGGCTAAAGAGCCAGATTTTGGTGAAATACACACTGGAACAGATTTGGCTAAGGAGCCAGTGCTGCCAGCGTGACTTTTGACTTTAGAAATACACGCTGGAACAGGCTTGACTAATGAGCCAGTGCTGTCAGCGTGACTTTTAAATTTGAGATTGCACGCTGGAACAGATTTGGCTAAGGAGCCAGTGCTGCCAGCGTGACTCTTGGAATTAAGATTGCACGCTGGAACAGATTTGGCTAAGGAGCCAGTGCTGCCAGCGTGACTCTTGGCTGCTGTTGTCTTCGAACACACAAGAGTGTGTGTGCTTGCAGTAGGCTCCTTGCTAGTGTTAGGAGTAAACACTGTGGCAGAAAAGTCACCATTGGTTGCCAACTGATTCTTAGGGACATAGACAGATCGTCCCTTCGACTTGGCAGTAGTGATGGAGGCTGAAGTGGGCTTGCCACCCTTAGCCCGCTGCATTTCTTCATAGACGAGTTGATCGAATTGGATCGATATCACCTTCTTCGTCGAGCCGACTGACGAAGTGTCGCATTGAGTTGTTACCATCTCAGAAGAGAAGATGGTTTTCCCCAGCAGAGTCGCCAATTTGTTTTCCATAAATAAATTCACTTTATGTATTGTGTATCTGGGAAAATTACAACTGTAGGAATCCGATCTAGAAGACGATCACTTTATCCCTTAGACGATGCGAAAAAGAAAAGCTCTCAAAATTTCAACAGCAATTTAGATATCTGTGTATCTGTACAATGAATGAGAAAAGAACTCTATTTATAGAGTCAAAAATAACTGAAAAAGATAACTGTCTTCACAGCCTGTGCATAGTTGAAAATCACGCAGGATCTAACATACACAGAGTTGTGAGCAGTTACTGGACGTGGCCTGTAACTGTTGGACACATGGCAATCATGTATGAGTCGTGTGCAAGTTACAGGACACGCAAGCGAGAGATCAGTGGCATGGCTGCCACGTACTCCAATTTGATGAAATCTACGCAGGCTCGTTGAAGACGAAATCCACGCAGACTTAGGTCAGAAAGCTTCAAACTCCACGCAAACTTGGGGACAGGAAGCTTCAGAATCCACACAGACTTGGGACAAAAAGCTTCAAAATCCATGCAGTCTTGATGAAGGAACATAGAAGTTCAAAATACACGCAGACTTGAGCCAGAAGGCTCAAAATATACGCAAGCTTGAAGCAGGACTGCCAGCTGTCTTGATTTGACGTGCCTCGACTGACACAAAATCTCTGACAGTGATTACTTTGTCAGTCGTATTAAATGACAAGAAGCTCTTTTGGTACGCCAACTTGATGAAGGCTGAGTCTTGCTGAAGAAGATTTCAAAAGTCACGCAAAAGTCGGCTGTGATCTCTCGAGTTCCGTGCATACGTGGCATACGAGGAGACATTCTTCGACTGTCGTGCTGTCAGTCATGATGATACTTCTGACAAATGATGATCTGTCACTAGCGTAAACATTGTCTTGATCAACCCAGCGTGACTTTGAGACTCAATTCTGATCAACTCAGCGTGATTGAAAATCACGCAGGATCTAACATACGCAGAGTTGTGAGCAGTTACTGGACGTGGCCTGTAACTGTTGGACACATGGCAATCATGTATGAGTCGTGTGCAAGTTACAGGACACGCAAGCGAGAGATCAGTGGCATGGCTGCCACGTACTCCAATTTGATGAAATCCACGCAGGCTCGTTGAAGACGAAATCCACGCAGACTTAGGTCAGAAAGCTTCAAAATCCATGCAAACTTGCGGACAGGAAGCTTCAGAATCCACGCAGACTTGGGGCAAAAAGCTTTAAAATCCACGCAGTCTTGATGAAGGAACATAGAAGTTCAAAATACACGCAGACTTGAGCCAGAAGGCTCAAAATATACGTAAGCTTGAAGTAGGACTGCCAGCTGTCTTGATTTGACGTGCCTCGACTGACACAAAATCTCTGACAGTGATTACTTTGTCAGTCATATTAAATGACAAAAAGCTCTTTTGGTACGCCAACTTGATGAAGGCTGAGTCTTGCTGAAGAAGATTTTAAAAGTCACGCAAAAGTCGGCTGTGATCTCTCGAGTTCCGTGCATACGTGGCATACGAAGAGACATTCTTCGACTGTCATGCTGTCAGTCATGATGATACTTCTGACAAATGATGATCTGTCACTAGCGTAAACATTGTCTTGATCAACCCAGCGTGACTTTGAGACTCAATTTTGATCAACTCAGCGTGACTTTGAAACTCAGTTCTGATCAACTCAGCATGACTTTCATTTTGAAGGCCTACAGTAAGGACGTGTGCGTGACTGAAAATTCACGCAGACACGTAAAGACGTGTGCGTGACTAAAATCCACGCATGCATAAGTAAGGACGTATGCGTGACTAAGATCCACGCACGCACAAGTAAAGACGTATGTGTGACTAAAATCCACGCACGCACAAGTAAGGACGTGTGCGTGACAAAAATCCACGCAAAATACGTAAAGACGTGTGCGTGACTGAAAATCCACGCAGACACGTAAAGATGTGTGCGTGACTCAAAATCCACGCTAACATGTAAGAACATGAACGTGACTAAAATTCACGCTAAGTTGGGAGATCAAAACCCATGAACAGCCAAGAATACAACATCTTAGATCTAGGAGAAACCAGCCACAGAAATAAAAAATGCTAAGTAGTAAACTCTCTCAGGATCATGAGAGGAAGAGAAATGAACCATACAAATGGTTCTCCAAGCAAGAAGCAAGATTTGCACTTGCCTGCTGCTACTGCTGGTAGGTAGAGAAGTGATGAGAGGAAGAAGAAGAAGTAATGGTGAAGAATGAGAGTTATGAGGAGAGAGAAGGGAATGGGAGCTTAAATAGGAAGGGTGGTGGTAGGTGGGAGTTTGGGTCGGGTTTGATCGGGCCCAACCAAGGCCAACCCGAAGCAAGCAGAGAGGTTAAAAGCAGGAGATAAAATACAGAAATAAAATTACAGGAAATAAAATACAGACAATTAATTAACATGAAATTAAAGGAATTTAAATACAAGATAATATATAATAAATACTAAAATAAATATACATGAGTTGTACATGTATAAAAATACGCATTCTGGGAACGGGGAGTGACAGCTTTGGATCTTATGGGTCATACATGGCATTGTCCTACCCTCCACAGTATCCTAACTTGTAATCATGTTTGAAGTCATTTCACCGCGGATTACGCCTCGCACGTATACTCTGGCTGTGGTAAACCCTTAGTTTCGTAACTCAATATGATATAAAATCGAACACCTCTTAACTCTATCCAATATTGGCTCAAGGGTATCTACGATCAAAAGAGGACCACTAGCTATAGTTTTGGCAATATCCTATCACCTATAATTTCTTAAACCAATTTCACTTCTAGGGGTTGGATCTCGCCAGTGCGCTGCTGGCTGCAGTGAATCCATAGTCTCCAAAACTTAAATAAATGGCGACAGTGCGCTGCTGTCCTGCCAGTATGAGTTAACTAACATTCTCGTAACTATATCTGTAAATAAATCCCTGAGCTTTTAGAGATTCGAACAAGTTGACTATGAAATAAGACATAAATATTTGTCCTATCAGTCACAATCTTTAAATAACAGATTGCATGGGGAGGAACAAACTGAAGACAAAGAACTACAACATTCTGGTATCTCTTTCATATGTATTCGAACCAAGGGAGAATTTTTTTGGATCAATCTACCTCGAGATTCGCATTTGAATAACCGAATCAGGAATTATAAACTATTCCCTTACGGCAAATAGGATTTTAAATGGGCAATTCAGACTAAGATATGGTGACGATATCCAAGGAGGCAAGAGAATAAATTGAAAAATCTATCAAGGCGAGATCATTAATTCTATGAAGCCCTGCCTTACCAAGGGAATAATCTATCCAAATTAGATTACATCGTTGTATCAAGAGATAATAATGTACCTATGGGGATCTAACAAACTATCAAAATTAATAAATCCTCATCTAAATTGCATGGCCTAGACTACCCATCGGTAAATTTGTATAAGGGACTCCTAGTCCTAGTCATTCTCGTAAATTAAATTAATTTCTAATTCGTGAATGAGCATTTCTAGTCGCAGGCTCGCAATAGTACGTCTAACTTTAAGTACTATCACGAGTTCGCGCGATTTGCAAAAACTGACCTGCATGGGCCACTACAAAAACTTGTCATGACCCGCACCCTTTTTTTTTAAAACGGATACGAGACGTGTCCAAGCCAGCCTACGCCGCAGTGTCGGCGGTAGAACGCTGTCACGGCCATGAAGATCAAAATCACAAATAATACTCATACACAAAATTAATTTAATTTACAATGATCACAAGTTTTACATTTGCAGAAAATATAAACTTGTACAAATATTGAATGACTAATACTCAACTATCTAACTAGTCTCTTAGGCTTTTGTCTGCAAGTATTTTCGTCACTCCCCAAGCTAAATGAATCCACGGCTAACCTGAAAAATATTGGTTTCCAGTCAGGAATGGAACAAGCACAATTCACTGAATGCAATTTCAAATAAAGAAAATGACTATAAAATAAGGTTAGACATCAATCATGAGTTTTTGAAAATAAACAGTAAATACGGAAAACCAATAATAAATAGACACAAAATACTTTCCCCAACTGTTAGAAGTACCTTTGATATGTGATCAGTCTGGGCCACTACACCGCACGGTCTACAATGTCTACTTGCAGAAAATAAGCACTGTCTACAATGTCTACTTACAGAAAATAAGCACTGTCTACAATGTCTACTTGCAGAAAAATAAGCACTGTCTACGATGTCTACTTGCAGAAAAATAAGCACTGTCTACGATGTCTACTTGCAAAAAAGTAAGCACTGTCTACGATGTCTACTGCATGAAAATAAACACCGTCTATGGTCGGATCACACATCCTTGGTACTTCTCATTCCCGACTCAACAATTTATAATAGAGTATAAAAATCACATAACCAATGACTAATCAATGAAGTATAGTAAAGATCAATATCGAAATGCAGACAATAAACTGTACTCGCCTGTGGTCCTCTGCTGGTGAAACCGACAGCCTGAACTACTCAATGTGCCACAATAGTCAAAACCCATACAATATCCCTGAAAGCTGAAATAAACATCACCAATGTTCTCAAAATAGTTAAATTAGCTAAAACTGCCTGTCCTTAAGTCCAATTCTGGATACAGGGGCAAAACGGTAATTTTGGGCCAAAATGATGTCCGCCGTTGGACCCGCTTTGTACCGAAAAGCGTGCCAGAGTCAACGGTCTCTAAAGTCATCAAACTACATATCTACGGATCCAGTTTTTCGATACGAACCCAACCGTATGTCCAAAGTTGGATTTCGGCAGGCCGTGCACAAAATCGCCCGTTGAGTGGGACCGTAGGACCCGCAAAACGACGTACGATTCAACTGTCTCAGAATTGGACCAAACTCGGCATACAGGATCAGAAAAACGATACGGTCCTACTGGCGCAAGTTTCGTCTCGATCTGACGAGCGTGCACAAAGTAATTAAAAAATTTACAAAGTGCACGATATGGTAAATTTCGACGGATACGCATCAAATTCGTCGCGCACACGCGACCAATTTGAATTCCGTCAAAGCCCACACGACCACGAAACCGATATGCAACTTTCGATGCTTTCGGTTCGTGACCACGTCGCCCGGAATGGCGGGACGGACGTTGTATCGGAGAAATTTTGAGATTTTTAAAAACAGTTTAGATAGGTTTTTCTTGATTTTTTGAAAACTAATAACTTAGCCTATGATTGATGAAAACAGGAACTATAAGAAGGACTTCCAAGAACTATAGGTTGTCTCCGAGATTGTTCAGATAGTTCCTAAAAACTCATAATAAATTGGTCGTAATATGACGTCAAACAGGGGTGTTTGGGTTCTAAAATCTGTCATTACGACAGAAGTTTTTTCTCAAGTTTTGATCGAGTTTCTGAACCGATCACTCGACTACTTTGGAAACGAATTACTGCAGAGTCGAGAGGGTCATGTGGGTTATGAATAGGAATTTACGGTTCGAAAAACGATTAATTAGATGGGTAGAAACTCGGCTGAGAATGTACGTACCTTGCGGTAACATGCTGCTGTCACCGAACTCTGTTTTCGTCATGCACGTGCGGCCTCCGGCGGCTCTGGCCGGCCGGCGGTGGCCCTCTGTGTTCGCGCGCACGCCGGGGGTAGGTTGCCAGGGTTCGGCGCTAGGGTTTTGAGTTTGGGTTGCGCGAACCCCCCCTCTCTCTCGATCATATATATATAAATGAACTGTCGGGTTGGGAACTCGTGGACCCGAGGTTTACTGGGAAAAAGACTTGGCTGAGGGTTTTGGGTTCTTCGTTGTGGGCTCGCTGGCTGGCCTGGCCTGGCCTAAAGTTTATTCCTTTTTTTTTATTCTTTTTTCTTTTCTTATTCTTTTCTATTTAACCACCAATACATATATATACCTATATTCGTACACACACATACGTGTACATACTATATGTATATTTATATATACACATATATATATATATTTTATACTCATATACATATATATGTATTTTATACACACACGAATACATATATATATATATATATATATATATATATATATATATATTATATAATCATATATACATACTCATATACGCATATATACTTACTAATAATTGAAAAATAACTACTTTCTAATATTTGAAAAATAACTATTTTCTAATATTTGCAACCAATATTTATATAGGAAAATAATATATGTTCACTTAAGAACTACGTCGCTCATAGTATAAAATTAACTAAATCGTATAAAATTTTCTAATCCATTTCTAAAGCCAAAAATAATAATGATGATAATAATTTCACCAATTATTCTAAAAATAGAATTAATTCTTCGAAATAAAACTAAAATTTAGAAAAAAATAAATTTAAATATATATAAAAACTTTGGGCATTCAGGGAGTTTACAGTCACTTCCCCAACTCTTCGGCTGAGGGTCTGGCAGCTGGGACGAGCGATCATTCCCCAATCCGGGTTGGCTTCATTGCTCAGTCTCTTGGGAAGTTCCGCCCGTTCAGGTATAACAATAGTTGGTATCTCTCGGAGGGCTACCTGGAGGCTGTCGCGGAGGGGCTTACTAGCGGTCAGGAGGGGACGGCTCAATTTCGCTTGGTTCGTCGTCTCAAGGCCACGAAGAGAGCCCTTAGGAGTTGGGTGAAGGGGTTGCCCAAGTCCACCTTAGAAGATAAGGAGGTGGAGTTGCGGACCTTGCAGCAGGATATGCAAGCTGACATGCTTAATGGGGACCTGGCGGCTAGAGAGAAGGAGCTGATCGGAGAAGTCAATATCCTGAGGCTGCAGAAGGAGATTAGCTCGGCCCAGCGAGCCAAATGTTCCTGGCTGAAGGATGGCGATCGTTGCTCCAAGTTCTTTTATGATGTTATTCGGACAAGACCGAATAGGAACCACATCTCCCAGCTTCTTGATGCGGATGGCACTCTGGTGGAGACACCGGCTGAGATCCAGGTCGAGGCTGTCAGGTACTATCTGAGTTATATTTCCAGACTAAATACCTTTCCGTGTTCCCAGAGGTTGTTACGAAGAGATTGGTGACTCCATATGGAAATAACATTCTTCTTGCCCCTGTTACATTGGAGGAGGAGGAATCTATTGTCAAGGTGGCGGATCCCAACAAGGCTCTTGGTCCGGATGGCTTCAGCAGTGGTTTCTTCAAACGCCATTGGGACATTCTGAAGCATCAGGTCGTGGAGGTGGTCCAGGAATTCTTCACCAAAGGGAAGCTTCTGAAAGAACTGAATTATACTTTCCTGACCTTGGTGCCGAAGAAGGAGGGAGCGACAGCATTGGCAGATTTTAGACCTATTGCGTATTGTAATTATCTTTATAAGATAATTACGTACCTTATGTGCCGGCGGATGGAGGGGATCATGCAGGACTTGGTATCCCCGAATCAGGCTGCATTCATCAAAGGGAGGTCGATCGCAGAGCACAGTCTCCTGGCCCACGAGATGGTGAGAGGATTTAGCATACCCGGAGGGGAGAAAGCTTGTGTTAAACTGGACCTGAGGAAGGCGTATGACATGGTCAATCGTGACTTCCTCTGCCATCTGATGACCGCTATGGGATTCGCGGAACACTGGGTTGAGTTGATCCGGGAGTGCATTACGTCCCCTACTTTCTCTGTTCTCATCCAGGGCATTTCGTATGGGTACTTCCAGAGCAACCGTGGGCTTAGACAAGGTGACCCATTGTCCCCTTACCTGTTCACGCTGGTTATGGAGTACTTTACTTGTTTGATGGATCTGGCAGTGCACCGTGGACGGCTGGTACCTCTGTTTCGGAGGATGGTCCCCCCAGTTCCCACCTTATTTATGTTGACGATCTGCTAGTCTTCATCTAGCCTTCGACGGAGGGGTTGCAGATGCTCGCGACTATTATGGAAGATTTAAAGTCCTTTTCGGGTCTCCAGATGAACAGGGATAAGAGTAGAGTCTACTTCAGCTCCTTGTGCCCCCGGAAGGAGGAGCGGGCTGATGTGCTGGGTATCGCGAGGAGTGATCTTCCGGTGCGATACTTAGGAGTGCCTCTTACAGTGAATTATGCTCGGGATCAGGATTGCCATAGTCTGATAGAGTATGTCCAGAGGAGAGTAGAAGGTTGGCAAGCCGAAGGTCTATCATTTGGCGGTCGCATTGAGTTGGTCAGATCGATGATCACGGCTGTGGCCTAATTTTGGCTACAGTCCATCCTCCTACCTGTGGCCACCATTCGACGAGTGGAGCGACTATGTGCCAATTTCATTTGGAGGGAAGGTATGCATGCGATCTCCTGGGACCAGCTTTGTCGGCCCAGGAAGGAGGATGGAGTGGGACTCCGACCGTTGCTGGAGATTAGGGAGGCTTCTGCGCTTAAGCTGGCCTGGAGATTCATCAGCGGGGGATCTCTCTGGGTGGACTGGATGCACAACAGATACGTGAAGCAGGGAAGTTTTTGGACGTGTTCTTCTGACAACAACCATTCAGTCACGTTCAAGACTGTCTTGAGACACATGGGAGTGCTCAAGTCTGCTATCCGGAGGGTCATGAAGGACGGGTCGGGTACGGACCTCTGGCGTGATCCTTGGATAGATCGGCGTTCGCTGTTGGACATCAGAGGAGCCCCGACTAATCAAGAGGACATGCGTGGTCTGACGTGCAGTCGTATCATACGTAATGGGAAGTGGAGGCCGGACTCTTATCGGTTCACTGAGGAGCTGGGTGGGAGCATTTTGTCTACAGTCATTGATCCGTCTTTGCCTGCGGATCGGTAGATTTGGGAGCCGACTGGAGCTTCTACAGGGACTGGGGAGTTCCAATTTCGTAGCTGCTACAACCTTATCCGGCGAGCCTTCCCGCTGAGTTCTGATTATGAGTTCGTTTGGTTTAAGGGTCTGGCCAGGAAGATGCAGTTGTGTGTTTACAAGCTTCCTCTGGGCCGCCTCTTGACGAGAGATCGCCTGAGTTCGTTTGGTGTGCCGGTTCTGGATCCCAAATGTGTGCTTTGCGGTTTGGAGCCTGAATCTATAAAACATATCTTCTTCGAGTGCACTCTGGCATGACAGATCTGGTCGGAGCAGAGTCGTGTATTGGGTGTGTGCGCCTCCAGGAAATGTGTTGGGGACATCATCACGGTGATCCGAGATAGTAGGGGTAGAGGGCAGGACTGGTTCCGAACAGCCAGAGTTCGTCTGGCTGCTGCGGTTTGGCATGTATGGCGGGAGCAAAACCGTCGGATCTTTGAGGGGCTGGTCACCCCTCCAGTTGGCATTCTCCATAACATCGAGTTTGATGTTACTGCTATGGAGAATTGATGAGTGATGAGTGGGAGTCCCACTCTGTTTGTATGTTGTATGATTATGGCTTTTTATTTGGAATAAAACTCACCTTTTTCCAAAAAAAAATATGGAGGTACGGATGCATACATTTTGATTTTTCGAGGATCCTAAATAAGTGGGAACTCCGTGGCACGTGACATTGAGATACCTTGCCTTTTGCTTTTCTCTTCTATATTCTGGTGTAGCTCAATCTTCCTCCTAGACTGTTTATGTATGCTAATGAAAAGTGGATGGCGACAACATTTGTCAGCAATGGTTCTCTCAACTATTCACTCTCTTTGATAGAGGTAAAACACTTTGGAGGCACAATAGATGCGAGTCTCCTACCAAATTCAAAACTAAAAACTAAACTATCAAGTTCCAAAACTGAATCCATGAAAAAAGCTTCACAAATATTCATTGGAGTTTTCTTATTTTCACTCTCTTTTCAAGCAACCACAAGAAAGCCCGACCTCAAGGACATAAATCTCCGGATGAGATGGTCATGTAATGTGTCTCCAAAGCCCTCACGACTAAAGAATATCCTCCTGAAAAGAATTTAAGATTTTACAACAGCAAATTCTGCGTCGGTGGTTACATGCGACAATCACGAATACTCATACGCTGTGTAGTCTGGACAGATGTTACGTATCTGATTTGTCGTATTCTTGTAGCGAGACATGACAAGTTAATTTTTGTTTGCCGAGGACAATGTGGACCCTTAGCTCACGTTCCCTTAAATCTACCAAATTTCTAGGGAATTTTTCCAAATATTTCTATTTACTTATGTTTCCCAAATAAGAAAGTCACGAGTGACTCTTCTTATAGTGAAAAAATAGAGAAATTAATTAAATAATGGTATACATGATCAGTTTATCCCTTTCTCTATTTTTTCCCTTCTTTCCTCTTCTCACCATTCTTTATTATTTTCTTTGCCCCTCCACTCTCTTCCATCGCTCAATTGTGAGGAAAGCTGAGTGCTCCATTGTAAGAAACGAGCCACCATCGATAACTTAGACTAGGATATCAAGGGAATCTAAGTGACTGTCCTTATGGCATTTGACATTATCATCTTATCATTTGGATCTTCATAGTGAGATTTGTTGGGGATCTTGCTCCTTGACATGAAGAGAGCTTGCTCTCAACATGCTTTGTAAAGTTTAGTCCCACATTGGAAAAGCACCATGAGTTATCTCAAAATATATATGAGTATGTGTTGTTGGGATATGCATATGGGATGGTGACCCTAAGGAGGGAACCATGTGGGTAATTTTACTAAGAGGTAAGGATAAGGCTCCAAGAAAAGCATTCATGCTTTTTGCTCTTGGGAAATTAATTTCCATTGGGGCTAAGCCCCGAAGGGGCGAACTCGGACTCGGACTCGGGCTCATGAGGCGTAATATGGCGTTTTGTTGGCGCACTTTGCACTTGCGCCGCCAGGTTGCGCCAGGTTGCGCGCGGTTGCACGGGTGCGCCAGGTTGCGCCAGGTTGCGCGCGGTTGCGCAGGTGAGCCAGTGCGCCAGGTTGCGCGGTTGCGCAGGTGAGCCAGTGCGCCAGGTTACGCGAGTTGCGCCAGGTTACGCCAGGTTGCGCGGGTTGCGCCAGCTTGTGCCGCGTGCGCAGTGTGCGCAGTATGCACTGAAGGCGCACGCGCAGCTCGTAAAACTGGCACAACTCGCGTAGTTCGTGGCTTTCCATGTTCTGACTGATTCGTAACTGTTCCTGGATTTGTGGATCTGACATTATGTCATGGCACATATTTCGGATCTGGACAGTTACATCAGTAGCTATATATTCAGAGCCTCTCTTCTCTTTAAAGGGCTCTTCTAAGACTTCAGAATTAACGAAGAGAGAAGAGAGAGCTGCAGTGCACCTTGTCCTTCCTCGTGCAACCGAAGTCCGTTATCGTTCCGAGCAGTCTGTCGTAGAGCAATTTTCCATAGCGTTTCAGAGTTCATTCGAACTTGCTGGTTCCTGGAAGCTGACCGTGTGGGCGGATCTAACTTTGAGCACTGGTGTTTTTGATACCCCAGCAGGCCACCAGCTTCCATCTTTCGTCTGTCACCTCTACTACTGCCTTTAGCAATTCGGCTAGCATCTTCTTCTTAGAAGCATTGCTATCATTTGCTACGTTTACGAAATCTTCTTAGATTTTCGTATTCCAAAATCCTTCAAGGATCTCTGTTACGCACCTTCCTCGAAGCATTGCCTTGGAACGTTGTTCTTATAACTATTTCATTCTGTTTTCCATTAAAAAATTGTGCCCCGGTAATAACAATCTCAAAGCTAGACCAGCACAATGGAAAACTCTCGTGCCTCTCTCCTCGATACCAGCTTTAACAAACTGGAAAAGTTCAACGGAGAACACTTTCAAATATGGAAGAGAAAAATCACCCTCAATCTACAACTAGTGGACGTCGATCATGTGCTGATTGAGACTGAACCAACGATTCCAGAAGGACCTACGACTCCAGAAGGTGGTACTGCAGATGTCATTGCTGCTGCATAAGTCAAATTGACCAAATGGAGAAGGGACAATAGTCTTTATAGGCTATTGATTCTGAATGCAATGGAGGACTCCCTGGCAGAGTCATACTCCAAGAATCCTTCTGCCAGGGATATCTGGGAGTCCTTGGGAAAGCTGTATGAAGATGACGAAAATAGATCGAAAATCTTTATCGTCGAGAAGTACCACAAGTGGCTCTTCGAAGACGAGAAGGCAATGCTGCCTCAGGTAAAAGAGTTCTTGAAGCTGCGCCAGAGGCTAGAAGATGAGAAAATGCCCCTCGTCGACAAGTTTGTTGTTGGAGGGATTGTCTCTAAACTTCCCGTAGGATGGAGTACATTCTATGCAAGAATGCACCGGAAGAAGCTGGATATCAGCTTGGAAGATCTCCTTCAAGAGATCCATGTTGAGGACGAGATGCGTTCTCAACAGAAGATGGACACTCTGTCCAAACAGTTGGCCAAGGCCAATCTTGTGCAGACGAGAGAACCCAAGGGGAAGCAGGTGGCTTCTCATCACAAAAAGAAGGATTCCACTAATATGAAAGTAAAAGGTCCTTCATTCAAGCAACAGAACTCCAAGTCCCACGTGACTTGCTTCAATTGTGGCAAGAAAGGCCACTACAAGAGTGAATGCAGATCCAAGTCCAAACAATCAGAGAAAGGTGAGCCTAGTAAGGTTTCTTTGGTTTCTAACCTCGTTGCTATGATCGCTCAGGTCACAACTGTTGGGGCTGGCTCTGACTGGTGGATAGACACCAGAGCGACTTGTCATGTCTGTTCTGGGAGGGAATGGTTCGTTACGTACCAGCCAACTTCTGAGAAGGTTGTCATGGCGAACCAGGCCCAAGCTGAAGTTCTGGAGATCAGGACTGTGGAGCTGAAACTCACTTTCGGGAATACTCTGACGCTCCAAGGAGTTAAGCATGTTTCGGTGATTGCCAAGAACCTGATCTTTGGGAGTCTGCTTAGCAACGCAGGCTTGAGGATGGATATTAATGCTGGTCAGATGGTGATGTCCAAAAAGGGAACATACTTCGGAAAGGCTTATCAAACCGAAGGGATGTTTAAAATTTAGCTTGTAAACCAGTCTAATGAAGTTAATACAATCGCTCTTTCTGATTATTCTCTTTAGTTGTGGCATAATAGGCTAGGACATATTCATTGTAAAAGAATAAACAAAATGTCTAGTCTAGGACTTATCTCCAAATGTAGGGGTAAGGTAGAGAAATGTGAAGTATGTGCTCAGACAAAGATCACTAGAAAACCCTTTCATCGGGTCAATCGAAGCACAGATCTTCTGGAGTTGGTACACTCTGATATCTGTGACTTCAAACAATTCTCTACAAAAGCCGGGATGAAGTATTTTATAACCTTCATCGATGACTTCTCTAAGTACGCGTTCGTCTACTTGCTCAAGTCCAAAGACGAAGCGTTCGAGAAGTTCAAGGAGTTCAGGGCCGAAGCTGAACGACAAACCGGATAACAACTCAAGAGGTTGAGAAGTGATCGAGGCGAAGAATATCGGTCTCATGAATTCGCATCGTTCTGCAAAGAATATGGAATCATCTGCGAGACTACTGCTCTGTATTCTCCTCAATCTAACGGAGTAGCAGAGAGGAAGAACCGAACGTTGACAGAAATGATCAACTCAATGCTGGTAACTGCAGGTCTTCCAAAATGCTATTGGGGAGAAGCTGCGTTAACGGCCACTTTTATTCTGAACAAAGTGCCTTATGCAACTTCTGACATAACTCCTCATGAACTCTGGTTCAAAGTCAGACCTAACTTGAATGTCATTCGAGTGTGGGGGTGTCTAGCTTATGTGAAGCTCCCAGATCTGAAGATTCAGAAGCTAGGGACAAGGACTACGAAGGCAATCTTCTTGGGGTATGCCGAGAAGAGTGATGCTCGGAGATTTCTTGATATTGAGTCAAATTATATCATCGAATCTCGCGATGCTGAATATTTCGAAGACAAGTTTACAAGAGATAAAAATATTGTTCTTCCAGATATTCCAGAGAATGATGTAGGAGCAAATGAGACTGAGATCTCATATGAGCCAGTAGTCCAAGATGAAGTTGTTGGTGGAGAAACAACAATTGAACCAGAACTCACTGAGCCGTCGACGAAGCGAGCAAGGAGGCCGAAGAGCTTCGGAGATGACTTTGTCACCTATCATGTGGAAGCAGATCCGCTTACCTATGATGAGGCGATAAAGACCAGAGATGCTGTCTTCTGGAAGGAGACAATAGACAATAAAATTGACTCAATTATCTCCAATAACACATGGGTGTTAGTTGATTTACCCAAAGGAGCAAAACCCATCGGATGCAAGTAGATCTTCAAGAATAAGATGAAAGCTGATGGAACCATTGAAAAGTTCAAGGCAAGGCTAGTGGCTAAGGGATTTTCTCAAAAGCAGGGGATCGACTACTTTGACACATATGCTCCAGTAGCATGGATGACAACCATCAGATTGTTAATTGCCCTTGCAATAATACACAAACTGGTGATACACCAGATGGATGTAAAAATAGCATTCCTGAATGGCGAGCTGACCGAGGAGATTTATATGCAACAGCCAGAAGGATTTGTCGTCAGAGGCCTAGAAGATAAAGTCTGCAAGTTGGTAAAATCTCTATACGGCTTAAAGCAAGCTCCCAAAATGTGGTATGAGAAGTTTGACAAAGTTCTAAGGTCAAATGGCTACAGGGTCAGCGAAACAGACAAGTGTGTCTATACCAAATTTGCTGACGGAAGAGGAGTCATCGTTTGTCTGTATGTGGACGACATGCTAATCCTAGGTACGGATATAAGCTGTGTCACTGAGACAAAGAAGTTCCTCTCGACAAAGTTCAGTATGAAGGACTTGGGAGATGCTGACGTTATCTTGGGACTCAAGATCATCCGGACAAATACTGGATTGGCACTGTCACAATCTCATTACATTGAGAAGATGCTCACTCGATACGGGTATCATGATCTTCCTATCATTGATACGCCGTACCGAAGTGATCAGAAGTTGGAGCCAAACTCGAAGGAAAGTGTCAGGCAATTGGAGTACGCTAGCATCATCGGGAGTTTGATGTACGCCACTACTGCAACTAGGCCTGACATAGCTTTCGCTGTAGGAATGCTGAGTCGATTCACAAGCAATCCAGGCGCTGAACACTAGAAAGTTGCGAAGCGTGTTATGAGATATCTCAAGAAGACTCAGACATATGCACTGCACTTCAGCGAAGAGCCGCCGGTAGTAGAAGGCTTCAGTGATGCCAGCTGGTGCTCAGAGTTGGAGAGCGAGAGGTCCACAGGTGGATTCATTTTTATAATGGGTGGAGCTGCTATATCGTGGAAGTCGAAGAAGCAGACTATGCTCTCGCGATCTTCTATGGAATCTGAGTTCTTTGCACTTGATACCGCAGCAGATGAAGCAGAATGGCTTCGGGAGCTCATGTATGATCTTCCAGTGGTTGGAGCACAGATACCGGCAATTTCGATATACTGCGACAACCAAGCGACTGCGGCGGTGGCATCAAATGATCTCTTCAACGAAAAGAAGAGAACTGTGCGGTTAAAGCACAGGGCAGTGAATGATCTCATCAAGAGAGGTGTCATTGCAGTAGTCGATGTTCGGAGTCAGGAGAACCTGGCGGATCCGTTCACGAAGGGCCTCAAGCGTCAGCTGGTTGAAGACACAATAGGAAAGATGGGCTTGAAGGCATTCTGATAGAATATTTTTGTAATCCTACCATAAAGTTTTATGTTATTAGTTCAAAGAGAAATCTACTAGACATCTAACTTTTGGTTCAAGGGAGGACCACTGACTGAAAAACTATCAGGTAACATTGGGTACTTGTTCTTAGGAACATGGAAGGGTTACGAACCCATAACCACTGTTGTCTACTATATATTTTCTGCGAACAATGGTTCCTGTGTTGACGGTGGCTTAAATGCCTTAATAAGTTCTCAGGCAGAGTGAATGCCTGGTGTGCTTTACAGGAAGCACGGTAGCGCATCACTACAAGGAGTAAAACTCCATGCTACAGTGGAATGACTCCACTATGAGGTTCTCAGGTAGGGATAATGCCTCGGCTTTGCAAGCCAAGTCATAGCGACGTAGCACCGTAAATAGACAGGTAGCCTAATGCTGTATAATGAAATTAAAGAGTTGTAGACAGCACTACAAAGGGGAGGATAACCCCATGTTACAGTGGCACGACACCACGATGAGGTACCCGGGTAAGGGTAAAGCCTCGGTCTTGCAAGCCATGTCGTTGCGGCGTAACACCGCAAGGAAGCCTTAGGCTTCATGCCGGGTAGAATGGCACTACAAAGAGGCTGTGACCTCATGCTGCAGTAGTATGACACTACGATGAGGTTCCCAGATAGGGGTAATACCTCGGCTTTAGGCCATGTCATAGCGGCGTAGCACCACAAGGAAGCGCAAGGCTTCATGCCATGTCTCTTTAATAAAGAACTTACCTATAGTGTATGGAAAGAGATATCATGCCGTCTCTTGAGGGTAAACTTGTAGACGTCCAAAATTATATACTGAAACCAGGCTGGCACAAGGCCTTTAATGTGCAGCCAGAAGCACATGTAACTACACTTTGTGAGTAGAAAGAATTACAATTGTGGTGTAGAATTCAAGGCATAGTCCATTCTTGTATCACATTGTTATTCAACCCATGCGGGAAGATTCAAGTCGTCAGCGACATCTATCCTAATGTAAAATGGACAGTTACTGTAGGGAACGCTCAACCCTAGACACATATATATGATAAAATATATGGGGGATTGTTGGTGCTCTTGCTCCTTGACATGAAGAGAGCTTGCTCTCAACATGCTTTGTAAAGTTTAGTCCCACATTGGAAAAGCACCATGAGTTATCTCAACATATATATGAGTATGTGTTGTCGGGATATGCACATGGGGTGGTGACCCTAAGGAGGGAACCATGTGGGTAATTTTACTAAGAGGTAAGAAAAAGGCTCCAAGAAAAGCATTCATGTTTTTTGCTCTTGGGAAATTAATTTTCATTGGGGCTAAGCCCCGAAGGGGCTTAGCGACTCGGACTCGGACTCGGACTCGGACTCGGACTCGGGCACGGACTCGGACTCGGACTCGGACTCGGGCTCATGAGGCGTAATGTGGCATTTTGTTGGCGCACTTTACACTTAGCACGTCAGCTTCGTCGCTAGGCGCATAGTGCGCTTAAGTTGCGCTTGTTGCGCGAGCCACTTGCGCCGCCAGGTTGCGCCCAGGGTGCGCCAGGTTGCGCGGGTGCGCCAAGTTGCGCCCGGTTGTGCCAAGTTGCGCCAGGTTGCGCGGGTGCGCCAGGTTGCGCCCGGTTGCGCCAGGTTGTGCCAGGTTGTGCGATTGCGTAGGTGAGCCAGTGCGCTAGGGTGCGCGGGTGCGTGGTTGCGCAGGTGAGCCAGTGCGCCAGGTTGTGCGAGTTGCACAGGTGCGCCAGGTTGTGCCAGGTTGCGCCAGCTTGCGCCGCGTGTGCAGTGTGCACAGTATGCACTGAAGGCGCGTGCGCAGCTCGTAAAACTGGCACAACTCGTGCAGTTCGTGGCTTTCCACGTTCTGACTGATTCGTAACTGTTCCTAGATTTGTGGATCTGACATTATGTCATGGCACACATTTCGGATCTGGACAGTTACATCAGTAGCTATATATTCAGAGCCTCTCTTCTCTTTAAAGGGCTCTTCTAAGACTTCAGAATTAACGAAGAGAGAAGAGAGAAGAGAGAGCTGCAGTGCGCCTTGTCCTTCCTTGTGCAACCGAAGTCCATTATCGTTCCGAGCAGTCCGTCGTAGAGCAATTTTCCATAGCGTTCCAGAGTTCATTCGAACTTGTTGGTTCCTGGAAGCTGACCGTGTGGACGGATCTAGCTTTGAGCACTGGTATTTTTGACACCCCAGCAGGCCACCACCTTCCATCTTTCGCCTGTCACCTCCACTACTGCCTTTAGTAATTCGGCCAGCATCTTCTTCTTAGAAGCACTGCTATCGTTTGCTATGTTTACGAAATCTTCTTAGATTTTCGTATTCCAGAATCCTTCAAGGATCTCTGTTACGCACCTTCCTCGAAGCGTTGCGTTGGAACGTTGTTCTTACAACTGTTTCATTCTGTTTTCCATTAAAAAATTGTGCCCCGATAATAACAAGATTTGTGACACGAAAACAGAAGGAAGGTTAAGATATTATACTAACTCTTGTTAACAAGTGAGTTTGATTATTTCTAGTTATGCAAGTATCGATTTGCAGACAATCGTCTGACTCTCATAACTTTTCTTCTTTTACTTGTGTCATTGTTTCGTTAATTATCATTCATAAATGCAGAATTTTTTTTACCATTTAGTCTAAAAAAATATCAACCCTATTCACCTCCACTTTTCTCTTCATCACCAACTCGTCCTCACTAAGTTTTCCTCATCCTCCCTCTCGTGTCATCACTCATCATTTGTATACGCATGTACGAGGAACAAGCGTAGGAGATAAACAAAGAGAGAAAAGTGGGCAAGAAGAAAAATAGGGGTGAGGAAAGGTGGGCTAAAATTGCCAAAAAATTACGAAAAATTTACGAAAATAATATTTTGCCCGTGGTTTGTAACCGTGGCCCGACGTAGCACCAACTATTGCCCTTCCTGTTTATTGGATTGTATTTCGTTTTCGGTTGAACACTCAAATGGAGGTGACAATAGAGTTGGTAATTTAGTCCCACATCGGTTAGGAGGTGGGATATAGATAATTGGGATTGGTTCAGGTCTTACATGAGAATTCTCTTTTAAGGTATACGGGTCCAATTCAATATCGCACCTTATGGGCCAACTCCGGTTCGGGTCACACCGTGTTCCCAACAAGTGGTATCAGAGCCCATGGTTACGGAACTAGTTTGGTCGGCTCTAATTGGTTCGAGACAGATGATATTGAACGTTCATGTGTATAATCGGACTACAAGAATTGGCTTCAAAGGTGGGTTTGACGAGCCCAAGGTGGAGCAAGGTTTTGTGGTTGACACACAATTGTGGTGTGGATGAACGTGTTAGGTTCGGTTCTGTAGTCGAACGGATCGAGATGACAATATGTTGGATCTCCTAGGTGCTCGGCTGGCGGGAACGAGCAAAGGTAGCCGGAGTGTGCTAAGGTTGTTCGGTTAGCGAAAACGAGCAAGAGTGCTCGGCTAGCGGGAACGAACAAAAGGTAGCCGGGTGTGCTAGGTTGCTCGGTCAGCAAAAAAGAGGTAATGTGGAGATTGTTGGATTGTATCTCGTTTCCGATTGAGCGCTCAAATGGGGGTGACAATAGAGTTGGTAATTTAGTCCCACATCGATTAGAAGGTGGGATCATGTGGTGTAGATAATTGGAATTGGTTCAAGCTTTACATGTGAATTTTCTTTTAAGCCCAATTCAATATCGCACCTCATGGACCAACTCCGGTTCGAGTCACACCGCGTTCCCAACATTGCTATCATCAGATCCCATCCGGACATGGGACCAATGGCCGACCATTATGTCGGCTGGCGGTCACGTCCGCGATTATAAACCAACGTAGCATGATCCTTTCTTTTTATCCAACTTTCCCGAACATTTTAGTTGTTAGACTCATAACTCAAGATGATTTGAGGAAGTTCTAAGAAAATAACAAGATGTATAGGACTTATATGAAAAAGTCCCTATGTTTTATTTCGAAATAAAGAGTAACCAAATGTAGAGCCTAGTTTTGGTTTGCGACATTTGTTGGGCTAACCTGGTCTTGATCGGTCCGCAAGCAACGGAAGGAGAGAACAAAACGAAACCCTCGAGAGAGAGGAGGAAAATATGCAGCAGAGATCGGCGACTGCTGCTGCTCCGGTCGCTCCGCCGCCGGCGGGTCAGAGGCGGCGGTGCGAGGGGACGGCGATGGGCTCGATCACCCTCGACCTCCGTCCCGGATTCGGCATCGGCCCCTTCACCATCGGTAATTTCTTCTCCTTCTTCTTCGATCTCGCGATCGTTCTTTCTAGAGTACTTGATCTCTTGTTCTCGAATAGATCATATGTTTTTTTTGTTAAGAATAGGGAAAGAATTGTAAGAACACGACATGATTTGTAGCTCCGAGAGGTCGAACAATAAATCATTTATTTTGCGTCAAACATTTTGTAGGGGTTCATCCGAGACTTTCTCGAATTGCTACTCTAGCAGAAAAAAAATGAGAGCTTTGGTTTGCTCTCGTCGAGATAGGGGCACACAAAAAAGTGATTTCATGTCTTTTTTGGATCACGCGGATAAATGCGGTAACTCGGGAAAATACCGAACCGCTAGTCAACAGAAAAAGGAGAGTTTTGGTTTCCTATATGCGCACAAAAAGGAAGTGATTTTTCTTCATTTGTGGATTACTCGGATAAATGCGGTAACTCGTGAAAGTACGGTATTCTGTAGTTATAGGCAACTAACACAATACAAGAAGCAATTGCGTCCGAATCATAAAAATACTTGCACGGAGAGCTATATCAATTATCAAATAAGAATCGCCTTTATATGGTTCCCAGTGAGATTCTAAAATAAAGGAGATTTAAAGTAATATAAGTCTATAGAAATGATTGAAAAAGAACCTCAAAGTCCATTATCCGGGAAGATATAACAAAAACAAATTAAGATTGAAGTCGTAGGCATGACCAGTTTTTGCGTGTCCTAGTTTATTTAGAGTCTCTGAGTCGTGTAAGATATGAAATGACACGAACACGACACTGATGTATAGAGTGTCCATTCTTCCTAGAGCTGGGATTAGTGAAGAATGACTGAATTATATATTTTTGAGCTACTTCTAGACAAACAACGGCTTTAAATAATCCTTTGCTTCCTTTTTCTGGGTATAAAGCAGGTGAGAAGAGCTAGTTTTGATAACATCTCGTGAATCTATGAGTTCATTTGATCGAACTCATGATTTGTAGTAAAGATGACATCTCAAAATATGCATCTGAGCTATGTTGCACTGAGAGGACTAGAACACATCAATATGAATTAGGCGACACCAATGCGGTAATGATTGTGGCATAGCCTACTGTATTTTTGAGAGTGTCGTGGCCGATGCATGTCTGACATGGCATAATCACGAACACGAAGAAGGCACTCGTTCCTTGAGAGTTCGTGCTTC
Organism: Iris pallida; assembly: GCA_029216955.1. Classification (NCBI taxonomy): domain Eukaryota; kingdom Viridiplantae; phylum Streptophyta; class Magnoliopsida; order Asparagales; family Iridaceae; genus Iris; species Iris pallida. Next base: position 13,026,257 of record JANAVB010033820.1, on the reverse strand, counting down.
TTAGCATTTATGTAGAGAATGCTAGAAACTGGATTGCAGCAACAGGGGCATTTTTAGTGTATTCACTTATATATTGAAAAATGTTTTAATTCTTCTAGTTAATTCACTTCTATCTTTTTAGTAAACTAATATCCTGTAATCACTTCTACATTGCAAAATGTTTTAATTCTTCTAGTGAATTAACATACAATATATATATTTTTCAGTAAAGTAATACCATATAATCACCTCTATTGGAAAATATTTTAATTCTTAACTATCATCAAGAACCAATGTGCTAAATTTTGAAAAGAGGTTCAAAGACTCGATACTGGAACAGAATAAGACCTCTGAGTATTGATATCAGGTTGTTTTGTATTTCCGTCCGTTGGACTTCTGGAGTATTGGGTTTGACACTCAAATTGTTTTAAATTTCCTAGAATTTGTATTAAAATATAGTAATTGAACTATTAACGTTTAAACATAATTTATGAATTTTATATACAGTTATATGTTGGTTTACAATATAATATTGCACAATTGCATGATACATTATGAAATTGTAACCTGGTAATATCACTATTTAGTAGGCAAAGTACCATTATGGTCTGCAAGAGGTCTCTTTGAAATTAAAGCATGAGAATGAAATCTAAACAAAATCAACTGTATATTTTGGTCCAATTTTGGCAAGTTTTGACCACATTTGGCCAATTCGTGGCCTGTTTGATGTTGTGGCCATTTTTAGCCATTATTTGGTTTGTATAGGCTAATTCTGACTAGTCTCGTGTTGGAATAAACCTGAAATTGACATTGTCTTTTTGAGATTGTTAAGTAATAAAGTTTCAGCCAGTTTTTGGATATTTCAGCATGCTCTGGAAAGGTTCAGTCCGTTCCAGAAAATTTCAGCCTGTTTCAGGCTGCAATAATGCTAAGTTTACTACCAAATCTTTACAACCTTCTTACAACCTACTCTACCCCCCTGCTAACATGGCCCCACCCGGCCCCACCTCTCCCCTCTCACCTCCAATGGAGGCCGGCCACGTGACAAGTTGTAAAAGGGTTGTAACCCTTTGGTTGTAGTTAGCATTACTCTTCGGGCTGAAACAAACATACCAAAGTTTTCTGAAATTCAGATGATGTGCTCTTCACTTTATGTAATTACGGATTGTATCTGTCAACCAAATTTGATGGCCGCCAACTATCAATATCTTCCAATGTTTCATACCCTGGTTGGAAATAGAAAAAGAAATAGGGGGATGTTGATGGAGAATGTTTTGTATATTTTTCAATGGCACATATCAGTATGGTCTGTTATAGAGATTTTTTTGGCACTAGTAAAAGAATTCAAGTTTTTTTTTATTGTATGAAATAAATAGTTTGATGTTGTCTACTTGTATTTAAGTGGATTTAGATTTAGAATTTAGAGAAGTATAATGAATGGAAGAGGATTGTAGGAGTAGGGCATCTTACATGTCTACCTAATGAAGAACAAGAGAAGAAAAGAAGGCATCTCAATATATAGAAGCTGAAGGAGAAACGAAGTTCTTTGCAGTTTGTTCTAAACCATCGTTTATCAAAGTTCGAGAAAAACTCTTGCCTTTTCTAAAGAACTCGCCTCTACACTTCTAGCTTGTGGTTTCTTTAGAGAATCAGAAATCATAATATACATAATTCTTGGATATTACATAATCCACAGAATTTCCATTATTGAATACAATCGTTTACTTCTTTTTTTTTCCTTTGTAAAAAGTGGCTGAATTGGTATCCATGATTAGGGTAAGATGCGATGAATGTTGGAGGTACAGTCCAAAAACTCAGAAAACTATAGTTTGTTTCCACAAGTTTGCCTTTGTTTGATCAAAACGGACACAAAGATAGCGAAAAGTTTATTGAATTTGGCCAAAGTAGTTGTTTTCACTAATTCCATTTTTCTTCTGCATTTTTGGATCAGTACTGCTAAAACAAATTCGATACAGCCTCTACACATCTGTATTGGCTGGCTTTTAAACCCTGGTTGGAAATAGTAAGTTACTGAATGGTATACACTTATAACTCTATTATGTTTTGTATGGATATTGTCTTTTTTTTGCAAGTTTTTTCCCACTCACTTAAACATAAATAGATAGCAAAGAAGATGCAGCTGCGTGAGGTTAAGGACTCAAGGTTTTATTTCTGAAATAATATATGGAATCTCCACTAGCTATGTTCTTACGCTAACATTTCCAACTCATTTTTGATTCAGGGATGTCTATACGCGAAGCATTTTCTCAAATAGAGCTTCAACCTAACATATATGATGTGGTCCATGTGAAGTATTTTGATGAGGTTTGATCTCTTCTTGTCGATTCGGTCGATGTCATCTAAATCACTATTACACCCGGGAACAAAAACATGCTAAAATTTATTACTGTGATTATTTCTCTACACCAATGAGCAAATATATTAAAACATGGGTGTCAACATTGTTTGAGGTCATTATTTTGTATTTAAACACCGGACAGCTGGAGATGTGGCCCACATTTTGTTTTATAACTTGCTGAGTAATACTTTTGTTGCTGTTGCACTTGTCAGATGGAAGAACATTTGGGTGCATATACCAATTCCACTGGTGCGATGGACTGTAAGGCAAAGCAGTTGTACCTATCAGTTATAACCAGCTCAAAAGTAAAACTTTAGGCGGGAATTGGTTGTGAAATGTTCTCAACCTCTTTAGATTTTACTCTTGTCCACAAAAATGAAGTATATAAGTGGGCTATAATTCATGTTGAGGTTAGAGGAATGGAAGTAATTCACATAGTACACATTCTTTAAACCCTTATTGTCCGCTTCCTTCTTTTGGCTTTAGTTCTTTTCCTTTCTACTCCTAGATCAACCATACTCTAGTTTTCTTTATCTTATTTCTTGTGATCTTACCCTAGAACTATATTGTGGACCTTTCTGTACGTATGTGGTTGAACTGTTGAATACCTGCATAATATTTTTTCTCTAGTGGGAAGTGGAACGTCAAGTCATGACTTTGTGATATTGCAAATCATGAAGGGAAAGTGGAAATGATGGGGGTACTTTCTCTAATAGACTTGCACGCCTTAGTTCCTACCACTGTGGAGAATTCCTAGCATTATGGAAAACAGAAGTGGCTGCTAGGTGGGTAGGAGGGTCCTTGCACCTAGAGGCTTATGCTTGGGCTATGCAGATCCTAGGCGGCATTGAGAATTTTCCATTATTAAAAGCAAATAAAATTTTAAGATGTATATAGGATGTTGAGAGCAATAAGGTCTCCAGAACTATTATACCTAAGAGACTCCAGGCTATACATTAAGTAGCTATTAAATTATCAAACAAGCAATTGGACTGTCATCTTAAGTAATTAATGAACTGCTAAACACACTTAAAATAGAAAAGAAATGTAACTAAACAAATGAACCGGTCTTCACTCATCAAACAAATGAACCAGTCTTCACCATGACAAAGAACAACAAGTCACTAAATGTAATAATTGGCCTAGGCAGACTAGGGGCGATCACTATGCAGGCAAGCTTGCACGGGCCTAGTCAGGCACCTTGTACCTGAAATGGGTTGCTGGCGATAAACTAGATCTAGGCGACATGGAGTTGTATCCAAAGTTGACTTGGAACCTTAGGAGGCATTTCTACAAATATGTATGATATTGCTGCAGTAAGGAACATGTGTTGTCCTTAAGCTGAAATTTTTAAGTATGCTAAATCTCATAGCGTTCCAAAACACATGTTAATGTTCCTGATGAGCAAGAATATTGCAGGCCTGCGTAGACACAACCTCTGCCATCATTTCGACTACTTAATCTCTGTGATTTAGCGTTGTTTTAAATATCATATTCTGTTATGTTGGTCTTTTGGATCTGGCCCTGATTCAATTTTTTCTCCATTCTTGCAGGAGCCATTGAAACTGGACACTGTAATTAGCTTCCCTGATCATGGTTTTCATCTCCGCTTTGATCCTTGGTCACAAGTACGCTTACCTCAGCTTTGTAGTTCATGTTGAGTTTCCAGTAGTTCTTATCTCCTCCCTCCTTACCCTAATTACCCACTGACCCATGATCGTATAGGGCATAAATGCGTGGTATTGGATGGTTTGCTTTACTTTTGCCTTCCTATCAAAATTGGGTTCATATTTAATCATAATTTTAGAACTCAATCTTGCCATTTATTTCGAGGTTGCCTGTATATTGTAGAAGCATCCATTATTGAATGCCACATATATATATATATATATATATATATATATATATATATATATATATATATATATATAATGTTTGTATGACTTATCTAGAAATTATTGTTGCCACAATAAACTTATATCTGTATTCAGATTTTTTGCAACAAGACTCTGCATGTCTATGAAGTGTAACCCACGATAATAAATTTGTAATAAGGTCATACTCAATATTATAAGTGGTTTGTGCTTTTTTGTAATACGAAAAAGAAGAGCACATGGTACTGCTGCTAACTGCTATTTCATTGAGATCATACTTTTATACTTAGCTTTATGGGTCGAGTATTTCTGTACTCAACATGAATACAAAATTATATGTATTCTACTTCCTTCACTTGATCAACATCTGCTCTGTGATTACTTTCTGCAGGCATAAGGCAGTACACATGCTTATGATGCATATCTGACTTGATGTTTGTGCCTTAGTGGAACTATAAACAAGTGCCACCCTTTATATATATTTCATTGTCATATATATATATATATATATATATATATATATATAAAGAACTAGTCCAAGCCTCCTAGCTCATGTGGTTAGGAGAGGGGGCTCACTTGGGGGAGGTCCCAAGTTCGAGCCTCCTCCTGGGCACGGACGGCTGGGTGGTCGCGGGGCGGCCATGGTCCGGTGCTGAGGGACCAAAGAAATGGATTATATATATATATATATATATAAAGAACTAGAACTTTTTTGTTTGGGTTGGAACTTGGAATGGTCAGATATGTTGGTATGGAAACTTCTTAATGTTGTCTTATCTTGCCTAGCTGGCCTAAGCGCTATAAATGCTATATATGTGTTACTTAATGCTCTGACCAGTTGATTTTCTGGGGTGATAATTGGATAACTTTAGTATATGCTTTACCACATAGTTTTATGCAATGGCATCATTTACTTAATCGTATATTTAAGAGTTATCAACTTATCATAGATTGATCTAGGTTAGTCGTGATATTTGGGGCAAGGTCACAGATGTTGCTAGGCAAAATAAAGCATCACCAGTACATTCTTACTAAATCCTAGGGACTAATATAGACTTATTGATATACATTTGTTAGGGGATGTCAAAGGAATTAAAAATATAGTTATGGATCCCGTGAGCCCAAATGTGGTGGTTCCCAAGGTGATTCCTGATCAGGATAGCCAAAAGCGACGAATGGGACAATCCAAATCTTATAAGATGAAGCTAAACAAAGATATCAACAAATGATAATAGAAAATAATAAAATCAACTATTTGTCAAATGAAGCATACAAGAGTAGGTTCTTGTAGGATTCGGTACAAATACTTCCATACAACAACAAAAACAACAAATTTCCATTTAGTTCCGTTGAGGTGTTGAGGGCATGTGCTCCATAACACTAATAAAAACCATATCTTTCTTTAAAATTTCAATTCGTTTCAGCATACCTTTAGTCCGATGCTCCTTTAACTACTATCTTGATTCTTATCACTCCTCTTTACATGAGCATCTATTGGTCTATATTGCACATGTCAACCACCCCTGTGCCACCTCCAACTTTTCCTGAACACACTCATTTCTCATTCTATCTTTTAATGTATCTTTTAACGAATACTTCGAGTGGATATAAATACACACACATGCAAAACAAACAATTTTAAGTGAACCACAATGTACTGGTTAATCCCGCCATCGTACTGCAAAATAGGGGAAGTAATATACTGGTTAAGCCCCACTCTCGTATTATCTTGATTCTTATTGCTCCAACTTACATGAGCATCTATTGGTCTATATTGCTCGTGTCCAAGCCACCCCCGTGCCACCTCTAACTTTCAAAGAATACACTAACTTCTCATCCTATCTTTTAATATATCTTCTAACGAATACTTCCATAGCAGATACAAATACACACAAAATAAACAATTCTAAGTGAACCACAATGTACTGGTTAAGCGCCGCCATTGTACTACAAAATAGGGGTAGTAGTATATTGGGTAAGCCCCACCTCATACTATCTTGATTTTTATCGCGCCTCCTTACACGAGCTTCTATTGGTATATATTGTATATATTGCACATATCCAGGCCACCCCTATGCCACCTCTAACTTCCAAGGATACACTCACTTCTCACCCTATATTTAAATGCATCTTTTAACGAATACTTCCATAGTGGATACATATACACACGCAAAAGAAACAATTTTAAAGGAACCATAATGTACTGATTAAGCCCTGCCCTCATACTGCAAAGTAGGGAGTAGTATACTAGTTAAGCCCCACCCTCGGACTGCAAAATGTGGGAAGTAGCATAATCTGTACTTGTACCCATATCTCGTATCGAAGCAAATCATGACCCAGGTAAATATGTTCCATACCATCTCAAGAATCAACCAACTACGCTTCATTCCTATGGAGGTCAAGAATGCACGTGTTAGGAGTGGTAAGATCGCACTTGAAGAAATTACTAGGACTATTTTAGATCAAAATGAACATGGGATTAGGTTGTAAAAAAAGGATACAATAGTTTGTAATATTTTAGAGGTGATGGTTCACAATAGATATGAATGAAAGAAAAGATTGATGTATCCGACCCTATTATTTTGGGATAAAAGCTATGTTGTTACAACAACAATGAAAACCTTTGTCCAAATTTTTGAGGTTGGCTATTTGATCTCGACCTGTATTCTACAAAGACTCATTTCATAGAGATCTGAAGATGTTTTACGCTAGCTATTGGCTACCTAATGCAACCCTTCTCCTTTAATCGTACTTGTGACTGGCAGTGAAAATATAATACATAATGGGCAACAGAGGCTGAGTTGTTGTGTAATAATAATAATTGCAAAATGCGGTTGATTGCTAAAACATCCAGATAACTCTGTAGAACTCCCTATGCTGTTTTTTTTCACTGGAGACATTGAGAGTGGTTTTCATGGTTTTAGAAGAGATCCTAGGAGGAGCCTAGGTACAGCAGTTGACTTACTGATATAGTGCTGTGCTTTTTTATGCAACTTCAGATATAATGTTATGTTCAATTTTGAAGACAATTCCACTACATATTTATGAATGCAATATCACTATACTCAACGTTATAATTTTTTGATCTTATTTTTTTTGTTTGTAGAGATTGCGTCTAATTGAGGTTTATGATGTCAAAAGGCTGCAGATGCGCTACGCAACTTCTCTGATTGGGTGAGTAATATGCTCCCTGTTGGCTTCTTATGCTTTGTATGTCAGACTATATAATGTTATTTTCTTCAGTGGTCCCTCCACTTTGGCCACTTTTGTTGCAGTGTATGCTCTTTTTGGACCGACATTCCCTGGAATTTACGACAAAGAGAGAGGAGTTTATACCCTATTTTACCCTGTATGTTGGTGGATATATGATAATTATTTGTTCTATTCCATTTATAGACTTATAGCTCATGCTGGCTTATTTTGATTGCTCTGTTGTCAGGGCTTATCCTTTGCTTTTCCTATTCCAAGCCAATACACAAATTGCTTTAATGAGGTGGAAGGTTTGCCTCTCCATCTGAACAGAAAACATTTTCTTAACCATGGAGCTACTATAACTAGCATTGCATTATATGACTGTTGCGAATTATTGTTGCAGTATCAGCAGAGCTGCCTCTGGAATTCCCTGATGGAACAACCCCAGTAACATGCCGTGTCTCTATATATGATAGCTCCTCAGATAATAAGGTTGGTGTAGGATCCTTGATGGACAAAGCTTCTGTTCCTCCACTGCCTGCTGGCAGTTTGTACATGGAAGAGGTTCATGCTAAGGTTGGACTTTTCTATTTCAGTATTGGCTTTCCTATTTAATGTTCCATGCATGGAATATTTAAAACACTGACTCCATCAAGTCTGGCTCTTTGTTGTTGCCTATATGAACCCTTCTTCTGCATTCATCCTTAGTAATAGAAGAATCTTACTGCATTCATCCTTAGTCTGGCTCTTTTGTATTCATCCTTAGTAATAGAAGAGTCTTATTGCATGTGTGAGATTCAATTTTTTTATTACATTAATCCTTTTGATGGGTATGCTACCCCTACAGTTTATCTATCCACTTTTTACTACATCTCTGATTACTATATCTGACGTTATCATTTTCTTACGGTTTGTAGCTATATATCCACCTTTTCTTCATTACTCTATTTCATGGTTATGCTTTTCTTACATTTGTATAACCATATTTATATTTAAAGGAAATGAAGGGTTAAAAGTTACAATGCAGGTTCAGAAGATTAAATGTTGAAAATAAATGAAGTGCATCAGATTTATGTCCATCTTTTTTCAACTGCATATCCCAAAAAAATTGGGATAAATGCTTTGTTGTTGTTGTTGTTGTTGTTTTAACTGCATATTAATAATGGTCTTTTAGGTTGATAGGTTCAGTTTCTGTTGTCCAACTAACTTTGGATCTTGGCTATGGTATGGCCATATGGGTATATTTCTTTTGATTTTTTTTGATGTTAGCCTGGTTCCAGTCCTTCAAATAAATAATGCACGACATACCCAGTAAATAGTATTTTTTACATTTCAAGTGCACTTGCTTATTATTTACTTTATTTTATCCGCACTTATTCAGCTTGGAGATGGGCTGCGGTTTACAATTGGAGGCCAGTATATACCTTTTGGTGCATCACCACAGGCAAGTTTTTTAATGTATACTAAAATTTTATCCTCTTTTTCTAAAACAACAATTAATCTAATATGTATAGATTTGAGCAATTTTGCCCATAGATGATTTGGAGCTCAGATATGATGTTGTTTCAGTGGGGAAAAATGTCAGTTTTGGTATAATTCTACATTTAACAGTGAAGTCTACATTTAAACAGTATTTTTGCTGGGTGAATCAATTGTCCCGTCTTGTCAGAAAGATTTCCTAGAAAATAAAGGGATGTAGTGTCATGCCCAGCTCCCGTAAGAGCGATCGTCCTCGCTAATGCGTGATGTCGCGTGAGCCTAGATTGCGCTCACGCAAGGCAGGTCCATAACGGCCGATTACAGGCTAAGCGACGGGGGTCGTTGTACAGAAGTCCCAAGCAGAAACATTGAATAGTCAGCAGCAGAAATTTGAAGCAAAACACAAGTCATGCAAAATACTCTTTTATTGATATTGAACAAAGATTACAATGTGGGTGCGAGGCCAAATTACAAGTCTCTCAAGCTCACTTTTCTCTCATATTACAAGTCATTCTGCTCTCTCTCATTTCTCAATACAAGCTTCAAGGCGACGAGTGACAGATTCTACGGAATGACGATGTCCATACATTATGTCCCATATAAGTTCTGACTCCATGCGACCGCACGCCTCGAAACGCCAAGGAACTTCGTGCCTCGACGCATCCAAGCGAGTTCCGTGCCATCGGGCTTCTACCTGTACCTGTACATGAAAACTTTGTGGGTGTCAGTACTCAACTGTACTGGTGGAGTGAGTTCCTCGCCCACCCGTACAAAACCGACACGTTCATTTACTTTGTGCAGCTTAATCCCTTTTTGATTGTCTTTCTAGTCTTGCCTTAGGATCAATTTTAGGACAAAGACGCCTTCGCCTATACTTGGCAACACAACGACAGGGTCGTGCTATACTCTATTCGTGGCTTCAATATATTCGAGGCAGTGCCTCGTCAAGAAGAAACTTATGCAAACTCGGCCGTTCCAAGACTTTCACTTGTTTTATGTGCCTCTAGACCATTCTCGTGCCAATGACGTCAAGGGGACGACTCGTGCTGGTCGTGCCAACAGACTTGATCGTGCCTTAAGATCGAGGCTGTGCCTCCCAAGGATCAACCAGACTTAACCAACCTGTCTTACGGTCCTTCCTGACTTAACTCGAGACGACTCGATGACGACGCCACATTCATGCCGAAGCACGTGTCCTTGCTATAGCCAAATCTTAGGCTCCAGAATGGTGTTGCAATCGTGCACACCTAACCCGCGCCGATTCAAGATTAGCGCTCGCTATAAGTATACCTTGTTAACCCAACTCGTAACTTGCTAGTACTCGACACAATCCAAAGGCTTACACGCGGATAGCCGCTCTTATGCCGACACATCTATATAAGTGGTCACTAGCAATGTCAAGCTATACTGGATCTTTGTATACGGTGACCATTCGCGTGCGAGGTACGAGCTCCCACCGAATGACCCGCAGCCTATATTGTAACGGTTCACTTCAATCTAGTCGTACCGTCGATGAAGGCCGTACAATATCTGCTCTTCCTCCTAGGCCGACACGAACCCGGTGTCCCGGTGATCGTTCGAGGAATTTTTCTTGCTCGCAAGTTGTCCAATGACCATGCAAGACTCAACTCGATCTACCAAGTCCTTCCTTAATCATGACCATGCTTTCCAACTTTCTATCGAGACTCCCAAGTAGCGGGACCGATCTCGGCGACAACCAGTCGCGTGGACTTCCTTATCGAGACTCCCAAGTAGCGGGACTGATCTCGTGAACTTCCTTATCGAGACTCCCAAGTAGCGGGACTGATCTCGGCGACAACCAGTCGCGTGAACTTATATCCTTTGAAATCCAGGGAACGACTACTAAGTAGTCTTCCATCTTAACTTGAACATAACGTGTTCCTTTGTCCGTGGCATACTTATCCTTAAACCAGTCGTGGCCCGTGCCTTAGACTGACTTGTTCTCTAGGTGACACTGTCGCTCAAGTCACGTACTTTATATGACGAGCCTTGAGATCGTAGGACTATGTGACTTGACAACCGCAGAAAGAGCGGGATAGTGCTAGAAATGGCTTCGATCGACCGGCATAACTTTGCCCAACTTAATTGTGCAACGACTTGACGAACAAAGGCTGCGTCGAGCTTTGCCTCGAGGGAACGTGCCGTGCACGCATTCGACTTGAACAACCAAGTTCTTTAGGGTGCCTAGACTTACGCCACAAGCCGTGCACTGTAACTTAACCCGTGGGACGAGCAAGGCAATGCCAAGTCCTGGACAATGGGATCGTGCATGCTTTATCAAGCATTTACGCGGGCGACGCCTATGACTTAGGCTAGTTCCAGCTTTGTGGCAACTTAGACCAACTTCCTTCTCCCAAGCCACGGGACGAAGGACCGAGTGTCATTTTGAAAGCACGCTGAGCAAACTTCTAAGACAATCGTGGGACCTTTCTATATTCTAACTCAGTCTGACCCAAGTTGGAATTATTCCCTTAGCTATGTGGATGCATCTCTTTTATTATCAAGCCTACTTGTGAATTAGAAAACTTTCGTTTGATTAGTGTGAAGGCCAAGCTGAGGCAAGTTCACCGAAGCCACCCACCTGAGCGAGTCTGTAGGTCCAAAAAATCAAACCGCGCCTAGGTTTGATTCAACTGATTGATCAGAACGCGTCTACACACAGATGGCGCCTACTTCACCAACAAACTCAGAATGCGCCTATTTCTTCATCACAGAGGCGAACTTCACAAACCGCGCTTAGCTGACGTGGAGTCATCATTACCCGACAAACACGAAAATCGAGAAGGCGCTATCATTCCTATGATGGCGCGACGCTCGAGGAAGATATGACAGCTGTCTAAACAGATTGCGCCTACATCAAAGAACTAGGCGCTATCATCAGACTGCGCCTACTTTTGACTATATCAAGCACACTTCGCAGACTGCGCCTACTTTTGACTATATCAAGCACACTTCGCAGACTGCGCCTACTTTTGACTATATCAAGCACACTTCGCAGATTGCGCCTACTTCTATCCAAACTCAGCACACTTTGCAGATTGCGCCTACGAAGAAGGCGCAGTTCAAAACAACATCAATTCAGAGCTTGCCACGTGTCCCTGAAACAGGCGCGCTTTGACTAAATCAACGCCTAACTACCACTCTACATGTCCAACACGTGTCCCACTAACTGTACACGACCAAGCGCATTTTAATCAAATAATGCCACGTGTCTAGAGCAGTTGGTGCACGTTCGTGATAATGGAGTGAAAACAGGCGCAGTTTGTCATACGTGCTCAAAACAGGCGCACTTCAACCAGGCGCTCTCCAGAATAACTGCCCAAAACAGTTATTTCAGAACTCTATAAATAGAGTTTCGTTTCCATTCAACAGATCACGAAAAAGATCAAGAGAAATCAGAGTTTTCGTCCAAGTGCTGCTGCGTTCTTCAGAGATTCAAGTCTTCAAAGTTCACATCGTCCAAGGGATAAAGCGATCGTCATTCAGATCGGATTCCTATAGTTGTACTTTCCCAGAATTCTTGTAATATTCTTTACAAAGTTTGTGAAATAAAGATCATACTTTTGTTTTTGCAAACAAAATGGCGACTCTGCTGGGGACGACCTTTTCCTCTGATGAAAAGGTGACAACTCAATGTGACACGGCGTCTATCGGCTCGACGCAGAAGACTTTGGTCGTGAAAGTTGACCAAACGGCCTACGAAGCGATGATTAATGCACAAAGCACTCCTCGCCGCACTACGACTTTCGTCAAGAGCAAGACTCGCTCAGTGTGGACTCCCAAGAACTCTGCTCCTTCTCTGATGAAGAACGCTGCCACTTCCTTGGCACAACCTGCTGTTTCCAAAACATCAGTGCCTATCTCTGGTAACCTGGCGCAGTCTGTTCCCTCTTTAGGGAAACAGATTGTTCAGGCGCAGTCTGCGGCTAAACACTCCAATCAGGCACAGTCTGTTCCTTCCTTAGGGAAACAGACTAAAACTGTGAAACAGGCGCAGTCTGCTGTCAAACCATCTTTTGACACAGTTCATGCCAAAACAGCACAATCTCTGCCTCACAATCAGGCGCAGTCTGTTCTCTCCTTAGGGAAACAGGCGCAGTCTGCCACCAAACCTTCTTCTAGCACAGTTTGTGCCAAATTGGCACAAGTCAAATCTTCTGCTGCTGCCAAGGCTCAATCCAATACATCTGCTGCCCTGACTAAACAGGCGCAGTCTACTCAGGCGCAGTCTACTCAGGCGCAGTCTACTCCGAATCACTCCAGAATCCAGAAACCCCAAACTGCTCAGGCGCAGTTTGCTGAGGACAGTCCTTTGGCTGTTCCTTCTTCCATTCCATCAAAAGGAAAAGGCCCCTTGGTCTTCTCCCAATCTTCCCAAGCTCAAAACTTGAAAGATAACAGAGGGAAATGCTCTTTAGCTATCCCTTCATCTCAAAACAATGGGAAAGGTCCTCTGGCCTTTTCCAAGTCTTCTTCGATTCTTATCGAGGAGGATCCAACTGATAGTGCCTCTGCACCTATTAATACGAATATCCCCCTTAACAAGGGTTCTCGTACTAATCAGAGAGGTATTTTACCTACTCCCAAGGCAAATATTCAGGAATTGCCTAATTTGCGGATTTCACGATCCGAACAAGGCAAATTACAAGTTTCACAAACTGAAGTTCCCAGGGGCGGTTTAAATGATTTACGGGCATATCTTAATAGAAAACCCCAATCAAAACCTACCTCTGTAAAACGCAAGCATGCTAAGATCAACTTGCCTCAATATCAACCTTTTGAGGCAAGGAATCCTGACAATTATGCCAATCAGATGAGTACCTCTCTTTATACTCATGGAATCGAACGTTTACGAAATCGGAATCATGTTCCAAATGTCATCTATGAGTATATCCCTGCTACTTCTTCTCGTCCCGTTGTCTCTGATCTTCGGGATCATCTCAGGCAGAAACGGAATATCACCCCCAGTTCTCCCAAACAATCACAAGTTCATCATTGCAATCATCCTCACGAAGTGGTTATCAAATGTTGTTGCCAAACAACCAAACGTTCTGTCTTCGAGCGTCTGACTTTCCCTTCTATTGATCAAAAGAGTGATGATGAAGAAGAGGTAATGTTTGCCTCTGTCAACATGACTTCCAGAGATTCTGGGGGTAGAAAATGCAAGCACGGAAAGACCCGGAGACCTAGCCAGCACTATCTTGACCGACTTAGAGAATCAGATGATGGTGTTTACCAGCATACTCGATCTCGAAGCCGAGAAACAATCGGTCAAAGGAATCTTCCTTACAGTGATCGGTCTATTTCTCATGATGGGTGTAATTCAGACTTTGCTGTCGACAGTGATGGCTCTGAACAAACTGTGTCATCTGTCATGGCACGAGAAGTGACAGCATACGTCGTTGAAGAACAAGATGCTTCTGGTTCTAACAATCAGAATCAAAGGATTGTTGCACTAGAAGAACAATTGAAGACTATGGCCGAAATGATGGCTAAAATGCATGATGTTATTATGGCTCAGCACACTCCACCGGTCATAACTCCTGAACCATTGATTTCTTCCACTCCTCAGAACCCTGGTCTGGGGGTACCACCTCTTCCAAACATCACAGTACCAGCTCAGGTTACTTTTAGCCAAACTGGTGCTGGGGGTGATGCTTACCATGCGGTTCCTCCTCCGGCTATTACTAATCAATCTAGCAATCCTCAATCTTCAGGGAATGCTAATGATGCTGTTGAACAATTGCGGAATCAATTTGAAGCCTATACACAAAGGGAAGGCTTACAACGGTTGGGCATTAAACAACCCTATCCCGCCGAATGGAAGAAAATGCAGTTTCCGCCAAAATACAAATTCCCCACCATTATGCAGTTCGATGGTACTTCATCTCCCAATCAGTATATTAATCATTTTGAATTGATGACTGATCCTCTTCAGCCTAATGATGCCCTTCTTACTCGGGTATTCGTCAGTTGCTTAACTGGCGCTGCTTATGACTGGTACCGAAGTCTACCAGATGGATGTATCACTTCTTTTGCTGGTTTCAAACAGATGTTCCTTGAACGATTTTATGAAGGCGTCAATGACATGACTATGTCAGCCCTCATTAAAATCAAACAAAGAAATAATGAGCCTGCTGAGCAATTTATCGAGAGGTTCCGTCGCGAAGCTCTCAAAATGCCAATGGGAACTCCATCTGCTGTTACAATTGATACTTGCAAGAATAATCTCTTGCCAATTATCAGTATGTGGACAGGGGCAACTCAATTCCAAGACTGGCCTTCTTTCATTATTAATGCTAAGGCAGCAGAACTCAGCGCTGAAAAATTCAAGACATTGGGGGTTCACATGAATCCTGACCAAGGCGATCATAGCTCAAACTCTAACAACAATCGCCAGAATAATAATAGAAAAGGCAAAGATACATCTGCTCCTAAAGAAACTTTGGCCATTGACTTGAGAAGCAAAGAAGCACTGGCTGTCAATGTTGCTCAATCTGCACCTATTCCATCACAACAACCTCAAAGAGCACCACGTCCTAAAGAAGAATACTCTTTCGATGAAGATGATATCATGGGTATCTTTGAATGTCTTACAAAAAGCAACAAACTGCAATTACCCGACCCTAAAAGGCCGGAAGAGGTTGGTAAGACTGATCATCCTAAGTATTGTGTTTACCACAGATTTATCGGACATCCTACTCGAGCATGTTATGTGCTTAAAGGAAAAATACAAGAGATGATCAAATCTGGAGCAGTAACCCTTGAACAAGATGAAAAGACGGTGACGGCTAATGTCGTCTCTGTTCAGTTCGGCGAATTTCCACCAATGCAGATAGAAGATGGTGTAGTTCCTATTCCTCGAACCACTCTCGAGCTTGTAAACCTTCCACCTTTTCGAAATGAAGGACTAGTCCCTTTATCAACTTCTAAAGGGGAAATCTTGTGGATTCATCCAGATCTGGTCTCAGATTTTGAATCCTCCGCCTCTTCTTCATCTAAACAAAAGAAGAATTCCAAAGGCAAGTTTAAAAGTTGTAATATGGTTTCTCTTGAACCATTAAATGAAGAAGAGATCTTATTGGGTACCAGGTCCATTTACGGGAATACTCAGAGAATCAGGAAGCTCCAACCTCATCTTCCACTCCTGACACGCCTCCTGAAATTCAACCATCTTCATCTTCAACTAACCCAACTCCTCCTCCTGTTAAACCAGCAGTTACTGATAAAGGGAAACAACCAGCTCGTTTCGATAAAGCTCTCAAAAAGTCCATTTCTCTCGGACTCGAGAAGCCGTATAACTTTGACATACTGGCTCAATTGGCCAATACTCCTGCCAGATTGTCAATATTCGAGCTCTTGCGCCTCTCTAAGGAAACTCGAGAGACGTTAAGTGAAGCTTTGTTGCAGGCAGAAAATTGCCTTGAAATTCTGAAGAAGCCGGAGAAAGAGCCTCTCTCTTGTCTCCATTGTCATAGCGTGTTGGAATTAATTCCAAATATTACCTTCACGCAAGATGACATGCTCCTGGAAGATAATCGACATGATCGCCCTTTATATTTCACAGGGTATGTTGATACCATGAAGGTCGATCGTATCCTGATAGATCCAGGCTCTGCACTCAGCATTATGCCTAAAACAATGTTGGATGCTTTGAAAATTCCTGTACGCAGTCTTACTGGTACAATCACTACTATTCTGGGGTTCAATCAAGGAAGAAGTGAACCTCTGGGCAAGATTCGCCTAAAATTCCAAATAGGCAATCTTCGTACAAAGGTAACCTTTTACATCATTGATAACCATGGTTGTTCCTACAATGCTCTTCTGGGAAGACCGTTCCTTCATGAGCATAATATTGTGCCATCAACTCTTCATCAATGTTTCAAATATGTTGATGACAAAGGAGAAGTCCAAAAAGAAGTTGCAGATCTCTATCCTTTCAAGGGCGTCGAAGCATACTGCAACGATGCTCGCATGTACAAAGACGAGTTCATGAAAGTTGTCTTGGCTTTAGACATTGAAGAAGAGCAGGGAATTGAATCTCAAGACACTCTTGTAATTCCTGTTAAAGGACGCGTTTCTCAACCCTCTTCTTTTGAACTACTAACCATCTATCTTCCTCCTAGCAAAAAGGAACAAGAACCAAAGTCACAGGATACTCTTGTGATTCCTGTCAAAGGGCGCGTCTCTAAGCCCTCACATGCTGAACCACTGGTCATTCGACTTCCTGCCAAGAAGACAATTTCTATGACTGACCAAGGAAAAAGGGAGCTCACCTCTTCTGAGCCATTTGTTATCGACCTTCGTCGTAACAAGCCTTCTCTTCCTCCTCGTTCTTCTTCTCCCCCTCTTGTTATCAATTTGACTAAGCCTGCTAAGGCTAAAGGTCCTACTGTAAACACTGTTGTAAATATCAATAAAGATGCATCTCCTTTACAGTATACTGATGTGTTATATCATGCTGAGTGTTACTTAAATATGTTAGATAGGTTGAAGCCACTTACAATTGAAGTTGTACAATCTTACCAAACAGATGTATCATTGGAATCAACAGATAGTTCATACTTTATAGTTCCTGCTCGAAAAGCTGACGAAAGTCCAATAATCTTTATTAGAGGACCAGAACAAAAGTTTTCTTATACCGAAGACTGCAAACACGATGACACAGGACATTTACAACTCCGTCGTTACAGTACTCAGTCTAAAGAGATCATCCGTAAAATGGGATATGATTTCAAGAGTGGACTCAACTATGGAAGAGGGAGACGAACTCCTATTCATGTTACTAGCAAGAGGAATAAGCTCGGCCTTGGTTATGTATTTACATTTCCTACTATGGCTACAGCTCCTAAAATAATTGAATCTGATGATGATGAACGCACTGTTTCATCTGATACAGTTTCATGGGATTCTGACACTAGCATTGGTCACGTACATCGTATTGCCATATCCTCCAACATGGTCTCAGTTGAATTTCCCGATATCAACAACGATGCTACTGATGATGACTTCGAAGAAAGCCCTGAAACTGATCCTTGGGTACAAAAGATGGACAATCAGTGGAAGCTCCGGTTTGAAAAACGAGAACCACCTACCGAAGATCAGCTAATCCAAATTGATGTAGGAGAAAACGGTATATCCCGTCCTATATTCATTAGTAAGAATCTCCCTGAAGATGATAAGCAGGAGTTGATTCTTCTCATTCGTGAATATATTGATGTCTTTGCTTGGAGCTACGAAGACATGCCAGGTTTAGATCCCAAAATTGCTACGCACAAGTTGAATATATTACCTAATGCAAAACCTGTTAAACAACAACAACGGCGCTTCAAACCTGAAATGATGGACGCAATTGATGAAGAAGTTCGAAAACTCATCGCTTGTGGCTTTATTCGTGAAGAACAACATCCAGACTGGGTTGCTAATGTTGTTCCAGTTTTGAAGAAGACTGGGAAAATCAGAGTCTGCATTGATTTTCGGGATCTGAACGACGCTTGTCCAAAGGATGAGTTTCCCCTTCCAATCACTGATGTCATGATTGACAATACCTGTGGGTTCGAGAGGTTATCTTTTATGGATGGATTCTCTGGATATAATCAAATCAAGATGAATCCTGACGATGAAAAGCATACTTCTTTTCGTACTCCTCGAGGAGTTTATTGCTACACTGTGATGCCATTTGGTCTCAAGAACGCCGGTGCAACTTATCAACGAGCCATGAGCACTATCTTTCGAGATCATTTGAGAAAGACTGTTGAATGCTATGTTGATGATATTGCTGTCAAAAGTCGTCTGAAGGAAGATCACATTCAAGACTTGAGAACTATCTTCAATCTCATGCGCCAACATCAACTCAAAATGAATCCCACCAAGTCATTCTTGGGTGTCTCTAGTGGTAAATTTTTCGGCTTCGTTATTACCTCTAAAGGTATACACGTAGATCCTGAGAAGATCAAAGCCATTCGCGAGATGCGTCCTCCACGCAACCTAAAAGAGCTACGAGGATTTCAAGGTCGACTTGCGTACATCAGGAGATTCATTTCAAATTTATCTGGAGGATGTAGACCGTTTACACAACTCATGAAGAAAGGTGTATCTTTCGTTTGGACCGAAGAATGTCAACAAGCATTTGATGACATAAAACAATATCTTATGAGCCCACCAGTCTTGGTGCCACCAATCTCCGGCATACCTTTCTTAATGTATGTCAGAGCAATGGATCACTCATTGGGTGCTTTACTTGCCCAAAAGAACAAAGAAGGACATGAACAGGCTATCTACTATCTCAGTCGTACTATGATCGGAGCCGAACATCGATATAGCATGGTTGAAAAAGAATGTTTAGCCTTAATGTTCGCTGTACAAAAGACAAGACACTATATAATTGGTCAAACAATCCATGTCATCTCCCGAATTAACCCTCTACGGGTACTCATGAAGAAGCCCAGCACTCTCAATTCAAGGCTGGCTACATGGGCTATCTTACTTGCCCAATACGACATGATTTACGTACCTCAAAAGTCAGTTAAAGGACAAACCCTTGCTGACTTCTTAGCTGCTCATCCTGTTTCTGAGACTTCTAAACTCTACGACGAGATTCCTGATGAGACGCTCGAAACAAATCTGATCTCGGAAGAATTTCCCACATGGCGTCTATTCTTTGACGGAGCTTCCAGAATTGGACCAAATGGGATTATTATAGCAGGAGTAGGGATTGTGCTCGTTTCGCCAGAAGGATTAACTATTCAACGGGCTTATTCTTTGGATGAGCCTTGTTCCAACAATGTTGCAGAGTATAATGCTTTGCTTATCGGCCTTCAATTGGCTAAACAATTAGACATACAATATCTTGAAGTATACGGTGACTCTAAACTGGTTGTTAACTAGGTTAGAGGAATATATGAAGTTCGTCATCAAGATTTGATTCCGTATCATGAAGCAGCCATTGCTATGGCCATTTCCTTCAAAGCTTTCTATATTGAATACGTTCGTCGGGCTTACAATACCGAAGCAGATGCTCTAGCAAACCTTGCAGCAGTCTTGGCGATTCCTGTCCAAAGACAGCAATTGGTTGTTATTTCCAATAGAGAGTTATTTTGTATTGAAAATAATCACAATATTGAGTTTAGTAATTCTGCTGAGGTCAATATCATCAATGAAGATTGGAGAACTCCTTTCATTGATTTTGCAGTTTATGGAATATTGCCTGAGGATCCCAAAGAGGCCACTAGCATTCGAAGACGATCTCTCCGTTTCTATTATAATCATACAACAAAAACTCTCTACCGACGAACTTATGATGGTCTACTATTACGTTGTCTTGCTGGTAATGAAGCAAAACAATACTACGTGAAGCTCATGATGGTGTTTGTGGAGCGCATCAACCTGGTCCTAAATTACAAGATCGTATTCGTCGTATGGGCTATTACTGGCCTTCTATGGTATCCGATGCTATTGAATACGCAAAGAAATGCAGAGCATGTCAAATTCATGCAGATTTCATTCATCAACCATCAGAATATCTACATCCTACGGCTGCTTCTTGGCCTTTTGAAGCTTGGGGCATGGACATCATAGGCCCAATCAACCCTCCTTCTTCTAAAGGGCACCGGTTTATCCTGGCCATCACAGACTACTTCTCTAAGTGGGCTGAGGCTATACCTCTGGCTGAAGTCAAAACCAGCAGTGTCATCAACTTCATCAAACACCATGTGATATACAGGTTTGGTGTACCGCAGCGAATCATTCATGACAATGGACCTCAGTTCATTAGTCAAAAGTTCACTCGGTTCTGTGACGATCATCGCATCGACAATGTTGCTTCGACAGCCTATAACCCTGCAGCAAACGGTTTAGCTGAAGCTTTCAATAAAACCATTATCAAACTCCTCAAGAAGTTTGTCTCTACTAACAAACGGAATTGGAGTGAGAAGCTTGGCGAATGTTTATGGGCTTATCGTACTACAGTTCGCAATCCTACCGGCTGTACACCTTTCTCCTTGGTATATGGTTGTGAAGCAGTTCTGCCACTGGAAATTCAAATCCCGTCTCTGCGGATAGCCATTGCCAATGAACTTACAACGGAGAACAACGATCTACTTCGATTGCAAGAGTTGGAGGCACTTGATGAAAAGAGGCTTTTGGCTCAACAGCACATTGAGTTATACCAGGCCCGTATCTCAAAAGCCTTTAATCGCAAAGTTAAAGTACGAGCATTTCAGAAAGGTGATTTGGTCCTTACAGTCAGACGTCCCATGACTATGACTCACATGAGTAAGGGCAAGTTCGATGCCAAATGGGAAGGTCCTTTTGTTGTAAACAAAGTATTTTCCAATGGTGCTTACCAGTTAACAGAGATGGATGGCAGAATAGCTATGATGCCTATCAATGGCAAATTTCTTAAGAAATACTATGTATAAATGTGTAAAGATTTCTTGACAGACAATGTAAATAAAATTTCTTTTTATTTTTCAAAGAAGATATTACATTACATTAAGGGAGATCACTATCATCCCTATCAAACTTAGGACGAGGACCAAGCCCCTCCTTCTCACAAGCAAAATCAGCAAAGGAGTCGAAGACATCTTTGTCTGAACTCAGCAAGAATTTGAGGAAAGCTATCCTCTTTGCCTCTTCTTCCGCCGTCTTCCCCGGCTCTATCAGAAAGTCGAGGATATCCTGTGAAGGCTTTGGTGCAGAAGAGCCTTCACCCATCTCCTTTTGATCCGATAAGACTGAGTCAACGAGAGGCTTGGGTGCAGACGACCCTTCGCCCTTCTCCGTTCCAGCAGAAAGTTCCCCGGTGACGCTCTCGGTTTTCGGCACGACTTCAGTCTCCTTAGACATGTTGTTGGAAGACATCTTTCCTGTTGAAGGCAGTGATAAGATTCTTCATGAGTCCTGTACTATTTATACTAGTCTACTGACTCTTCGTGAATCGAGGTGACTGTTCATCCCCCTTCGATGAATCTAAAGGTTCATTCATTAAAATCCCCAGCAGACATTTTTAATGAATCATTCATTCTGACGGTTCATTTTTAACCGTTCATCATATCATCATCGTTATCAAAAAAGAATTCACCTTTGAATTCTACATATTTTCTATTGCAACTTGTTACGTCCCTATTACCTCTGACTAAGTTGTCTATTGAAATAACAAATATTCGATATTTATATTTTGCCATGTCCACATTACCTCTGAGCAAGATATAAAGAATATAGTTATTTTCTACATCAAGAAAATATATCACGTCCTGTACCTCTGAATATGTTTTCTCATTATATTGCTTATCTCCTATAATAGAGTATGTAACAAGTAAATAGAATCATCCAAAATATCATTCCATTTCATTCAAAATAAAGTCCATTACAATTGGTCAAAACAAAGAAAGACATCACAAAAATTCAGTTATTCAGAAGGCCGGGTACTGAGCTCTGCAATACGTCTTTTCAAAGCAGCTATCTTTTCATTTTGAGAGTTCAAAATCCTTTGTCTAATTTGATTCCTTGTTGACTCGAAGTCAAAGGGTTTTAGATTAGCAAAACGAGCAGTCAGCTCTTCATGATGAGTCTTGGTATTAAGCTCCTTTTGACGCTTCAGCGCAACGAGGTGATCTGCAGTTTCTTTGTTTAAGAGAACCTTCTCTTCCCTTTTCCGCTTCGCCAGAGTCAGACGTTCTTGAAGCTTGGCAATTTCTTCGTCAACTTCTGCTATTTCAGCTTCATTGGTCTCCAGCTTCGAAGATGTTTCTTCAATCTGGGTTTCCATATCAGCAGTAAACTGAGCAAAGGCTGCCAAAAATGCTTCAAGATCTTTTTCCTTCTGTTCAGCTTCCCGAGCCAAAGCTTGACATTCTTCTTCAATTAGGGAATCTATATTCCCAGATGATAGATTCTTCATTGCAGTCTTCACTTCTTCAAGCTCATTGAGGATATGTTCCAGATAAACGGCCTGAGCTTCATCTCCGTGGTCACGAATCCCGTTGATCAAATATTTTACGGATTTCCTGACTTTGGAGAAAGGAATGTTCTCACTCTCCACCATCGGCTTGAGTGTTAGATAGAATGCGTTTGTATAAGATCTTATAACGATTCTGTTTGCCTCAGAAGTGATGGGAGTTTCTGCTATCTCGGCTGGAGTAATTTCAGTTGCGACAGATGGCGTCGTCAAAGCAATAATTTCAGAAGATCTTTCTTTTGGTATCTGGGTTATCTTTATTGGAGGAGCCGTGGTAGAGCTTGTAGCAGCTTTGACTGGTTCTTCTGCGAAATATTCTCATTAGCAAGTCTTATTGTACAAAGTCGACAAAGTTAAAGCTTTACCTGATTGAGGCAATTCAATCTGTACTTGTGATGGCCCAGGTATAGGTATCTCTGTAGAGCTCTCTTCTCTGACAGGAGTCTCCAATGGAGCCATTTTCGAGCTAGTTACACTCCTCATTTGTTCTCCTGAAAGTTAACGTATTGCGTTAATTTTCTAAGAAAGTTATGAAGTTCAGAACAATAAACTAGCAATTTACCAGTATCCATTGTTCGAGCAGGGGTGCCTATCTCAGGAATAGTATATGTCACCATTGCTTGACTACTACCCGCCTCTGAACCGCCTGATAGGTGTACATTACCTCCAGCTATTAAAGAAAAGGAATCAATATGATACAAAAACAAGTATCATCATTGATAACAATCTACAGGATTCAAGAAATTTAACCTGGATCGGGTATGTATGGTGTGTCCACCAATTCTGTTACCTCCTGAGGAATTTGAGCTGGCATTTCTTTTGAGACTTCCTCTGCACGATTACTTCCTGCATCGGAAGTACTAAGTGAAGGCTGATCTTCTTTAGTAGGGGTATTCATAATATTGACATGTGCTTCTTCCGATGGTTCATTAGCAATGCTCTCAATATTCTCTTCATTCAATATATGAGCGTCAGATGGCTCATTTGTATTTTCAGCTTCTGGATCAGTAATAGTATCCTCAAGGTATTCAGCGCATACCTGTAATGCATCAATCATTTCGCTATCTGAATATATTGGATCATCGACATGAGTTCGAAGATGATCTGATGTATCGACCGGAATAGTTTTGGACACTGTTTCTGGAAGCACTTCAGGAAGAATTGCCAGAGTTGAAGGCTGGCCAATCACAGAAGATGTGTCTACTTCCATAACCTCTTTATCAGATGTTGTTGGTTCTTCTGTAGTTACTGGTTCTGATCCAGAGATGGGAGTAGGGGAAGACATCATATGCCCAGCAACAGCACTAGCCAGGATGGATGCAGCACGAGACGGACTCAATAATTTTAATTTTCTACTAACCACTTTCTTCAAATTTGGCCTTCTTTGACGAGACACATCTGGACTTTCTTGGTCAGCAGAAATGCCCTGTTGTTTCTGTAAAGACGTAGGAGTTATCTCTTCACTCCTTACAGATTCTTCTGCCCGTTGTCTCGATTGTGACCTAGTGGTAACTCCTTCAAGGGATTCTGCAGTGGTTTTCTTTTTCTTTGGATCTGGAGAAGCAACAGGAATATCATTTTTTCTTTTCTTCTTATCCTTCATAGGAGATTTTGTTACTCGGAGAGAAATATTTAAGGGTTCAGTAAACTCCTCAAGGAAGTTCATATCTCTGGAGATTTCAAAAGGTTCGTCAGCAGGTTCTTCGTCATTTGGATCTTTATAAAGAATGCTCGGCTTTCCTTTCTTGGCTCGTTTGTCAGAAGCGAAGCTATGTGCTAAATCAAAAGTCTCCACAAAGGTATTGGCCGAAGTGTAAAACCTTGAATAGGTGAATAACATTCGCGGTCCATGATTTGTATTCTCAGGCATTGAGAAAACGGCCCTCGTATTTTTAGCATTATAATAGTACCAAGCCCTGGCGCCATCAATCAAATATCCTTTCCCTTGTAGGCATGTTGTGGCATTCCCTACATGGAATTGATCATAGCCGAATTGGCGTGCAAAACGGCTAGGCAAATATGGTTCAAGAATACATTCATCTTCAAATCGATGTACGAGGTGTGAAGGTCGAATCGACTTCAACCAATTGAATATAGCTGGATCTGTTGGTAGAGTATTCACTGAATCTAGGATATTAGCTGGCAATAACTCGTAGCCAGCTGGTGGATCAACACAATAAAAATCCCAGTTATCGCCGCGGTTCAATACTCGCCGGCAATCTATCAAGGAGGTGTGATTCCATCTACACCCTTCATACTTTCTTAAAAAGTTTCCTCCAATAGCTCTTTCGCCAGGGCTCATCAAAACTGGACAGTGGATTAGAAGCCACCCAAATAAATAAGTGTGGGCGACTTCAGTACGTGGAAAGCCATCTTTCTTATTATTTAGCATGCCGTCCACAAAGCAACGCAGACTATGATTAAGTCGGCTTGTCATCGCCGATAAAATATCCATCCGATAACCGAACACTAGGCGGACTGCAGCAAAAAGAACACCTCTATGGAAGCGATCGACTGCACTTGCTCCAGGGACTACATACCTTCGTAGCCAAAAAGCAAGAAAGCCTGCCAGATGGGCTTTCTTAGACATACGTCTGTATCCCATCCTCATGAAACTTTCTATTTTATCTCCTATCTTGAGGGGAGGATAATCTTCATCATTTTTAACTATTATATCTTCTTGGCGAAACCTTGCCATCAACTCATTTATCTCTTCCTCATTGAAACGCTGAAAGGTAAGCGGATCAACAGCTTTCTTCTCACTAATTTGTTTCTCTTCATCATCATGTTTGAGGAAGAGATAAGATATCCATTTAGTAAGATAGCAGGAGCCTGAGCTTTCAAAATAACAACAACAGATGTGATAGTGACATAACAGCTCATCAAAGACTTCTACCATTTCAGCATTTTCAGATTTCAGCCTGTTTAATTCATCTTCAGTGGGAACGTACTCCTCATAAGGAAAATTTCCCATAGGCAGCTTGGAGATATGATTCATCTCGTGAAGAGCGAAACCGATTTCTCCTTTTGGGGTCATGAAGGTTCCCGTCCTATAATTGTACCTTTCTATCAGTGAAAGGAATAGGTGTGGATTTGGAGGGAAACCATGTACTGAAGAATAAACAGCTTCATACAGACTGATATTAAGAAGCTCTTCTTCATAATGTTCTAAAACCCAGTTGGCAATGCAGCTCCATCGTTTATAATCTGGGTTGACTAAACCTTGCATCCTTAAGGTGTTATCAGTATAATACCTACCTTTTCTAGCAAACTCATTTGCAAAAATTGGTATTCTCACTGGTAATAGACGAGATGAATTCTCGGGAGGGATGCAACCTGGTTTCAAACCCCTGAGATGAGTTGCGTAAATATCAGATGAACTATAGAAGATATCTCTGTTGTTCACCTTTTTATAACATATTTTGCCCACCCGAGCCTGCTGAACGGGAGTGATATCCCACGCCATTTGGCGGGGATAACTGGCAAACTCATATCTGGAAAGAGGTAAACTCCTAAGCATATCTGGCAAATATATAGTCTTTTCACCTTTCTTAAAAATCCTCTCTTCCACCCGCTGTTTTGGCTGAGATTCCCTGCCAAAGGCATCTCCAAACAAGAAGAGTGGTTTCTTGTGGATAGCTGCATCCTGTGATCGTAAGGGCTGGCCGTTCATCAAACACAGAAGAGTCTCATTATCCTGAGTAGTCAGGATTGCTCTTCGAGACTCTGGTAGTTCATAATGAGGGAACTTAACGTGTGACAAGTCCTCTTTGAATTCAGGTTCAGACATAGTTCCTTGGAAGATCTCGAAGTTGGGATCTTCCCTGATATCAACTGCAAAACAGAAAAGAGCAACATCATAACAAAGTTATCAGATTGCGCCTAGTTGACTGCTTAAAGACAGACTGTGCCTAGTTTTCAGCCAACTAGATTAAACTGCGCCTAATTCATGAATCTGGGCAGACTGCGCCTAGTTTTCTGTCAAATAGGGCAGATTATGCCTAGCTTTCATTCAACAACAAACAGCGCCTGTTTTTCAGACAAAGCTTTATCTGATAGCGCCTAGCTTTGTTACTAGGCGCGATCGAGCAAACAGAGTCTAACTTTCTAGACGCCATTTTGTGGAATGTTTAAACTTCATAAACATGAAGTTTAAAGAATCACCGAACCCTAGAAAGAGTTGGCGACTACAACTGAGCCCTAAGAAGAGTCAGTGTATGTTCCTATAACCCACCATTAATGGCTGGATGTGCAGTTTCGTGTCGAGAGACACGAGTTTGTCCAGGCTCTCGTATTTGAAGAGAACCGCGTGATTCGACCACGGGAGGCAGTGCGGTCTTCTTCGAAGATTCAATTGGTGCGGGCTCCTTTCCCTTATCAGCTCGACGGGGCGCCATCGAAGTTGGATCAGAAAAAACTCGTCAGAAGAAGAAGACAAAATCAAAGAAAAACTCTCGGAAGAATTTGCCCTTGGGTATACTTTGAAGTGGTAAAAGATTAATGAAGCTTTTCAAAGGTTATTTATAGCTTTTGAAGAATTCAAATCGACGTAACCGATCGCGCCTAAACCGCTGCAATCAATCGCGCCTAAAATATCCACCACAACAGATTGCGCCTATTCAGCCTGAAGATCCGTTCTTGCCTTAAAATGCGCAAATTCTTCAAATATCAAGCGCGGTTTGACTTGATCATATGCAAAATTATTCAAAGTATTTCGAACTTTTGAAAATTCAAAATTCGAAAACTTTGAAGGGGGTCTTGTAGGTCCAAAAAATCAAACCGCGCCTAGGTTTGATTCAACTGATTGATCAGAACGCGTCTACACACAGATGGCGCCTACTTCACCAACAAACTCAGAATGCGCCTACTTCTTCATCACAGAGGCGAACTTCACAAACCGCGCTTAGCTGACGTGGAGTCATCATTACCCGACAAACACGAAAATCGAGAAGGCGCTATCATTCCTATGATGGCGCGGCGCTCGAGGAAGATATGACAGCTGTCTAAACAGATTGCGCCTACATCAAAGAACTAGGCGCTATCATCAGACTGCGCCTACTTTTGACTATATCAAGCACACTTCGCAGACTGCGCCTACTTTTGACTATATCAAGCACAGTTCGCAGGCTGCGCCTACTTTTGACTATATCAAGCACACTTCGCAGATTGCGCCTACTTCTATCCAAACTCAGCACACTTTGCAGATTGCGCCTACGAAGAAGGCGCAGTTCAAAACAACATCAATTCAGAGCTTGCCACGTGTCCCTGAAACAGGCGCGCTTTGACTAAATCAACGCCTAACTACCACTCTACATGTCCAACACGTGTCCCACTAACTGTACACGACCAAGCGCATTTTAATCAAATAATGCCACGTGTCTAGAGCAGTTGGTGCACGTTCGTGATAATGGAGTGAAAACAGGCGCAGTTTGTCATACGTGCTCAAAACAGGCGCACTTCAACCAGGCGCTATCCAGAATAACTGCCCAAAACAGTTATTTCAGAACTCTATAAATAGAGTTTCGTTTCCATTCAACAGATCACGAAAAAGATCAAGAGAAATCAGAGTTTTCGTCCAAGTGCTGCTGCGTTCTTCAGAGATTCAAGTCTTCAAAGTTCACATCGTCCAAGGGATAAAGCGATCGTCATTCAGATCGGATTCCTATAGTTGTACTTTCCCAGAATTCTTGTAATATTCTTTACAAAGTTTGTGAAATAAAGATCATACTTTTGTTTTTGCAAACAGAGTCTTCGAGCAAGCCGTTGCGTAGCTAAGTCCGGACGCCGTCGGCATTTCGATTCCTCCGATTGACTGAGCGGGACGGGGCACTACATGTAGGTTCTTCAATTGTTGTATATTCATGTAGTAGTGAAGTCTACATTTAAACAGTGTTTTGGCTTGGCGAATCAATTGTCCCGTCTTGTCAGAAAGATTTCCTAGAAAATAAAGGGATGTAGGTTCGTCAATTGTTGTATATTCATGTAGTCCCAAGAATATTCCTAAATTTACAGAAGCATTATATCCTAAAAATATAATAAACCCAATCCACCTCAAATAAACTAGCAGAGGAGCACATCAGATGACCAAAAATCCTAAAAAAACTAAGTTGTCTTTAGACATTTAAAAAAATATTATTCCCACCTTGAGCCGCCCCATTCTAGTGTCCATTCAGTATATTTATGTTCAATTGACCACTGGTTATGGACTGCCAGTCAAGACTGTTCCTTGGTGAGTGAAAATTCATATTTGCATTTACTTATTGTTAGTATACTATTGTTCTTCTTATAATTGAATCATTGATACATTATTGATAGTCCTATTACTATTCTATTATCGACGATTATATATTGTTTGTTTGTTTATAATGTACAAAAACAACATAAATGTAATCTATTTAAGGAGATGTATCTTTTCCATGTGCATTTGTTCCTATTGTCATGTATACGAGAAGTTTGCTGTCACGATATTAATATCTCAGGTACGCTTTTGCAGGATGCGTGGACTGAACTTGGGCGACCTTGTGGAATCCATCAAAAACAGGTCAGCAAGTTTCACCACCAAGAAATTTATATGACCGGTACACAAATGTCTTTCTAAATTATCAATGTTCTCTAAGAGTGGCAAAGGATTAGATGCTAAAATATGAGTGTGGAGAAACTTTGGAATCTAAGGTTCTTAAAGATATTATATGAAATGTAAACTTCAACCATCAAAATCAGGTCAGCAAGTTTCACCACTAAGAACTTTATATGATTGTTACATAGAAAAGGAAAATCAATGTGTAGGTAAAACTTCATATTTGAACTTTTCTTCCATAACCATATTGCATATAATAATAATAGGACTTGTAACATCAAAATGTCTTTCTAAATAATCAATGTTCTCTAAGAGAGGCAAAAGATTAGATGCTAAAATATAAGTGTCGAGAGAAACTTTGGAATCTAAGGTTCTTAAAGACATTATATGAAATGTAACTTCAACCCGAAGTCAAAGAAAAATGAGGGAGGAGTACATCTAGATGGACGAGAAGTACCTAGGAGGGGATAGTTTTAGGTATTTAGGATAATCATCATCATGATATCGAGATGTTAATGATGCAATGAATAGAATTTAAACATGACGAGTATTTTGGAGTACTTTATGACCTCAAGATACGTTTGAGGTTGAAAGAAAAATTCTATAATACAATTGTAAGACCAACCGTGCTTTATGGATCATAGTTGGGCAACTGAAAAACTAACGTGTCTAAAACATTTGTAGCCGAAATAAGAATTCAATGGGTGAGTGGGAATATATTAAAAGATAGCATAAGAAATTAATTTATAAGACCAACAATGCTTTATAGATCATAGTTGGGCAATTGAAAAACTAACATGTTAAAACATGTGTAGCCGAAATGAGAATGCAAAGATGGATGTGTGACAATACATTAAAAGAGGATAAAAAATTAGTATTTGTTGGAAGTTGGAGGTGACATTGAGGATGAGGAGAGAGAGAACGTCTTAGCTTGTTTGGACATTTGGAACACAAGCAATAGATCCTTTTATAAGGAATAGCGATAAGATACTAGTTAAAGGAGCCGTTAGGAGTGGAGGTAGTCCTAAACAATAATGGATTGGAGTTTTAAAAAATGAGATTGTTTTTGCTAGTATTACAGCCCGTTAGGAGTGGAGGTAGTCCTAAACAATAATGGATTGAAGTTTTAAAAAATGAGATTGTTTTTGCTAGTATTACAGATAGCATGCCCCTTGAGAAAGTTGAATGAAAGAAAAGGATTTAAACAGCCAACCCCAAAAATTTCGGATCCATGCTTTCTTGTTGTTACTGCATGAAATTCCAGTAAAAATTTGGTTGTTCAATAAGCAAATTCAGATTCTAGATATACCATATCAGTAACAAATAAGACATTTTTACTGGATTTTAGGTAATTTTATTACCTTCACGAAAAGATCATAAATATGAAAAGACAACAAGAAAATGATCCTTTAGTTAGATAACAAGTTCATACTTGATGTTTCCTACGTGATCACTACATATTTAGTTGCCCAGAATATTAATATATTTTCAAGTCTGGCACATCCTGATTCTGCCGAATCGATAAGTCGCCACTGGACGTGACATCATACAAGTCTAAGTTGTACTTGTAGAAGGTATGAATGTGCATATTGAGTAAACTATCTTCAGAATATGGTTGAAGCAGCAAAAATAAGTATAAATTGATCGACACAAATATATGAAGAATGATTTCCATAATTAGACAATCTTACATCGCACTAATAAGAGCGGCGTACAATACGAACTCTCTGGTTCGGATAGGGAGACCAACTGTAGAGTCCTGTACACCCTTGCACAATCTTCCTCTTTTGAAGATTCACGAATACAACATTCCACATTAGGCCGACACGATTATGTTACTGTAGTCTGTAGATCATAATTTGCAGTATCGGCCGATACCGATACGGTTTGGCATATCCCGATCTGATACCGACCGATATCCGATACTGACCGATACCGACATTAGGGGTTCTTTTCCGGTCAATTCGACAAAGACAATTGAACAGAAAAGGCCAATTAGCAAGGGTGTAAACTACACTAAGGTTGTAAAAGCATGTAAAAGATGAAAACTTATCCAATTGCCAAGAGTGACTACTATTTCATTCAATTTCAAAACTGTAAGAAACAAGACTAGAAATACTTAAAATTATGTGTAATTGTACAAACTATACTTTCTAAAATGTTAATAATTTGTTAATAATTATTTGATTTTCGATACCAAAAAATCCGATACTCCGATCCGAAAACGTCGATACTGATACTCATAGGAATTGTCCGATACCAATTCCGATACCGATACCGATAATGCGAACCTTGCTGTATATATTGTTCGAGAAACCAAACATTGTGTACAAGTTGTCTATAACCATGCATGCGTATACAACTTAGCTATAAAACATAACATTCATTATAATAGAAAGTTACAAATAACCTGTGCAACACATTCTCATTCTTTATTTAACATTTCTCGGGCCGTAGCTCATAATTTATACTCCCTTTACTAGGTAATCTCAACTGGCGACCCAACGGTCCAAAATAATTTTCACATATTTAATTATACTTGTAAGCATACTTATAGAATCTACCAATTCCTTTCTTTTTCATAACAAATAGTGAAACATTAGTCATTCAATTGTACCCACACTCTATAATTATAACAACTCCAATTAAAAAAAGATAGCAACATACAATTTCTCTTTTATGTTGGTTCCCTTTTATTAAGGCATCAATGATCGTAGGGACATAGCAAAAGAATAAAGGGAATTCTTTTGTTAAGGAGTTCAATGACTGAACCCGACCAATATTGTTCTCAAACCGAACCGAATTCCTTATTCTCCTCCACCTATTAATGCTCACCCCTAAGGATACCTCCAAATATATTTGTTTCGATCATCTAGATAACTACATATTTACAAAGATACTGAAGATCCTAGAAGATCTTCCTGAGATATCATAATATCTCCAAAGATATCAAAAGATCTCAGAAGAGCTATAAGAGAATTTTCCAATAGATGATTTGATATGGCAAGAGATCTTTTTAATGTGTATTCTCCACACGTGTGCCTCGCCCAGTAATTGCCCAATAAACCAACCAATTCAGACATATTAAGTAAGCCTCTTTTCCAAGCCCAAATCCTACGGCCCATTGGGCCTAAATCTAACTAGCATAATTATAATTCATCCAAGTATCTAAGCACACATAAAAAACCAACATAATGGATTATTCACAAGTTAAATTGTAACTTGCTAATCAAGACTCGAACCGAGTCAAAGCTAAACCCTACCGTTGAGCCGAAAGTTGGACAGAGCCAACGCAAGATTCCAAGTAAGAATGAGGTATTGCAATAAATCCCTGTTTTAAACATTAAAATTTAATATCCATTTTTGCACTATTTTAGAAGATACACATTGTGGAAATCTAGCTTTGACTGATCTAGTGATAGTTAGTTACATTATTTTGTTTTTTCCAACGTTATATTAACCCTCACTTGGAATGTGTCATGGACATCTAGCTCTTGATGGATGCAAATATGATAATTTTCTTGATATCTTGACCTACTCAAAGCAGCATTTTATTCTGAAATTGGTTATTGCATTGTGTTTCAGGTACCGTCTATAATATTTTACCTTCTAGGCTTCTACATTTATATTTAACAGTTCTAACCACAACTCTTTCAGTGTGAACAATGGCTATATGATTATCCTCTGCATTGCATCACACTTATTTTATACATTAGATATTAATATAATATTTGTGCATCATGTAGGTGGTAATTAGGTTCAAAAAAGTTCTAGAAAGGATTGATACGAAGAAATGTTAACTCTCTTCTATCCCAATTATGTTTGACATAATCACGACCATGGGAGTTCACATTCAACCATGTTTTCTGAGTCCCTTTGGAGCCAATGTATGTCGAGGAAGTATCGTGTGTCAGATATGGATATAAACAGGGATACAGTCATCTGCAGGAGTATCTATGTGAGGAGTATATGTGGAACAAGTAGGAACCAGAAGGCTACATTGACGTTCAGAAAGAAGGGATACAACTCGCAATGTTAGGATGTATCAAAATCAGACCGGAAGGAAAAGGATGAGGGTGTATATCCCAGCCACACGCTCTAAGAAGTTGACAAGTCAATTGATATGTTGATGAATGTGTAAAATGATCTTCATATTGGTAACAACTAAAAGATGCAAGTGATATTTTAAAAGAACTTTCTTCATTTTTCAATGCAAGAAGTATCATAAAGCTAGAGAAACCAAACAGTTGACCTAGTCATACAAAGGGCTTGAATCTTGAGCAAACTGAAGCATGACCTTTTATATCGCAAGGAAAAATCTCAAGCTTTAATCTATCCTCGTTCTGAAATTCAAATATCTTAGAAATCAACTGAAGGAAATAACTAAAATATATGAAAAGTTTATTCGGTTTTTGAAAGTTTTAAGGTTACACGCAGTCAGATGCTGCATTCGACAATTGTAGATAATATCGGCCAAAGTGTTAAGTATCCATCACTCTGCATCGATCTTGATGGAAATGGATCATAAACTGTATTAATATATCTATCTCAGTCATTGCACATTGAAAGTTGTAAGAGAAGTTTGCGAACAATCGTAATAGTCATGCTACCTAACAATTAAAGAGGGAAAGCAAGGGGATAAGCCTCCAAAATAGTAACAGGTGATTGTCCAAGTTGCATTAGACAATTATAGGTATCTTATAATACATGCAGAACCTAGTGTAAATAGAATATTCATTTATAACCCCTCAATATCTATATAACAAAACAAAGTTGTATTTAGTGACGAAAGATAAGAGGATGAAAACGGCCATGATTAACCGATAGGACTATTCCAAACATAATATGAAGTGTCACGATTAAAATGGAGTGGTCTTTCTCGATTGGTGTATATGTCATCTAAAGAAGTGTCATGGTAAGTCAATAATTTTAAAATTATTATTATTAAATGATATAAATGATAAACGAAGATCAATTTATCAAGGGTTGCCGGAGACACCGGCGATCTACCAAGGAGTGCCTGAGGCACGGGAATTTCTAGTAATAAACAATTAAATGTTATTCTTGAAGAACAAACAAAAAAAAATCAAGAATTTCACTTGAGACATGGACGGAAGCTTAGTTGACTATCAATATGAATCAGGTTGGTATGTTTTTCAGAATTACTATACTAGGCAATGTGCATATGGATAAAAAAATGGGGTTAATCATTGCCTGAGAATCTTTGCTCCCTGATTAAAAAGCCAAACATGGTCCCATGAGGTGAACCACTGCCTGGGAATTCTTTCGTGGCAGTTTCTCCAATTGGACAAATGTTAAGACAATTGAGAGAAGTGGATCATTGCCTCAACATATACTTGTTTGTGTCATGTAATGTTCATTTTATTTCAGTTTCCACAGTGATTGAAAACAAAGGGCCAGAGAAGGTATGGATAAATCAGTTTACAATGCTCATTCAGTGTCCAAATAGTATGGATAATTCAAGGTTTTCTCCCAGATACTAACTACATTTGGGTAACCCCTAAATTTCACAATCTACTGAACAAGTCAGTCTGGTAGCCTGTGTTATTTGATACTTCTTTCTTGAAATGAATTTGCTGCTTTGTTGAGAAAAACTAAGCCTTCTATAAGAACATGTATAAAATGATTGGAGCAGTGTCTAATATTTTATGATTTTTAGTAGGAAAATTTGGATGTTAGTGAATATTGTCTATTTCATATTGTAGGTTGATCAGATGGTGATTCACTCTGCTTCAGACCCACGTCCAAGGACAACTCTTTGTGGTGATTACTTCTACAATTACTTTTCTCGCGGTCTGGACATATTATTTGATGGACAGGTATTTGTTCTAATTACCATTTAAACATTTATTTCTATATAATTTC
Source organism: Iris pallida (assembly GCA_029216955.1). Taxonomy (NCBI): domain Eukaryota; kingdom Viridiplantae; phylum Streptophyta; class Magnoliopsida; order Asparagales; family Iridaceae; genus Iris; species Iris pallida. The sequence continues at coordinate 12,990,933 of JANAVB010033820.1, read as the reverse complement.
AAATTATCTTAAGACGTTCTGGTGGGCTTGCAGACTCATAGAATCAAAAGTTTGTTTTGCACACAAACTTTCCTGGACATGCAGATTTCAATTCCTATACAAAATGCAACTTTATTATCTATGGTGCTGAGGGTGAGTGTTCTGAAATATATGATGTGAGTTAATTTCCTAGAGGAAGCATTCATTTCGGACATTCTCTGTGCAGTTGAAGAACCTATTCAGGCAGGAAGTGCTCCTGAAAATTGCATTACACCAGGCACAAAATGGGAACAGGTGAAGGTAAGAGCAATTGTTTTCTCTATACTGGATATATTTTTCTATTACGACTAGGCGAATTCGAAACCTACACTTTCTAGTTCCATTCAACCAAATGCAGGACTTGTGAGTTAATGAGTTTCAATGTAACCAGACATCATGAAATTGAAGTGCAATTCTCTCTTGCTTTCAAGAATTCAAGTTTTATATAGAATTTTCCTGCAACCAACAGTACATAACTTATGATTTTTCAAATTTGCTATCATACACTTACCATCTTATTATTGTCTGGACTCTGGTACTTGCTAATCACTTAATACATTTCTTTCAAATCTTCTGTCTGTTGTTTGCCAAGCCCCAAAACTTGGTGAATGATATTTAATGCTTAACATATGAAGAGCTAAAAAGATTATCATCATAGGAGATTCTTGGGGATGGTGGCCGAGCTGCAATTCAAACACAAGGCTCCATGAATAATCCTTTGGTTCTACTTTTGTTTATGGCTATCAAAATGTAGCTTTTGAGGTGAGAAATTATCGGTATGATTTTCTGATTTGTAATTCCTATGTAATAGTAAAATATTGTCATATTTCCATGCTCAGTGTTCTTTATTTGCTATGCTTCAAAAATAAATTTAAACTAAGCACTAATATTATGGATTTACTTTATTAGCAGGTCATGAAGAATGGTTACATAGCTACTGTTACTTTATTCCAATCCTAAGGTATGGTTATATATTTCAGATGTCATGCTCCAGTTATGTGTGGTCAATCGAAGTATCTATTTAGAAATTTAGAAGTTATTTTAGTTAGTTTATGCTACGTTATGTTGCAAGGACACGGATACGACACAACAAGATAAGGACACAGGATCTATTTTGGTGTGTCCTAGTGCATTTTGGAGTGTCCGTGGTGTGTCTGATACATGTCTGACACGACACAGTCCAGATTTATGGAGTGTCTGCTTCCTAGATGCTATATAAGTAAGCTTTAACAATGTTACTGAGTCCGTCTCTTGTTTGGCAAATCATGAGATCCAAAGTTGGTTCATACCTCAGATTATGCAAGTATTTTCTTCGATTTTCAGTTCTTGATTTTAATCCACACACAGTGCCAAAATTCAAAATGTTTAGATAATATGAAATGTTGTACCTGTTCCATACACATGATTTTTCTTCCTTTATTTCAAATAACAAATTTAATTGTTTTTATACCATCATAGCAGTTTATGTTCATGTGACACAAACACCTGAATTGTTTGTCTGGTTCAATCTACTCGCCGACTGTATGTTTAAGTTTCATGGCATTGCCCTCTCATCCTCATAGCAACCTTGGGTAGGAATTTGGCACAAATGTAGAGGGCTGACGTCATGCCGACAATTGGTCATAAAAACTTTGTCAAATCGTTTATGGACTTTCTTATACTCCATAGCATAGTTTGTAGTATCGGCCAATACCGATACGATTTGGCATGTCCCGATCCGATACCTACCGTTACTGATACCGACGTTGCGGTCCCTTTTTCAGTCAATTCGTTAGAGAAAATTAAATAAAAAAAGATCAATCAACAATGGTGTAAAAGCATAGTAATGTTGTAAAAGCATGTAAATGAAAAAAATTTATCGTATGTAAACCAATCAATAAGGGCGACTATTATTTTATTCAATTTCAAAATTATTAAGAAACAACACATAAAATAGTTAAACTTATTGTCTAAATGTATAAAATATTGTCTAATCTTTTTCTAATTATTTGCTTTTTGATACCAGAATATCCGATATTCCAATCCGAAACTGCCGATAATGTCGATTAGGTCGATCCCGATACTCATAGGAAAGGTCCGATACCAATACTCCGAACCTTGCTCCATAGCCCACCCCATTATGATGGGAGAAGTCTTGGATGATGATGATTGACAAATTATTAATTTTCTTTCTGATGCCAGAAACTTTGATACTTTGATATGAAATAGTTGATAATGCAGAAACCAATAACATTAACACCCATAAAAAAAAACACCCATACTTGTAAGAAGGGTGATCCTATACCGATAGAATCTACCCAAACGCAAACCATATTATTGTATACAAGCCTACTGCAATACACAAGGTTTTCAATAGCTTAACGACTGTGTTATTCCTCCATCAGCAAGTGCTTTGTTGATTCCAAGTACCACCAATCTGACCCTTTCTGACCAATCTATCTCCTGTCACTCCCATCCTTGTCGACCCTCTCCTCGTCTTCCTACCTCCTATTTCGAGTTGTAACTTGCTACCCTAAAGTATCAAAATTGGCAACTTGGTGTCCTAAACTACCGAATTTGTTCTTAGATACCCCGAACTTAAGTTTTTGCAACTTAGCTATTCTATATTGTTAAAAAATGACTACTCTACCCTTGTCTTCTTCCTCTTGCAACTCTAATCCTAAATAACCATAATCCTAAACCACCCCCTCTTGGTTGACCCTTTATATCTATCTCGTGTCACTCCCATATCAATCCCTCTCCTCGCCTTCGTACCTCCTAGACAGCCCCTATGGTCGCCTACCCTTTGTGGTGGCCGACACTCCTCACTACTTATGGTATTAAGTGGGTCGGGCATCATGAAAATCGGTCTGGGCTCGGCCCCACAATGCTTGTGACCCAAGCTTGGTCAAAGTCCTGGTCGGACTGGGTTATCCTCTTTAAAATCAGGCCCGAGCCCAGTTCGACTTGGTCCCCTTATCGGGTCGAATTTAACCCCTAAAAATCGAGGCCCACCTAAACTTGGTCGGGTTTTCAATAGCTTAACGACTGTGTTATTCCTCCATCAGCAAGTGCTTTGTTGATTCCAAGTACCAGCTATCTGACCCTTTCTTACCAATCTATCTCCTGTCACTCCCATCCTTGTCGACCCTTCCTCTCTTCCTACCTCCTATTTCGAGTTGTAACTTGCTACACTAAAGTATCAAAATTGGCAACTTGGTGTCCTAAGCTACCGAATTTGTTCTTAGATACCCCGAACTTCTAAGTTTTTGCAACTTAGCTATTCTATATTGTTAAAAATGACTACTCTACCCTTGTCTTCTTCCTCTTGCAACTCTAATCCTAAATAACCATAATCCTAAACCACCCCTCTTGGTTGACCCTTTATATCTATCTCGTGTCACTCCCATATCAATCCCTCTCCTCGCCTTCGTACCTCCTAGACAGCCCTTATGGTCGCCTACCCTACGTGGTGGCCGACACTCCTCACTACTTATGGTATTAAGTGGGTCGGTCATCATGAAAATCGGTCTGGGCTCGGCCCCACAATGTTTGTGACCCAAGCTTGGTCAAAGTCCTGGTCGGGCTGGGTTATCCTCTTTAAAATCAGGCCCGAGCCCAGTTCGACTTGGTCCCCCTATCGGGTCGAATTTAACCCCTAAAAATCGAGGCCCACCTAAACTTGGTCAAAGGACCAGTCAAAAAGATTGCCTCAGGCCCGAACGAGGTCAAGACCTCCCCATATGGGTCCCGCCACCTGGCCACCAAATGCAAATGACATTTGGGAGGGTAGGCATTTTTCCAATTTACGCCTTAATAATCATTTGTGGGGTATTTTACTAAAACTCTCCCCGCCAACAGCCATATTACATGGGCAATATGGTCTTTTGAGGGCATTTTTACCAAAAAATTCACATATTTTTGTCGTTCATGGACGTTAGTCAGCTGCGTTTTGGTCATTTCACTTAAAAGGACCAAAATGCTCCTAAAGCAGCTATAAACGACTATATCATAAGGTTATTTTAATTCTCCAAAACTTTTATAAAATAGTTTATTTTATCTATTTCTATTACAAATCCACAACTTAAAATCTTGTTATACTCTCTTATTCATTTCACCTCTAGTCTCTAGTTCTATATCTAGTATTCACTACCAAGTCTAAAGGTCATGGATAACAACCACAATAACCACATGGTTTGCAATGTCAACTGGCGTAGCAATATGGGGTACAAGGCCATTGCAGTCCGTCCAGTATTTGGAAAACTTTAGCGGAGTTTATCCTGAAAAAATGTTACTGTAGGTAGGGGTATAATCGTGAAATGTAGAGCTCGAATAAAATGGGTACCTAAATAGGCACGAGAATGCTATCTAGGCATTTAGATTATTGTATCTAGTATCTACCTTCTTAAGGCAATGACCATGAAGCATGGAGGATGGAGCTCTACGGAATTTGCATCTTGAAGAAAGGTCTGTTTTAATTTATTAGCTATTAGTACTAGGAACTTAGCTAGTTGCAATTATCACATATTAGTTTTCTATTTTTATTTAAATTTATGTGTTCTCACAATGACTGTATTCAAGACTACAAGTTATTTATGTTTCAATTAATATTTTTTTGAGTACTAATTTTGTATATTTATATTTATTTATTCTATGTTATGTATAATTATAATTTTTAAGTTACTAAAAATTATATTAATCAGATCAGACTAATTTGATCAAAATACCACATCTCAATATAATTTAAGCCTAATTCGATTCAAATTTTCACAATCAGTATACACCAATAGTCCAAGGCCTGTGTTAGTTTGTTAATATAAGATTTTTAAATTAATAATATCTTTTTTATTAGTTTACTTGTCTACAAATAAATATATTTTTAATTAATTTAGGAAATTCTTTTTGAACACTTTGACAATGCGAATGTAAAATTTGTTGATCAATTTATTTTCTTCTTTACTCTTTTCATGATTTATTTTTAAAATATTAACCGGTTGTCGACCGTGACTGTTCTACTTGTGTCTTGGGCCTGGGTTGGGTTTGAGTATTCCGGTCAAAGCTCGGCCTGACTTGACCAAACCCGTTTAAACTCCATTTGGCTTGGGCCTGGCCCACTAAACACCTAGACTTGTTGCATACCTCCTAGAGTACCCTCCTCTCTTGGATGACCACCCTTTCAAGCCTTCCCCTCCTAAATTAGGTTTGGTTTAAATTTATAGTTATGGCCAAGTATGAGAAAGAATGTATAAGGAAGGGACAAATTTGTCCGTAATGGTCATATTTTTTTATTTGACGACATTAATTTGCCTATTAAAATAATTTACAGAGTATCAAGTTGCAATTCGAGGATAGTTCAGGGTATATAGTTGCAAATTAGCCTATTTGTTTGGTGGACTAAGGATAATAGTGCCATAGTAGAAAGCGTATCAAACTAAATGAGCTATTCAAGAACAAATTCAACTATTTTCAGTGACATGCTCACGAAATACATTTGTTGTCGGTAAATACCATGTTCTCTTTGTATCTGATAAGTAGTACCTGTGGTGGGGTTCATTATCTTTTTGTTAAATATACTCTTGTATAGGAACTAACCATCAGCGCTGCCTTTGAATGAGTTTCGCTTACAAATCTAAATCATATGCCTTCGCAATATTTGAATAGTCCATATCCCTTGTACGTTATATACTTGCTAAGATGATTAATGAAAATTTATAGAGAGTAGGGATTTTTATGTATAGTTTTTGTCCATTTAGAAAAGGCTTATGTTGGGGTCCTACATAATATAGGTAATAAACTTTAGAAAGTAGTGTTAATGTGAGAACAATTGGGCCAGATAGCTGTCCAACTTTCACTTGTTATTGACTTAAGCCAGTTCACGTTAACTCCATACCTCTTTTTATTTGTGTTATCTAGCATATATTCTTGATGGGATTCTATTGTGTGCTGTTGTGGATAATGTTTATTGATTTGACTAGAGGATTACTTAATACGCGGGGTGGGGGTGGGGCTGGGGTGTGGGTGTTGAGCTGCGTACATATTGACTCTCATTAGACGCGTAAGCAGGAGCCTCCTGGCACTAGGACACGCCCTTTAATGAATACTTTGTAAAATCAATTGTGGATAGATGAATGATTCAGAATTAGTAGGAAGACTTCAATGGGGTATATGAATTGTAACTATAGGAAATATTGGAGAGGAAATGAGATAGTAGATGGATATCTAAAAGGTGTCTGTTGTTCTTTTCTCAATTTACCATGGTCATTTGACGTTAATAAAATTCAAGCAGGATGGCCGAGGGCCTGTTTGGTTGTCCGAAAGTGGGTGAAACTGAGTCCATTTTTTTGTTGATAGGTCAATTCGGCCAAGTTTGGACGTTTAGTTCACCAGTGGAAAAGTGATTTTTTTGGGACAAGACACTTTGCAGTTTCTTGTCGGTTGAAAAAAACTCACTTCTCACTTCCAAAAAACCGCAGAAGTGGAGAGGAAAGAGATGACTTCTGAATGAAGGAAAAAATCAGAAGTGTTGGTAGTCTGATGCGGGCCCACTTTTTAGGCCTTTCAGTTATTTAGGCATAAAGGGGTACTGTGGTCTTTCACCACAATAACCCTCTTAGGTTTTGTTTTTCCTTTCTATTTATAGCTAGGGCTAGCCGTCATTAGTTTTCATACTTGTGTTGAGAAGAAACTCTCAAGCGTCATTCAGAAGGGTTTAGACTTTGTCCGTCCATCAAAGTTGGGAGTTTGTTCTTTTCTCTAATAAAGATCGTTATTTTCCTTCTATTTCTATTTTTCTATAAATTATTTGTGAATCGATCTGGTCGATTCACATCAATTGGTATCAAGCTTTCTACGAGCCATGGCCGATGGGACGAGAAACACGATCGACGAGAAGATTCGAGGTCTTCGGGAGGACTTCACCGCCGAGATCGAGAGCTTGAAGAAATCCATGGAGGTCCTCGCAAAGGATCAAGCGTCCACGAACCTAGAAATCCGCACGGAGATGCGTGATATGCGGAAGGAGACGTCGACGATCATGATGCTTTTGCAAAACATCTCGAACAAGATCAATGGCGGCGAAGCGGAGGCGGCGACAACCCAAACCCTAGGCGACCATAGGGTTTGTTCAAACGGAGGGGGAAACGACCGAAGATCACGGAGGACCGGCCGACGGGCGATGGCCCGCACCGCCGTCACCACCGCCGCCGGGCGGGGCCCTGGCGGCCGGCAGAGCGCCGGACGGCGGTCGAAGGTCGCGGGGGCTTCGCCGCCGACCGCGCGAGCCCGGGCGGGGCCGCTGCCGTTGTGGGCGGCTGGCCGGCCCCCGACCGCCACCCAGGGCCGATCGGCGCCAGGGGAGCCCCGGCGAGCGGCTGTGGCCGGACGCCGCCGACCATTTCGGTCCTGGCGGATCGGCGCCACACCCGGGAGAGGCCCTAGGGCTTGGGGCTCCCTATGGGGGTCGGACGATGACCTCTAACTACGGTGACAGGTTCACGGGTTCGGAAAGGGGCTTAGCTGGAGTTCCGGCTCGGACGGGAGGGACGGAGCCGCCAGGAGGGGCGAGGAACACCGGAGGCAGCAATTTCTTTGGAGAAACGGCGGATCCCGCCAACTTCCAGAGAGGGGATCTACCCCCACGACGACCTCCACGGAGGAAGAGGAGGAGGAGGATCCGACGGAGGAAGAGCCGCTATAGCAACAGACACAGTTCCCAGATTTCCACCTTGAGGACAAGGTGGCTCTTTTAGGGGACGGTATTGATACGGGCCCACTTTTTAGGCCTTTCAGTTATTTAGGCATAAAGGGGTATTGTGGTCTTTCACCACAATAACCCTCTTAGGGTTTTGTTTCTCCTTTCTATTTATAGCTAGGGCTAGCCGTCATTAGTTTTCATGCTTGTGTTGAGAAGAAACTCTCAAGCGTCATTCAGAAGGGTTTAGACTTTGTCCGTCCATCAAAGTTGGGAGTTTGTTCTTTTCTCTAATAAAGATCGTTATTTTCCTTCTATTTCTATTTTTCTATAAATTATTTGTGAATCGATCTGGTCGATTCACATCATAGTCCTCCTCCTTGCGGTCACCCCTGCAACCGACTCTCCCGCCGCTCTCTCTGCACTCGCTAAGGAAGAAAAACAAATTCTCCTTCGCACCGGCATTCCTGGTTGCCGCGACCCTGGAAGAGGTCGAAGATGGACTATCCAGAAGAGGGAGAGGAGGTGGTCTTGAAGGATCGGAAGGAGGAGGATTACGCGAGGAGCGCAGAGGAGAGCGCGATGACTGCCGACGGGTTGACGACGTTGTATATGAGGCTGTAGATGTCTGCCGGAGTCGAGATTTTGGCCTTTTTATGTTGGGAGGGACTTGTGGATTGGTAAAATAGAGTGAGTTAAAGAATAAGTAGTGTATGTGTGTGATTATGGGTTGGTAATAGAGTTAATTAGAATAAGTACATATTATGTAAAGAAAAAGCTTTATGAGAGGGCCATACAGAAATTAGTACATGGACAATTAACAAATTTTCTTACAAAGTAGCATAAATGAAGTTGTTGAGATACTTGAGTGGCACTACTATGAAAGAGAAAGTAAGAGATTAGTACAGAAGCAAAAGTTTGAAGCTGCCTCAGCTTTGGCAAAAAGTCAGGATTGTTTGAATAGTTTGTGAACATGTATGGTGACCGAAAGATGTACTTGTTGGGAGGAGGTAAAACGGGGTTGTAGTTAAAGGACTTTCGAAAAGTGGTGGTGGACCAAAGAAGGGTTCAGGCAATAAAAAGGATTATGGTACTCGCTAATATTACTAGTTAGACTGCCTTTAATGGAACTGAACGAAGGATGAGGATTCTGTATGCGGATGCCGGATATTTGGATAAATTCTGTTGTGTATATGAGAAACGTATAAAGGATATCAACTGGGCTAGGTTTTAACATCTCGTAAGTTCAGTCCCAGCCTGTAGTCTGTACGTAAGTTAATTATATGTTTATGCTTGTCCTAATGCTGTAATTATTTAATTTCTGACTGACTTGATGTACAGTCTTTTTAGTAACTTGGAGCACAATGCTTAAGAACTAAATAAATTTTTTGTTCTTTAAGGACTACTGTGATCTGGCTTTCTTGTACTTAAATCTTTGTTTATTGTGAAATCAATTTTCTTTGTATTATCATAATTTTCTTTTCCCCTTTTTTAACAGGAAAATTGCCCTGTGTATGATGGTGGACTATCATTGTAATGATGCTGATCTTCAACTGATCAGAGGTTATTGGCTGATGTGTATACTTGTTTATGTACAGTGGACTCGAGATTTCTTCTGTATAACTAATCTTTTATATATATATATATATATATATATATATATAAAGAAAAAAAAAAGAATAATATATATTATATTATATATATATATTATATTATATAATATATATATATAATTGCACCACCTTCAGATCCAAACTTTTGTAAATATGTTTGTTTGGCTTGAAGCAAGTCTAGTGAAGTTATCCGGATCCAAACCAGTTGTGATCGGATTCCGGATCCAGATTTGAAAGTATCCCTAATTGTAACTAAAGAAAACGGAATGTATATCATAATTTCTGCTTGCAATTTCCTTGCCATCTTTGCTGAAGGAGAAATATGGGAGTCTTATCATAGTGTCCTATGCCACAAATTGGTGATCGCAAAGGACAAGTTTGGGAGAACAGATGGCAGCTACCATTACGAAAATACGGTCCGTTTGGATACGTTTTCTGAAAATTTTTCATGAAAGCAGTTTTCTTTAAGTCATGAACTTGTTTTCTGTGTATGAAAATTTTGACTTTGCGTTTAGTTATTTTTATCTGGAAAGTAATTTTAAGAATTTTTTTTTTGAAGATTGTTTGGTAAAATATGTTTAAAAAATGATTTTTTTTAACTGTGTTTACACTGTTTGTGTCCAACTATGTCCCTCCCAAAACTTTTTCGGTCATCACCGTTCTCGTCGACGAGTCCCCGTCCCCACCACCGTCCTCGAGGTCGAGTCCCTTGCTTGCGTTGTTGTTGCCAACCCCACCATTGTCCGCTCAAGCTCGAGGAGGACCTCGACCCTCCCTTGCTTCGGCTCCCCACCACTGTACTCGAGCTCGAGTCCCTTGTCCGTGCCTTCGTCGCAGCCCCACCACTGTCCACTCGAGCTCGAGGAGGACCTCACCCCCTCACTCGCTCTAGCCCCTCACCTGGGCCGTCGTTGCCAACCCCACCACTGTTGACTGTCCTCGAGCTCGAGTCCCTCGCCCGCTACCGTCGACGAGGCAGTCGTCGTCGTATATTCAGAAGGGAGATAGTCTGGGCGCGCGCGCGAGAGAGAGTTTGGGAGGCGGTCTGCCACCGGCCAAGGCGGCGGTGCAGGCGATCTGCGAGCTCGACGACACGGGTCTCCTTTCTCTCTGGAGGGAGAAGAAGACTCCCCAATTTTTTCCTCTGCGAGAGAGGAGATGGGTGGGTTGGTGGTAGGTAGGGGCGGGTCCCACAAAATAGTGCAAAACGTAAAAAGCAAACTCTGTGAAAGTTGCTTTAAAACTTCACAACTGCCAAAAAAAATTTGGAGTGTCAATTATGACTTGTCCTATTCAAACAGCTTTTCACCCCATTTTCACCCGTTTTGTGTTGTGATTCATATATGGCACGAGACATAAGACAATGAGGTAAAAAGTTTTTTCTAATGTAAAAGTTTGAGAAAACAATAAATATTTTTTTCAACTTCCAAGACAATTTTTTCAGTTCTTTCTTTTTTTTATAAATATTTTTATTCATAATTGATATGATAGTAAAACATTGTGAAGTCTATTATCTAGATCTAGACAACCAATTTTATATTGTCTTTGACATGTCATTGTCATGTCAATTTCACATTTGAATTGGAGAAGAAATTTTGAAATAAGAAGTGATTTCTATGTGGCAACCATTTTTTTTCCAAACTCACAATGGGTTGGATATGCTCTTAGAGAATAATGTGAAGTTGATTGTCTAGATCTAGACAATGCACTTCATGGTGACTTTACGTCCATATCATCAATTATGAAAAAAAAAAAAGAAGAAGAGTAGAAGTTGTCATGGAAATTGTAAATTTTTTTTTTTGTATTGTCTTTTGCATTGGAGAAGACTTTTTAAACTCATTGTAATGTGTCCCATGTCCCATAAAATCACAACACAAAATAAGACTGGGTTGGAGATGAGCTACAATGACAAAACCAATGATTATTACAAAAAATAACACATACATTCGGAGACTACTCTCATGTTGAACATTAAACAAAAAAGCCAACTTCCATACAGGTAAAGATCACTTGGATCCAACAGACCCATTATAGGTCGAAATATAGCAAACACGGCCAACTCCGCTGAATAGAACAACAAATTGCCTGAATGTCTAGGAGAGCTTTTGAGGTCCAATTGCGTGCATGCTCTGCTGCGCACCAGGTCCAGTCTCTCCACGAGCTCAATGGTGCGCAGGCTTCAGTTGCTCACAAAGCCCAGCCTCCCCTCACACTACGTTTGGGAAGGAGGAGAAATAGAGGGAGGGAAAATTTGAGGGAAAAGTGGGGAAAAATTAGAAACTAAGTTGTTTGGAAATGGGGAAAAGAAATAGGAGGAGGGGAATCTGGAGGAAAAATTTTGGTAGGCCCCACAAATCCCAAAACCGGAAGGAAAATGTAAGAGAATTGGGTAATATTTACCCAATTACCCCTCAATCATTCTTTTTCTAGGTTTCCGTTCCTATTCTTTTTTTTATTTTTTTCTTCGGGTAGTATATATATTTCTCTCCTATCAGCTTACATATCACAAAATTATTATAGGTTGTGATTGCTACATATCAGGTAATCAAACTATCTTATCCCTTTTATCCCTTTATATCAGGTAATCAAATTAAATATGAGTCTATTAATTTGATTATTTTAAAGATAATATTTCATATAATTTAAATCTTAAATCGAATATAAGACTTTGTATTTTGATTTATTTACAGTTTAAATTCATATAAAAATGTTGTATTATCTCTAACAATAAGAACATAATATAAACCAAAAAGTCAATTTTTAAATCTTAAGCAAATATTGATTTATCTACAACTCACGTATAAGACATCTCAAAATAATAAATAAATATCGTAGGAGTTTAATTGATATAAAGTTTATTATTTTAAAGATAATATTTTTATTATTAAATCTTAATTCAAATGTAAGATTTTGTATTTTGATTTATTTATTAGTTAAATTTCCTACATTACTGTATTATCTCTAATAATAAATATATAAATATAAACTATATAGCTAATCTTAAAAAAATCTAGTTAATCTACAACTCACTTATATAGTTATATTAAAAAATCTACTACTCACATGTATAGTTAATCTACAACTCACGTACATATAGTTAGTCTTAAAAAAAAAATCTACAACTCACTTATAGTTAATCTTAAAAAATCATAAACGTGAGTTGTAGACACCTATAAATATATATTTATGATTTTTGAGATATCTCTAGCAAAAGAAAATCATAAATATACGAATTTTTTGTGTATGAGGTATCTTATAGATTTATTTATTAGTTAACTTAATATATATTACTGGATTAGTTAATCTACAACTCACGTTATATAAATAAAACTTACGGATGAGTTTAACTCCTATCAATTGATTATTTTAAAAATCATCAAAAGTTAAGGACAAATCAGTAATTTTATCTATCTCCCATAAACAAACAAAAGTTAATTTTTTACTTTTCCTCTCCCCATTTTTTGGTCATCCAAACAAGAAGAGGTAAAGTTAACTTTCCTCTCCCTCAATTTTTTTTCCTCTCAAAATTTCCTCTCCCTCCCTCCTATGTTCCCAAACATAGTGTCAGGCTCACCCTCTCTGCATGCCCAGTTATGCGCAAGCTCAGTTACACGCCGAGTCCATCCGGGCTCAATCTCCAATGAAGGCTCAATCCCTCCGTGAGGCAGTCTAACCAAAGGTCTAGCTTCGGCCAAGGCCCAGCCTCACTTAGTACTGTTTGGGAAGGGTAGAAAATGGGGGAAGGAAAAGTTGAGGGGAAGAAAGGAGAAAAAATTTTAAATGATGGTGTTTGGAAAGGGGGAGAGAACATGGGAGGAAATTTTGAGAGGAAAAGTAGGTTGGGTCCCACCAAATTTTTTTTTCTCCCAAATGTGGGAGAAAATGGAGAGAGATGAGAGGAATTTGAGTGAATTTATCCCACCACCCCTAAAAAAGTTAATATTAAATCATCATTTGAGAATACCAAGGAGGAAACATTATACCTATATCCATAAACAAATAAAAAAATATTTTTAAACTTTTCCTTCCCCTACTTTTTGTCCATCCAAACAAAGGAAGGAAAAATTAACTTACTTTCATTTACTCTCCTCCATTTTCCTTCCCCTCAAATTTTCCTCTCCCTCCCACAAATGTTCCCAAACATAGTGTAGGCCACGTTTGGTTCACGGAATTATAGTATTGGGAACGAAAAGTCATTTATTTTCTATATTTGGATGCATAAAAGAATTGGGGAGGAAACGAAAATGATTCCAAAGGAAGGAAAATTGGAGTCCCCCACCCACTCAAGTATTCACTCTCCCATGTTAATGATTCATTTTAGGGGCGTTTGGTATGCGGAATACTATATAGCCGGGAATTCTATATTCCCGGGAATCAAATTCCAAGGATTAAATTTCCGGAAAAATTATATTCCCATGTTTGGTGATAATATAAATTTCCCGGAAAAAAAAATAAAAAATAATAAACGAAAAAAATGAAAATATAAAAAAAACCGATAAAAGGACAAAACCGGTAAAAACGAAAAAACCGTAAAAACGACAAAATAACAAAAAATGACAAAAACGATGAAAAACGCGAAAAATCGGTTAAAACGACAAAAATGACCAAAAAGCGATAAAAATATATAAACGACAAAAATAACAAAAAGGGAAAAACGACAAAAATAACCAAAACCGACAAAAACGACATAAAATCGGTAAACGACAAAAAAAACCAAATGCGGCAAAACGACCAAAAAAATCGGTTAAAACGACAAAAAATGACAAAAATCGGTTAAAACAATAATCGATAAAACGACAAAAAAGAACACAAATCGGTTAAAACGACAAAAAATGTTAAAATGACAAAAAATAACCAAAAGCGACAAAAATGACAAAACGGTAAAGCGACAAAAATGATAAAAAACGACATAAAATATTAAAATGACCAAAAAGCGAAAAAAAAAAAAACGACAAAAACGACTAAAAATCGTAAAAACAGAAAAAAAACTACAATAACGACAAAAAAAATCGCTTAAAAACGACAAAAATTGACAAAAAGCGACAAAAAGGACAAAGTTGATAAAAACGATAAAAAAATCAAAAAGTGACAAAAAAAGACAAAAAGGTAAAAACGACAAAAAATTGCTTAAAACGACAAAAATTGGTAAAAACGACAAAAATGATAAAAACGACAAAAAATAATCAAAAAGTGACAAAAAAACAAAAAGAGTAAAAACGACAAAAAATTGCTTAAAACGACAAAAATTGATTAAAACGACAAAAAATTGGTAAAAAACGAAAAAAACAAAAAAGCGATAAAAAAACCAAAATAATCAAAAGTGACAAAAAAGAAAAAAATGGGTAAAAACGACAAAAATCGCTTAAACGACAAAAAATTTGGTAAAAAACACACAAAAAATGATAAAAAAGCGATTAAAACGACAAAAATAATCAAAAAGTGACAAAAAGGATAAAAGGGTAAAATGACAAAAATTGCTTAAAACACAAAAACTGCTTAAACGACAAAAATTGGTAAAAACGAAAAAATGACAAAAAACTGATAAAAACGACAAAAAATACAAAAAGTGATAAAAAGACAAAAATGGGTAAAACGACAAAAAATCGCTTAAACGACAAAAAAATGGTAAAAACGACAAAATGACAAAAAAGCGATAAAAAGACAAAAAATCATCAAAATGATAAAAAAAACAACAATGGTAAAAACGACAAAAAATTGTTTAAACCGAAAAATTGGTTAAAACGACAAAAACAAAAAAAGGATAAAACGACAAAAAAAAAAAAAAATGTTCAAAACTAATCAAATTGATCAAAAAAGAAGAAAAAAATTTAAACAATTTTTTTTTGTCCGGACAAAAAAAAAATACCCACCTATTCTCAAGGGATAGGATTCCCATGTTTTGTGGGTAAACCTATTTACCCGGGTATTTATAATTTCCGGGAATAAATTTTTTATAAGCCAAACAAACGTGGTAATAGATTCCCATCTTAAATTTTTCCGGGAATAAAAAAAAACCGCGTACCAAACGTCCCTTACTTTCTAAATTTTTTGTACTGTCCGGACACTGAAAAGAAAAATAGATAAAAATAATAATTTAAAAAAAACAAAAAATTGATTTTTTTTTCCTTCTCATTCCGACCTACTTACTTATCCCCGAGTGGGATTCGAAGGTTGGCTACCAACCTGATTAGTATATAACCATAATTCCAAAATAGGCCTGTCAATGGTAGCTTATGGTCGGATATTAGCATTACCATCCAACCATAACTATCGGATATATCCGATAACTATCCAATATCCTATCGGATAGAAGTTTTGGGTACCGTATCCGTTACCGATAATTTTAACGGATATCGGATAATATCCGAACCATTAAGATTACTAAAAAAAATTAAAACAGAGAAGAAAAAAAAAATCAGAACCAACAGATTTTGTCAAGAAACGACATATTTTCACATTGAAACGACAGATTTTAAGAAACAACAGATTTCTACATTGAAATGACATATTTTGTCAAGAAACAACAGAAACAATAGATTTTCGACTGAATTCTGAATTCCTGATGGCCCAATATATTTTAAATTTATTAAATTTTAAATATTATTGGTTCGGATATTATTGGTTCGGATATGACACTTACCGTATCCTTCCGATATCCGATAAATATCCGATATGATATCCGAATCCGTATCCGTATCCGAAATTTCGAATATTTTCGGTTCGAATACGGATCGGACACGAATTTTCGGTCAACCATTGACAGGCCTATTCCAAAACTAATAGGTGGGAGGCGAGCAGCCTTCGCTTAGCCACGTCGGCTACTGGGTCATTACACACCCCAAGTACCGGAGGCCGGTGAGAAAACCCTCGCTCAGCCACGCCAGCTACTCGTCATTACATCCATTACTTTCCAAGTGCGGAAGGACTGGATAGAAGGGGAGGATCTTGGAGATCAATTCAACAACAAATTCAATGAAGATTCAGTAGTTGGAGAGATGACTTCTTATTTTTGCATCATCAACAGAAAAAAAAAAAAAAAGGTCGAATGTTGATCGATTTTACTGGGACACTTTTCCAAAATCTACTCGCAGAAAAATTGATTGTAAACTCTCTTACATGAGAGTAATTGAAATCTTTTCTGTAAAACACTCTATAACTAAAATCCAAATAAATCGACCACAAAACGCTTTTATGATAGAAGAAAAAGAAACGTCAACATACGATGGATTAAGACCAACAAGTGTTGCCAGACTATTTCAAGTGGTTCTGTGAATGAAATAAAGGCTCCTTTTGGTTCACTGTAATGTAATTAAATAAAAAAGTAAATAATTTGTAGACAGACTTCACAATTTTCAAGTGGTTTATTTAGGCTTCAGAGAGAATCGACATCTCTGTACTGCGCTCTCTAGCGGCACCGAGACCACCAAGAATCGACAAGCATTTGCACCTCCTCCGCCCTCTCCCTGTCGAACCCCCGCAGCTCCAGCCTCGCCAGCGAGCGGAACGTCTCGGCCGCGGCATCGCCCGGCCCGCCGCCCGCCATCGCCACGTAGAGCCCGAACCTCCTCAGCCTCTCCACCTCCTCCTCGCCGCCCCCTCCGAGTATCGCCCCGCACGCGGCCGAGCACGAGAGCATCCTCCCCCCTTCCTCTCCCTCACCCACACCCCCTCCCCTCCCCCTCCGCCTCCATCAGCTGCCCCTCCAGCACCCCTCCCGCGCCCGTCGCCTTCGCCACCTCGACCACCGCTCGCAGGACCCGGTCGGGCTCGCAGCCTCCTCCGGCTCTGGACATCATCTCGTACCGAAGGGGATGCCGTCCGCGGTCATAAGCTCGATTCCGGGAGCCGTCGCCGTCGGCTTGGGGGGGCCGAGGAGCGGCCGTGGACGTGGAGCGCTGCGTGCATGAGCTGCATGCAGCAGGCCGCGTCGAGTGCCTGCTCCCTCCTCCCCCCGAGGCCGCACGCGGCTAGGCACAGCGCCGGGGCTATCGTCGGGGGAGCGGCGGAGAGGAGGCGGCGGATCGGCGCGGCGACGGACGGGTGGAGGCCCGCGGGGAGGGATTCGAGGACGTGGGTCTTGATGTCGAGGGAGGTGGATGACCAGTGCTGCTGGCCGGACATTCTGAGGCTGAGGGCGTGAGGTGGTCGGGAGCCGGAGGAGAATTTGGTGAGAAGAGAGGGAGCTTTGAGTTTGGGGGCTGTGGCCATGTACGGGAAGGTTGGTGCCACTGCCATGGGTGGGAGGAGAGGAGGGGTTTGTACTTTGTAGAGGGTTTACTTATAGTTGGGGTGACCTAATTTGCTCAAATTTTTATTTTTATTGATTTTGTTAAGATACGCATGGGATATGCTTATATATAAAATTGATGTTTCAATATGGTCACCAACCCGGTTCGTAGGCCCTGCTGACACGGCTGCTGACTACTTTAGTTTAATTTTCACTCAGCATTTCCACGTGTTTCACAAAAATGGCAATAGTTGTATTATCTTCTTTGACCGTTCAATTAGATCAAATTTTTGCATAAAATTTAATAGTTTAAAAATCTAATCTGAACGGTCTAGAATGCTTAAGTGCGAAAATCTCGATTCCTCTTTTATATATACACACTAGTCAACTACTTGGGAATATCATATCATAGTTTTTAACTTTTTTTAGTACAGAAAATTTACTGTAGGATAAAGAATTCATTAAAAATTAGTAAAAACGACATAAGTTTGAGAAATTAATAAAAACGATAGAGTCCGACAGACGGTATGTCGGAAATTGGACTTGTCCAAATTCGACAGACGGTGTGTCGGAATTTGGACATGGCTCCAAAATTTCGACACGGTTTGTCGGAAATCCGACATGGCTGGTCTGGGTTGGGTTTCCTCTAATTTGTTGTGCATATGACCTAAGGACCATCATCTTCCAAGACCAGCAGCAGTGCAACCACAACCACTACTGGGAGGCTCTCGAGCATGGGCAGCAACAACTTTGGGCAGTCCACGGACAGCAGTGGTCTGAGCGTAGGCGCAAAATTCGCATGGACAGATTTTCGAGTCCCAAAAATATAAATTTGGACTAGTGACCAAGAAGCCATGTCGGATTTCGACAAACCGTGTGTCGGAATTTTGGAGCCATGTCCAAATTTCGACACATCGTGTGTCAATTTCGACACACCGTCTGTCGAAATTTGGGCATACTCCAATTCTGACACACTGTCTGTCGTACTCTATCGTTTTTCCTAATTTCTCAAACTTATGTCGTTTTTACTAATTTTTAACGAATTCTTTATCCTACAGTAAAATTTATGTTTTTAGTACTTGAAAAACCTCCTTAATATTTTTTAATACCTATTTAATAAATAATTTTAATTAGTAAACTACTTTGGAATACAATTAGGACTGCAAACGAGCCAAGCCGAGCCAAGCTTTTGTAAGCTTGAGCTTGGCTTGACTAGAATTAATCGAGCTCAAGCTTGATAAGTTTTTTTTATTTTATTTTAGAGCTTGAGCTTGGCTCGAGCTTGTTTATATTAAGCTTGAGCTTGGCTTGATAAGCAATCTTGATTCAAGCTTAATAAACAAGCTCGATTAGCTCAAAATCAAGCTCGTTAAGCTTGATGTCAAGCTCGCTCAACTTTATTTCAAGCTCATTAAGTTTGATTTCAAGCTTAATGAGTTCGATTTAAAGCTAGTTAGGTTTGATTTCAAATACCTGTAATATTAACAATTTATTTATAAAAAAATTAATTAAAAAGTTTCTTAATATTATTAAGGACATAATGCACACAACCATATTGTTATACAAACATATATAATTAGAATTCAACAAAAAACAAACGAGCTTCTAAAGGAGCCAACTTGCGAGTTCAAACAAGCCGAGTACTTCTAAGCTTGAGTTTGACTCGTTTATTAAGTAAGCTTGAAAATAAAGCTTGAGCTTAGCTTGTTTACTAAACAACCGAGCTCAAACGAGCTTTTGTCGAGCCGAGCTTCGAGCAGCTTGCGAACGGTTTGGCTCATTTGCAGCCCTAAATACAATTTTTATGGTGAAACCTCAACTAGTATATATGCACGTGCGTTGCATGTACGTATTCTATATAGTATTATTAGAACAAATTACTGATGTGATGAAGAATATGAAAAGGAAACTTTGAGGAAACTTTGCCACTACCTCCCTTTCTCCTTCAGTATGTACGAGTCTTGAGGGAATTTATACAGTAGTTTTGAAAATACTGAAAAGAAGTCATATATTAAATAAAAAATATTGAAAGAAAATTCCATTAAAATTGTTTAACGAATTACGAAGAGTCATCGCACTAAGGTTTCAAAGAATTCAAACATATCCCAATATTAATAGCCATGCACAACTGGATTGGAATCTTCACTGTAGCTTTAGAGCATCTCCAATGTAAGTGTGGTTTAGAAAAAAAGTTGTTGCCATATAGGAATAACAAAGCTTTATTGAAAAGGTCCTTCTCCAATGCAAATGTCAAAAAATTTGTGAAGTTGACATGGCATGACATGACAAAGACAATGTGAAGTTAGTTGTCTAGTTCTAGATAATGCACTTCACAATGTCTTTACCTCCACATCATCAATTATGAATACAAAAATTTAGAAAGAAGGAAAGAAATTTTCTTAGAAGTTGAGAAAAATATATTTCATTGTCTTCTCAATATTTTTGCATTGAAGAAGATTTTTCTACTTCATTGTTTGTGTGAATATAATCTTACCACCTAGGAAAAATATTGTCTTATACCTCATGCCACATATGAATCACATTATATTACAAGACATTAGGGTTGGAGATGCTCTTATGGATGTTTTCATTCCATGAATATGAACAACTACATTTAGATATGAATGAAATAAATAAATGTATGAGTTATTTGTATTTACCCTCCCAATTGCTAATCATATTTCTAATTCCCCCCAATTTTATTTTAATTTGTGTAACCCACCCCCCAATCTATGGTAAAGTGCAAACAAACCCTCTTTAGATTTTTGTTTTTGCATTTGAAGACCCTTTGTTTAAAAAAAAACCCACATTTTAATTTTTGTTCAGTTTGCACTATTGCCATTACAAATCGTTAAAATACGTCTAAAATATGATTTTACCCCTCCCCCACTCTCTCCCCCTCTCTCTCCGGTGGTAGGGGCTTGTCAAGCGGGGCCGACCAGAGGAGAGGGTAGGGTGGCCGGCCAGCGGAGGGAGGAGTGTAAGCCCCCTGAATTTTCAGGAATTATTTTCAATTTTCCAAATGATTTATTCTCGATAATTCATTTTGATTTAATTAAATTTGATCATTAAATGCCCTTTACCGTGACTTGGATTTCTAGAGCATCAGGGATGCCAGTCTCTGGAAACTTTCTTCTTGAAGTTTGTAGTAGACGAGATTATCTTCATGTTGATATATCGTGTCCCTCGAACTTGTTCCCTTGTGCGCCATTTGCTTCGTGCAACTTTCGGGTCAATTTAGACCAATTTATCGTCTGCCGTAATTTGTGATTTGATTTCCAATTTAATTTCGGTCCCGATATTGGTCCAATCTGTTCGACCCAATATATGGCCCTGGCCTGTTTTGAGTCTACTATGCACGTGCCACTTGCGTGCCACCAAATTGATCTCCCTTGTGCTCCCATTTCATCCATAATTTTAATTGGTTTAAATTTATTATTTTAATTAAATCTTGGCCCCAAGCTTGTCAAACTTGACCCAACACCCAACCCAAATTGGTGTGACCCTACCATGTCTACCTATACGCCCCACTGATATTTTTCCTTATTTTTCTACTAAAAAAATAACTTCCTCTTTACACAAATATCTCTATTTCTCTCTCTTATGTATATATATATATACATATATAATATATATATAATTTTCTCTCTCCCCCCTATTATACACAAACACACCCCACCTCACTCCCCTCACAGCCGACCTATTCCCTCTCTCTACTTTTTCTCTCTTCTCTCTCTCTAATAATATCTATCTCTCACTTTCTATATATAATATATATACACACACACACATATATATATATATTATAATCTCTCTCTCTCTCCTTCCTATCACACACAAAGACACTCCCTCCCCAAATCCTGCCGACAACACAGCCCCCATTCTTTCCTTCTTTTTCTTCTTCTTCATTTCTTCATAAAAAAAACACCATCACCACCATTAACATCGTCACCATCACCACTTCACCACCGCCACCACCTTCCTCCTCGTCTCCCTCCTTCCTCCCCTTGTGCGCCGCCACAGTGCGCAACAGCAGCTAGTAACGCAGCCGCAGCAGTAGCAGCAGCTGTACGCAGCAGCAGCTGCGGCCGGCTGCCGCGCACCGCCGCGTGCTGCCGCGTTCGGCCTTCCTCAACCTCGTGCAGCTCCGACGAACCCCCGAGGGTCACGTGCTGCGCACCTTCGCCCCCGGCATGTAAAACGGGCTATTCGTGCATTTGTACGAAATCCTGTCGTGACGCGCGATTTCGAATTTCAGAATGTACATCTCGGGGCAGCAACTTCGCGCACGTTTTCTGGAGAATCCGACCGATGGATCGGCGATTTCTTTGCTCCGTCTCATTCTTGGTATATCATCTTCTTCACTCCTCCAATGTTTGTCCGTTAATTTTGTCGTTTGATACATCAAAATCGGCCACCAAGTTGACGCTTTAAATTGTGTTATTTTTAGACAGTTTTGTGGAGCCAACTTCGTCGATTCGTATCTCTTCCATTGTAGCTCCGTCTGGCATGCTACTGGTTCCTATATGAAGCTGGTATAACCCTCTTCCTACCCCTTAAGTTCGTTTCATTGTGAGCATGTTTGATTGGTTGAATTCGACGCCAAAGTTGGCCGTCCGAATTCGTAATTTCTAAGTTGTAAAATTCTATTTTTGAACCCGGGACTCCGAATTCAATTTTGACACCACCAGTAGACTCGTGGCGTCGTTCTGGCATGTTTTCATATAAATTTTGCTTAGTTTGGAGAACGTGGGCCCTGGCACGTATTTTGGTGCAAAACGGACCCCACAGTCTGGGTCAACAGGACTTTTTGACGCCGGCTTATCGGAATCCAATTCCGGATATACCGTTGAGTTCGTATCGTCATTCTGGACTCGTTAACATATAATTTGCTAGATTTTAGTGGACATTGGTTCCGACACGCATTTCGGTGCAAGTCAATACCAATATCCGGATCAACGGGTCATTTTGAGATCGGTCATCGGAATCCAATTCTGGACATACCGTTGAGTTCGTATCGTCATTTTGGACTCGTTACATATAATTTGTTGAGTTTTGAGGACATTGGCTCCGACACGCTTTTTCGTGCAAATCGGAATTTCAATGTCCTGGTCAACGGACCAATTTGAGATCGGGTCAACGGAATCCAATTCTGGATGTACCGTTGGGTTCGTATCGTCATTCTGGATTCGTGAACATATAATTTATTAGGTTTAGTGGACTAGTATTGTTGCACATTTTTCGGTGCAAAGTAGGTCCGACACGGACACCGTTTTGACCGAAATTACCTTTTTGCCCCTATGTCCAAATTGGACTTATGGATAGGCTATCCTAGCTGATTTGACCATTCTGGATACGTTGGTGATGGTTGTTTCACCATCCAACAACATCTATAGGTTTTCACCCTATTATTATAATCTTTCTCCTTTTGTTGTATTTTGAGATCCATCGATTCCAGTGATTTCACAACCACCAAAATTGATATGTTGACCCTGTAGATGTTTATAGAGACTAGCCTTGACCCTATTTGACCATGGTTGACTGGTTTGACT
Organism: Iris pallida; assembly: GCA_029216955.1. Taxonomy (NCBI): domain Eukaryota; kingdom Viridiplantae; phylum Streptophyta; class Magnoliopsida; order Asparagales; family Iridaceae; genus Iris; species Iris pallida. Next base: position 12,967,854 of record JANAVB010033820.1, on the reverse strand, counting down.
TAACGTCGAAGTAGAGTCAACATTGACCTAGGTTAGACTAGTTTTGACCTTGGTTGACCACAGTTGACTATTTTGACCAAAAGTCAACCAGAAGTCAACCGTAGCCTAAAATTGAGTAGAGTACATTTCTTGTCTTATCTTCCTTAGTTTTCGTGATGTGACATGAGTACATTTCTAGTTATGGATCTTTAGATGTTGTAGTTAGTATCGGGTACTTGACAGCGTTCTATCGTCGATACTGCGGCGTAGGCTGGGCGTGGCCCACGTATTCGTACCCGTATATCCGAGTGCGGGTCGTGACAAGGAGGGGGCGGTCGAGCTAGTGAGCATTCGGTTAATTCGGTTCAAACCGAACCGAAAATCGAAAATCGAATAAGCAAAACTGAAATCGAACCGAATTGGCCCATAACCGAATCAAACCGAACTGAATTAAATCGGTTCGATTTTCGGTTTATTCGGTTTTTCCTTTTTTTGGTTTATTTGCACATTTTTGTTATATATAGTACTTAAATATACCTAAATTTATTTAGTATATATCTGTAGTATATACTTATTTATTTAGTATATACCTATATATAATTCGGTTTTCGGTTTTGGACCAAAACCGAAATCGAATAATTTTTTTAGTATTTTCAAAACCAAAACCGAACCAATTTTTTTTTAAAATCGAATCGAATCTCTTATTCGGTTCGGTTCGATTTTCGGTCTAAAACCGAATAATGTCCTATCACGACCCGCTTCCGAATAATCGGACACGTCCAGCCTACGTTGGAAGACTCAACATAGTAAGCTGTACCAAGCTAGGAAAACTAACAAGTCAATATGAATAAGTACAAATCATAGCATCTATAAACGATCCCAGAAAGATCACCATAATCCACAAATCCATATAACGTAAAGGTACCAGAGTCAACAATGAAATACGCTATGAATTCTAAGAACATACAGTATCTAGAGGAATAGCTAAAACAATCTAAACCTGAAACCTCAAGCTAAGTCATGGCTCCATCCTACTCAGCTAAGATCCCGGACTTTGGCCCATAAGGTAGAACAATATCCTGCAAGTACACCTGTAACATATCCTAGTCAGGAGCAGAGCTAAGTATATCCAGAAAAATGAACAAGAACATCATGGTATGGAAATGAGTGTCACGACCCGCACCCGCTATTTCGGATACGAGACGTGTCCAAGCTAGCCTACGCTACAGTGTCGGCGGTAGAACGCTGTATAGCCACAATGCTCAAAATCACATATAATGCTCATACACAAAAATTAATTTAATTTACAATATTCACAAGTTTTATATTTGTAGAAAAATATAAACTCTCGCAAATATTGAAATGATCACAACTCATCTATCTAGCTAATCTCTAGGTTTTCGTCTGCAACTACACCCGTAGCTTCCCATGCTAAGTGAATCCACTAACCTAAAAAATATTGATTTTCAGTCAGGAATGGAACGAGTACAATTCACTGAATGCAGTTTCAATATATAAAAATTATTATAACAGGTTAGCCTTTAAATATATGATTTAAAAATAAACACAGAAGACAAAATAAACTAAACAAAGGAAACAGTAAATAAACATAAAGACAATACTCGCCGACTGACTGAAGTACCTTTGATATGTGATCGGTCTCGGGACAATTACACGACACTGTCTACAATATCTACACTGTATAAAGTATAGTCGTCTACACTGTATAATGTACACGGTCTACACTGTATAAAGCAATAATAAATACTGTCTACACTGTATAAAGCAATAATGAAACACTTTCTATACGGTATAATACAATAATAAATTACCTATACACTGTATAAGGTCAGATCACACATCCTTGGTACTTTACCTCCCCGACACGACAAAATATAACAAACATAAAAGACAAAAATATATCTATTGACTAACAATGAGGTATAGTAAAGCTCAATATCGAAAACAAACAATAAACTGTATTCGCCTGTGGTCCTTTGCTGGTGAACCTGATAATCCAAACCACTCAGTGTGCCACAATAATCAAAACTCGTACAACAGTCTCCGGATGCTGAAATAGAAATTATCAAAGTTCTCAGAATAGTCAAATTAGCTAGAATTGCCTGTCCTTAAGTCTAATTCTGGACACATAGGCAAAACGGTAATTTCGGGTCAAAACGATCCGTCGTTGGACCCGCTTTGCACCGAAAAACGTGCCAGAGTCAATGGTCTCTAAAGTCGTTAAATACATGTCTACATTTTTTTGATGATACAAATCCAATCGTATGTCCAAAGTTGAATTCCGGCGGGCGGTGCACAAAATCTCCCGTTGAGCCGGATCGTGGGGCCCGCAAAACGGCCATCAGGTCAACTGTCTCAGAATCGGACCAAATTTGGCAAACATGACCAAAAAGATACGGTCCTGTTGGCGCAAGTTTCGTCTCGATCTGACGAACATGCACATAGTAATTGGGAAATTTGCACAGAGGCCGATACGGTAAATTTTGACTGATACGTAAAATTCGTCGCGCACAGGCAACCAATTTGAATTCCGTCAAACCCCACACGTGCAAAAAACCATTACGCACCTTTCGATGCTTTCGGTTCGCGACCACGTTGTCCGGATTGGCGGGACGCACGTCGTATCGAAGGTTTTTCGTAAATTTTAATATTTTAAAACATGTTTTTTCCTAATCTTTGAAATCCGATTTCTCGGCATGTAGTCGACGAAATCAAATTCCGTAAGTTGGGTTGCAGAGCCCTATAGGTTGTCCTTCACTGTCTTTAATTGGTTCTCAAATATTCTAATGGTTTTTCCAAAATCTACCTTCCAAAATAAGGTCCAGGATTCGAAATTCTGTCCTGTTTCGACAGTTTTTCGATGAACTTCAACTCGATTTCTCTCGAGCTACGGGTCACTAGAATTTAAACTAATTAACAGGATTAAAGAGGGTTATATCAAGATCATACCAGAGTTTATGTGACTCAAAACGATCGAGCGATCGTTGAGATATCGCGATCCGAAGTTGGCTCCTCGCTCTCAACTGCTGCTGTTCTAGCCCGCCTGTGCGCGCACGCGCCCTGTTGTTGCAGTTGTCCGGTGGACTGGCTGCGTCGGGGCGGCGCGCGCAGACCGGGGGGGGGGGGGGTCACTGGGAAGTTAGGGTTTAGGTTATCACTCCCTTTCTCTCTCATGTATATAATAGAGCGGGGGATCGGGATCCCTTCGCTCGGGTTTACTCCTGATCGGGCTAGGATGGTTTTCCTCTTTGCTATTTTTTTCATTTTTTCATTTTTTCCTTTTTATCTATTTATGTATAAATCTCTTTATACAAACATATACATATGTATATACACTAATAAATTCTAAATATATTTATAAAAACCATAGAAAATCCCCAGAATATTCTAAGATATTTAAATAAATATTTTGTACAATTCTACCTAATATGATATAACGAGGCTATTAGATAAAATATTTAAATAAAAGATAAAGCTAGTAATTAATATGAATATTGAAATTTTATATTAAATAAAAATAATAATAGTAATAATAAATTCTTGAAACTTTAATAACAAGACTAAATTGTAATCCTATAAAATCTATAAGCTCAATATTTATATATATTTATAAAACCCACACACACTTCCACACTATGCAGATTTTTAATATATATTTTAATAAAAACCAGAAAACCTATAAATTAAAATTATCCATAAATAAAGTTAAACTAAATAATATTTATAAAATTCTAAAAATCCCATTCAAATAAATAAATAATAATAAAAATATTTCAAAATTTTCGGGAAGCGCAGCTACAAATCTACCCACCTTAAAAATAATTTCGTCCTCGAAATTCTAATTCATAACTATTCCTTAAAATTCAAAAAGGAATCTACTATTACCTTAATCTCCTCGAATTTTAATTCCTCAAAAATAGTTTATACCTCCTCCTAGCCATTTTGTAACTACGAAAGCCCGAGGACTTCTACCCACCTTTGGTCACACTACTCCCTCAATTCTCATGTCGCTAAAACTTTATAATCTTTCAACTAATTGCTAAAATTTCTACCAATAGCCATCTACTATATGGCATCTATAATCCTCTCTTATCTATCAAGCAACCCAAAAATTTAACAAACAACAAATTTACACAAGTAGCTAAGAAATATTGATAAATTCTAATAAGCATGACCCTTCGTCGATCCGAAATAGGAAGGACCGGAAGATAAGGAGAACAATCGAGAGTAAATATGAAGTTTCAAGAGCGATAGAGAGTATCCAATGATGCAGTTAGAAAGAAAGTTTATGAACCATTGACTTATTTGCTAGAGTAGGCTACTCTAGTCCAATCACTTGCTAAATCGAAGAACCCTTCGTTTCTTATAGGAGCTTGCAATCCGTGTAATACAGAAGTCCTATTCTCGAAATTTTAATTACAAGGTTCCATAATAGAACGGAATTTGAGAAATCAAGATTGTGATCTTTTTTGGTTATTTAAACACAAGGGATATAAACGCAATACAAGATCGTATCGCGACTTCCAGGTAAATAGAATAATGGTTAAGAATGACTTCACATTCAAAAAGGAGGAGACTACATAATAGGTATAGGGGCCTATTTCAAATAGTTCAGTTTTATAGTCCAAATATAGTGGTATGCATGGATGGGTTTTACTTGGTCTTAATGGGTTCCCTAATCGGACATCAATCGTTGGTTGGATGAACCCTGGATTTCAATCTATATTGACTGGACAAGATCCTAATAATAAACTATTTCTACTAGGTTAGGGTAACCTAGAATAGGTTTCCACCTACGTAGTTGAGCTAGATGGGCAGTCAAATTAGTTAAATAGGTTCTATAAGCCTTGAAGATGCGCCTCCCGTGACTTTTGTGGTTAAGTAGCACGAGAAGACACATTGAGTGGCACACTAGGGACATGTGCGTAGTGGGCTTCGAGTAGATCACAGCCATATATTGGGTCGAAAGAATTGAGTCGAGGTTGAGGCTCTAATGGAAGTCGAAAGTATACCGGTATTATGGTAGGGGTTATAGCTAGTCCTTTTGACTTGAAAGTCGTACCATAAAAATAGAGTACAGAACGTGTTTGAGTGGGATATGATAGTCTACATAAAGGTGGAGTCGTCTATATCTTGTATGTAAAATTTGTTGGAAGGTAACAGCTGGTCTCGTGCTCCGATTATTAATGACACGGCCGGGGACACAAAATAATCTAAATGGAAAGTGGGAGTCCATGGGGCACTAATTATCACCATAATGGAAATTATTATAATCAATCTGTAATCCTTGCATACCCCATAAATTCTAGAAGGCTTACAGTCTACTCACCTTAGAAGCTAGGACATGGTTTTAGGAATAATGAGGTTAGAAGAATTTCAAAGTCAGGACATTGTACCCCTACTCTTGTTAATAAAGAATAAGACACGGTGTAACGGGATACGGTAGATATAAGTCAAGTCAAGGATCGTTCCTCAATAAATGGAAAACGAGTGTGTACAATGACACATGGTCGAATAATAGAATGACCTACTCGTCCACAGTATACAAGAGTTATCGACGGGGTAACCAACTCTAGGGCACATTTTATGAAAAGATTTCTAACAACTAGGTCGTGAATTTTTATTTGTGTCACGCCTGCCAGACTATTGTCACAAGGGTTCTAGTGATCATGTACTGCTGTTGACAACTGGTAGATCATAATATGACAGGGTACTTAAGCTATAGTATTGGCTAAGCTAGTGACTGTGGTGTTCCAATAATAGTTAGGTCTTATTAATAAAATTTACATAACTAGGTAATATTTGTCGGAAACCAATCTCGGATTGAGTGTCTACCATAGTCATGGTGAATGATTGTCCTTACCTTTGTCTATTCATCTCAAGTCTAAACGGTGGTCTTTGGTCGAGGAAAGGTTGGGTTAATGCTTAAGGGTTGCTAGTTAAAGCAAGCTTCAAGCAAATGATTAGAGACACAAAACATTTGGTTTCTTAAGAATAGATAGTCTCCTAAGTTGGCATTTTGACTAAGGGTAAAATCCTAATCATTCTCAAATTCAGATGGCTAGAAGGTATGATAGCAGTTTGGGGGTCGAGAGGAGAACGAGTAACTCAAGGCAAGGTTCTAGTCACATGGCTGGCCAATGGTAACTACACTTGTGTATACAACTATCATAGCCATGGGGGATACTCTGTATCTCTACCAATTAAGAGCTTTCGTCTTTCCAAATCAGTGAAAGACAAAAATAATAAAGAGTTCAAGAAGGATGTCACTGAATACAATTACGTGATTCAAAGGCGAATGCATAATTCAAGAGGAATTGTCAATACAGTCGCGGATGAGATCGTAGAGACATCTATATCTCAATCTACGTAGGTTAATCAGAGGGAGAGCGAACCGAGTGCACTAAGATTGATCAGACCGTAATGTATCGATTCTGATTAGACAATATGTTAGTAGGCGTCCCCAATAAACATATGTCTTGAATCAAGCTCGATAAAAGAGTAAGCTTGCAAAACTAGGCTGTAATAGTAACATTGGTCAAGATAGTCAAAATACAAGTATACAAGATTTTTGAAAGGAGGCACAAGTAGTTCGAGTTTTATGAGAATCAAAACCTCACCCGGTGTTCTTGCTTATACAGTCTTCCTACTATCTTCTTATCCATAAGGACTTGGTCGACTAATGGGTTATGGACCTCTAAATTCTATATTCCAGGTAAACCTATTAGTGTCAGTCAATTACCTCGTCAATAGATCATAAGGACCATAGAATGCTAGCTTGGGAGACGTGCTACCAAACTTGCAGAACTTCCACTAGTATTGGCTTTGGATCTTATGGGACATACAGGGCATTGTCCTATCCTCTATAGTATCCTAAACTTGTAATCATGTCTGAAGTCATTTCACCGAGGATTATGCCTCGTCCGTATACTCTGGCTGTGGTAAACCCTTGGTTTCGTAGCTCAAATATGATACAAAATCGAACATTTCTTAGACTCTATCCAATATTGACTCAAGGGTAACTACGATCAAATGAGGACCACCAGCCATAGTTTTAGCAATATTCTATAACCTATATTTTCTTAAACTAATTCCAACTCTAGGGGTCATGCCTCGCCAGTACGCTGCTGGCTGCAGTGAATCCATAGTCTCCATAATTCAAATAAATGGCGACAATGTGCTGCTGTCCTGCCATTATGAGTTAACTAACATTCTTTTAACTATATCTGTAAAAATTCATGAGCTTCTAGAGATTAAAACCAGTTGACTATGAAATAAAGCGTAAGTATCTGTCCTATCAGTCACAACCCTTAAAATAAAAGGTCAAACAAGGAGGAAATAAGTGAAGACAAAAGAAATACAAACATTCTAGTATCTATTTCATGTGTATTCTAACCATGGAGGGAAAACTTTTAATCGAACTAACTCGAGGTTCGTATATGGATAACATAATCAGAAATTAAAAATGATAATTCTTAGGGTAAATAGGAACTAAGTAGGCAATTCGGACTAAGATATGAGGATGATATCTAAAGAAGCAAAGAGAAGGAATTGAACAATTTATCTAGGTTAGATCATTAATTCTATGAAGCCCTGTCTCACCAAGTGGATAACCTATCCACATTGGATCATTTCGTCATATCAAGAGACAATAGTATAGTTATGGGGATCTGGCAAACTATCAAAATTAATAACTCCTCATCTAAATTGCATGGCCTAGACTACCCATCGGTAAATTTGTATAAGGGACTCATAGTCTTAGTCATTCTCTTAAATTAAATTAATCCCTAACTCGTGAATGAGCATTTCCTAGTCGCAGGCTCATAATAGTATGACTAACTTAAGTACTATCACGAGTTCGGATACGAGACGTGTCCAAGCCAGCCTACGGCGTAGTGTCGGCGGTAGAACGCTGTATAGCCACAATGCTCAAATCACATATAATGCACATACACAAAAATTAATTTAATTTACAATATTCATAAGTTTTATATTTGTAGAAAAATATAAACTATCGCAAATATTGAAATGATCACAACTCATCTATCTAGCTAATCTCTAGGTTTTCGTCTGCAAGCATACCCATAGCTCCCCATGCTAAGTGAATCCACAGCTAACCTGAAAAATATTGGTTTCCAGTCAGGAATGGAATGAGTACAATCACTGAATGCAGTTTCAATATATGAAAATGACTATATAACAGAGATTAGCCTTTAAATATATGATTTGAAAAATAAACACAGAAAGACAAAATAAACTAAACAAAGGAAAACAATAATAAACATAAAAAACAGACAATACTCGCCGACTGACTGAAGTACCTTTGATATGTGATCGGTCTCGGACAATTACATGACACAGTCTACAATATATACACTGTATAAAGTACACGGTCTACACTGTATAATGTACACGGTCTACACTGTATAAAGCAATAATAAAACATGTTTACACTGTATAAAGCAATAATGAAATACTGTCTACATGGTATAATGCAATAATAAATTATGGTCTACACTGTATACACTGTATAAGGTTAGATCACACATCCTTGGTACTTCACCTCCCTGACACGACAAAATATAACAAACATAACGGAAATCACATATCTATTGACTAACAATGAGGTATAGTAAAGCTCAATATCGAAAACAAACAATAAACTGTACTCGCCTGTGGTCTTTGCTGGTGAACCCGATAATCCAAACCACTCAGTGTGCCACAATAATCAAAACTCGTACAACAGTCTCCGGATGCTGAAATAGATATTACCAATGTTCTCAGAATAGTCAAATTAGCTAGAATTGCCTGTCCTTAAGTTCAATTCTGGACACAGGGGCAAAACAGTAATTTCAGATCAAAACGGTGTCCGCCGTTGGACCCGCTTTGCACCGAAAAGTGTGCCAGAGTCAATGGTCTCTAAAGTCGTCAAACTACATGTCTACGGATTTGTTTTGATGATATAAACCCAACCGTATGTTCAAAGTTGGATTCGGCGGGCCGTGCTGTCACGCCCCAGAACCAGAATACTGGAGAGCGGGGGACAGACACAGCCAGCTACGTATATTGAAGTGAATCCCACCTCGCAATACATTACGGCTGTCTAGATGCATGAGGGTTTACTACAAGCCATCAGTCTCTTATGGTCATGAACAAGCCTAGTGTCTCAATCTCAAGCAAGTAAGTAAATGTTACAAGATGTTAGATCATCAGACATACAAAGTAAGGTATCCCAAACATTACATATTCAGATGATCATGAAGCTAGTCATACAAAACATGAAGACTAGCAAGAGTTTCAGTCATACATGGTCAACCCTAGGATTTGTCAATCATGTTACAGCCCGTAGGCAGACAGTAAGTAAAGTTGCAAACGAGCTAACACTTGCTCGGCGGCTAAACGCCTCAAAAAAATATTTATACAAGGGAGTGGGAGAACAAAATAAGAACCCACTCGTTGCCAGGTTGCACCTAGTGGTCACCATCTGGGTGGAAGACAGGAAGATCCTCGGGAGCTACTCCAAAATCTGGCCATACAAAACCAGCTGGGTCAGACCCCAGAAAGAGCAAGTGCCACAAGGGAGGCTTCACTTAAGAACTAAAACCAGCATATTAGCACATGATACATAAAGGATAACGAAAGACATGAGTTAGAGAAAGCAGGGTGATAAACGATAAGATGACAACGGACTATTTGTCACGACCCGCACCCTAGAGTAAGGGCACGAGAAGTGGGTACGTCCAGCCTACGCCGCAGTATCGGCGGTAGAACGCTGTCCTAGGTCACAACATCTAACAATATAATGCTAAGCAGTTTATACTCCCAATGAGGGTGACATAGCAGAATGTAAACTCAATCACAACTAAGGAAGAAGAAGCACGATATGATATAGAACTCAAAAAAATACAGATGATCAGAAGAGTCTAAGTGTCTAAGATAACATCTCAGCAAACATCATAAATACAAGTCTCAACTACTGAATATGAAAGAATATATACAATCCAGATCTCAAAGACAAAATAAAGCCTAACTAAACTAGTCTCAAGACAACATAAGAAATAAAGCCTAACTAAACTAGTCTAGGCAGTAGGGGTAATCATCAGCTAGAGCTGGGTCTCCTGAGAGTCCAGCTCACAAGTGTCGTCTAGGGCTGTCCCATAGCAGGTATCCACACAGGCCTCGTCCTCTGTAATATTTTCAACAGGTCCAGTCAGGACAGGAGCGAGCACAATAATCTCAACAGTTCATAGCAGGTTAGAAAATATAATCATGCAGTAAAGTAAGATACAAGAACTGAAAGAAATACCATATATAAACAGAGAGAGACTGTAATAGAAATATCTACTATAAATAGAGAACTAACAGTGGCTAGTGAGTCAGAGTACAATATAGACATGTAAATGGCATAGGATGATTCTGATGCTACACTATGGAATGATTCTGATGCTACACTACTTGGATATTATTCACATGTCTACTTCTACTCCCCGTACCCCAATCAATACACAAGGATCCAGCCAGGTTATGTTATGATTCATGTAACGGCCCCCGAAGGGTGGTACATGATAGTCCCATAAATGGGGATTCTAGAAAGCCCAAAAATGGGGGATTCAAGGAAGACTCTGTGATCATGAGAGTACATATCACAAGTGATTCAATGAACCATGAAGCATAGTGATAAACCATGTAAGTAAACGCACAGAACATGTAGTATCCGATGCTCCCTGAGGGGATAACATCTCAAGAAGGGATCCATATAGTACTAATCCGTGTGACCAACGTGACAGTATCAAGTAAAGTAATTTAAAGCAGGAAAATAATTCTAAACATGATATAAATGATCAGAGAATGTACTCGCCTGGTATCTGAGTGTCCGGATGAAATACTGTCCGAGGAGAGGTGTCTGGCTCCTAATCACAGCACAAGTCACAACAATCTACAATGATAACAAGATGCAATTCAATGCATTCTAAATGAATCTAGGTCAATCTAGGCCAAAGTCAACTCTTGGTCAACTTTGGTCAACCCTAGAAGTCAAACTAGGTCAACTATGGTCAAACTAGGTCTAACAAGTCCAAATTAGGTCAATCTAGCCTATACTAGTCTATCAAGACTACCCAAGGCTATACAAGCCTAAACCAAGCCTATCAAGTCTATACTAGTCTATTCAAACCATTACACTACATCACATTGCATAACTAATTGCATATAGAAATCCTATTCATCAACATACATTATACCTAATATACAAGCATGTGTATATGTATGCATTATACATACATATGGGCTTAAATACGTATATACATTATGCATTAGATATATATACATTACATATAGGTTATAGTATATACATTAGGAATCATCACATATATATATATATAGGCTACCTACATTATATATATATAAACTATATATATACATTACATATGGATATAGAGAGAGGGAAAGGCAATATGTGTGTGTGTACTATGTATCAATGAAAGGGGTGTAACAGTCAGTCCAAGACTGGACAGCAGTGAGTGATGTATTAATGATACAATGTGTGCAGGAATCACATGAAAAAAAATGGACTGAAACATGTGTGTGTAGGTAGGATGTGTGTGTGTTGACAGGAAATGGTCCATGTGTTAGAGGGTGTGTATGCATGAGTGTGAGCTATGTGTGAGGGTTAGCCTGGAACACATTACAATGAATAGAATGAATCAAACAGTGGCTTAGGAATCAAACATTCGAATTTAGTGTAAAAGGGAAGAACCAATCTCAGTTTCAGTCCCTTGACTGAAACATCCCAAATTGAGACCAAAACTCCACCAAAACCTCCTAAATTCAATATACAATTAGATTAATCATAGGAGAACTATATTAGGATATAAAACATATAAGTAGAAGCATTAAAATGGGTTAAAATAGCTGCCAAGTTCGATTATTAAAACTGGAAAAAAAATTGGGAAACACTGAAATATAACTTGGTATCAGAAATTTGGGTAAATGGAAATTGATACATAAAAACAAACAATATGTGAAATTAGTGGTTGGTAATGTAAACACTATTGTGCATGTGTCTTAGGGTCCAATTCGTGTCCACCACACACCACAGACGTGTCCACATACAATCAAACACTTCTCAGACACAAACAACACACAGTGAATAGCACAGTTCCCACGTGTCGTGTACACGACACGACACGAGTTAGGGCTCGTGCTCGTGCAAGCTGGTGCGCCTAGGGTAGACCTAGGGCTATGTCACCCTGACTTGCACCCACGTGTCCCCGTGTCCTACTGAATAGCTTGTATCCGTACCTATTAAAACCCGACTGAACCATCAGTCAAGACCAGTGCAGAGTCTCGTACGTGTCCGACACGACACGAGATGACTCGAGGCTTGGGGGCTCTCGTATGAGTCACTGCCCCCACCCCTCGTCCAATCCTAGCTCGCCATGTGGCCTGTACAACGAGCACGAGGCCACGAGCAGCAGGGGAACGTGTCAGTGCCAAAACAGTGAGTTCGTATCCCTTATGTGGACACGACACAACTCAAAACACCTATGTGTCTTCACAAGAATTCGAGAGGAACCCTAGATCTACAAAGCTGTTAAAAAAGATTCGAAAAATAACAAAATAAATTCCTAAGAGGCATTTCTACAAACACATAGGTAGTCTAATGGATACGTGTCCGATACGGACACAAAATGGGTCTATCTTGACACAAACCAAGCCTACAGCTAGGGGACTCCTAGGGCTTTCCAAATATGCAAAGAAAACTAAATTTAATGGTGTTTAGAGTGATTTACCTAGTGGTGTCAAAACCCAAAGAAAGCTCTCAATTAGGGGGGTCTCCTTGCTAGCCAATCCTTCCAATTGTCCACAAACTGAGTTTCCCAACACAAACAGCAAGCATAGGTGAATTAGAATCTAATGCAATTGGTTTGTTGAAAATGAATTAAAATAGATTTTCTATGAATTTCTAAAGATGGAGCATACCTCTCTTTCCAAATGTGAACCTTCTAAAGGAGGCTAACCTAATGAAAGAGACTACTTATGGGGGGGGTTCCCAATGTGGGCTGGCCAGCCATGCTAGGGTTAGGGTTAGGTTTACATGGTGTGGGCTATGGGCTTCTATGGGCTTAAGTCATTAATCATGACTTGTGAAGTCATAAGCCATTTATCAAAACTCTATTCTAATTCCTATTTCCAATTTGGTTCTAATGACTAGGATATGATTAACTTAAACCAAACTAGGGTTTCATAATCTAACCAAGTCACTAAAACTAGGGTTAGCTTCTAGGGTAGGCTCCAAAGTCAACACTAGTCAAAGTCTAGAATAATCCCCTAATTAAATTATACCAAAAATCATATAAATTCTAATAAATCTCAATAATTCACAATAATTCCAAATAAACCCCAAAAATTCAAAAATAACCAAAATACCCTCAAGCTAGAAATGTGGTAGATGAAACACCCTAATCACAAGTCATGATTTTAAATAGTCTAAAAAATGATTAAAAATTACACAAAAATTATAATATGAAATAATATAAATAAATAATAATTATGATTACAAAATTTCAAAATTACCTCATCTGAAAATGGGTGTTACAATCCTACCCACCTTATAAAAATTTCGTCCTCGAAATTAAGATGATCGCACCCCCTTCTAGGTCAAACATAGTCAAGGGTCAATCACTAGTCAATTTTCTCAACATCCTAGTACTTGGTCATCCGCTAGTCAACTTCTTAGGATTTTACCTATGCTAGCTACCTAAGTGTTGGCAACCAGAATTTAGCAAAAAGAGAAACTCTATAATAAGCTAGCTCTTAACTTCCCAATCCTATCAGGGCTGATACTATAATCTTATAAGCTACAGGTTTATAAACACACATTCCCCACATCAAGGACTAACCTATATATATCCACAGTTGATACTAATGGGGGTAACATCCCTATTTCCCGACAATCAAGGTCCTAAGAATTTTATCTAAACCATACAATTTGAAGGAATAGCATAAAGGGTCAGGGCATACTGTAGCAGTTGGAAGTCTCACCTAGGTGCACTGGTCATTCTAGGTCAAACATACTATGGTATCAACACACAAGAAATCTAGGGTGTCCTAATTGGGAAGGTAAGGGAACAAAAACCATCAAGGTTGTAAGGGTTGTCTACCATCCTATATAAAAAATTAGTTATTAACAAACAACTGAGAAATTATTAAAAGGTTACTATTCCATAAATGGTAAAAAGAAAATTTAGGCACAACAAATCACAAATAGATTTTTGTCTTGACAAGATCTAAGTTGATCAATTTCGGGATAAATCGGATTTGGACAAGATGGGGAATCAATGAAATCAAGTATGAGCACGAGCATCCAATATGAAGATCCAGGTCATGATTAAATTTAATTCAACTAGATACGAATACGAGGTTCATAGGCGATAAAAATACCAAGGAGAATTGTCAAGGCTGTTGCGGATAAGATTCTAGGGCAAGTTTAACTATGTCTCCATCCACGTAGATTAATATGAAAAGCGAACCAAAACGCAATAGGTTGATCAGACCATCATACGCTTCTGATTAGACAATATTTAGTGGGCGCATCCAATAAAATATGTCATGATCAAGCTCGAAAAGGATAAGCTTGTAAAACTAAGGATAATTAGCAGCATAAGAATAAGTAAGGGTGGTAGTGATGAACGAAGATACATAGTCCAGATTCTTAATTAAATGGGTCAAGCAATCAAGATAAGGTACAAGGTTAAGCATTTAAGGAATCAAGCAGAACATCATTGTTGGTCCTAAAAAATCAAGTTGCACCTATCAACAAAGTCAGAAAATCAAAGAAATACAACTTTCAAATGAACTGCGCAGACATCAGATTGCGCATCATTCCGATTGCGCACATCGGACTGCGCACACTTTCAACTGTGCAGGCTGACGTGGCAATGTCATCATTATCTGACAAAATCAAATCTTTCTGACAGCTGACAGCACGAAGAACGAAGAGGCTGTTCGTTTATTGCGCCGCACAGCACTCGAGGACCGCTGTACATGCAGCGCAATCCAGTGCCTGCAATCTAGTCTGCACAATCTATGTCAGCGCAATCCGAAGTCAGCGCAATTCAGGTGGCGCACTTCATCATGATAATTGACAAAAGTACACGTGTCATTCTTGCCATCAATTCCTCACTACGTGGCAACCGTCTATGCACGATCATGCACATTTCAATCAAATGATGCCATGTGTCCAAGACAGTCATCCTACGACCAGACAACTGCCTGCGCAATCCAGTGTCTGCGCAATCCAGTTCCTGCGCAATCCAACTTACGCCATCCAGAATAACTAAAAATTAGTTATTTCCAGAAACTCTATAAATAGAGTTTCAAGTCTTCATTCAAGAGAGAACAGATCAGATCAGAGATCAGATAGAGGGATCAGACATAAAAGTTCAAATTATTAGAGAGTTCAGGAGTTCTTGCCCAAGTGCTGCTGCATTCTTCGAGGCTTTTGCCTTCAATTCTCCGAGCTTTTGCCTTCAAGTCAACTTCCGAGGCTACCGTCTTCAAAGTTCACATCGTCCAAGGGATAAAGCAATCGTCTTCTAGATTAGATTCCTACAGTTGTACCTTTTCTAAAATTCTTGTAATCTTTACAAAGTTTGTATCAATAAAGTTTCATACTTTATTTTTGTAAATAAAATGGCGACTCTGCTGGGGACGACTTTCTCCTCCGACGAGGAAGTGACAACTCAATGTGACGTAGCGTCTATCGGGAAGACGCAGAAGACTCTGGTTGTGAAGGTCAACCAGACGGCCTACGAAGCCATGATCAATTCCAAGACCACCCTCTGCACTGCAACAACTTCTGCCACGAGCAAAGTGCGCCCAGTGTGGGTCCCCAAGACTGCTGCACAGTCTGGCAGTTCTGCCACCAAGGCTACTACGCAATCTGTTACACAGTCTGCCAGCAAGACTGCTGCGCAGTCTGTCCATCCTGCCTAAAATACTTGTGCGCAGTCTGCTACTTCTTATGCTACCTTGTCAAAGTATAAGACTCCTATGCCCCTGGCGCAGTTAGCAGCAATTCTTCCTGCGCAAACCAACATTCCAGCAACTAGAGTGCATCCTAAACACTCTGAGGCAAGAACTCCTGATGCGCAAACCACAATCTCTGTGGCCAGAACCAGTGCACCCTCTGCCAAAGACTCTCATGCGCAAGTGGCCAGTGCACCATCCACCCATGCGCAAACCATGCCTGCCCAATCCAAAAGAGACAGCCCTTTGGCTAATCTCTCTTCCTCTCACAACAAAGGCAAAGGCTCAGTTCCTCCTCTCAAGCACTCTGCTGCTCCAGCACAATCCACTGGGGGTAGTCTTTTGGCTATTCCTCCTCCTCCTCAGAACAAAGGAAAAGGCCCTTTGGTCTTTTCTCAAACTTCTTTGTCTCATGACTTAGAAGACAACAGAGGGAAACGCTTTTTAGCTAACCCTTCTTCCCAAAACAAAGGAAAAGGCTCTTTGGTCTTTTCTCAATCTTCTTCGGTTTTTACCGTAGAAGATCAACCTGAACGTGCCTTGGCACCAGTCAGTACAAGAACTCTTTCAAACAAGGGTTCTTCTTCCTTTCATATCAAGAGAACTTGTACTGATCAAAGAGGTATTCTGCCTACCCCGGTAGCAGAATTTCAAGATCTCCCGACTCTCAAGATATCCGATCGAAATAGGGAAAATTGTTGGTGTCTCAAACAGAAACCCCTGGGGTGAATTTGCTGATTTAAGAACTTATCTCAATAGACCAACTTCGGCAAACGTAAACAGCCAATGCCGAAGACCAAACATCATCAGAAGCAAACTTCCAGGGTCAAGAACCCCGACACCTATGCCAATGAAGTGAGCACTTCCTGTATACTCAAGGGACAAAACATTTGAAAAACGAACCATGTTCCGAATATTGTCAAAGAACAGATCCCTCAATCTTTTGATCTCCGGGAACATCTCAGGCAAAAGCGGGATAATGTCTCGACACCTCCAGTTCAATCATCTGATCATCATTGTAATCATAAAGTCATAATCCAGTATTGTCAAACAACAAAATGATCTGTCTTTGATCGTCTGAACTTTGCAAATCCTGGACCTAAGTCAGAAGATGAAGACGAAGTGTTATACGCTTCTGTCAACATGACCTCTCGAGACTGGGGTAGAAGTGCTCTAAGCACGGCAAACCTCGCCGTCCTAGTCAACGGTATTTAGATTTACTCCAGGAATCTTCTGAAGGAGTATTTGACATACTCGTTCCCGAAGCCGAGATACAATCGGTCAAAGGAATCTTCAAGATCCTTCGGGTCATTTTCTTCCTTCTCAATCAGGAGATGACTCTTTCTCCGACTATGATGCATACAGTGAAACCTCTGAACAGTGTCTTCCACTGTACCAAGAGAAGTGACAGCTTATGTTGTCAATGAAGATCCAGATGCTTCGACTTCTGCAAATCAGGAACAGCGAATTGCTGCACTAGAAGACAAGCTGAAGACCATGGCTGAAATGGTCGCCAGTATGCATTCTATTATTGTGGCAACATACTCACCATCGACTGTACCTGTTGTAATCCGGAGATCATAGCATCATCGGTGCCTGTTAATGCAGGGCTGGGGGTAGCAGCTCCTCAAGTACCCCTTGTACCAGTTCAACCTACACCCAGTCAATCAGGTGCTGGGGGTAGTGCTTATAATGCTGTTCTCCTCCTAACACCGTGGTTCAGCCTGCTCCTTCTACATCAGTAGAAGATGCCAATGAAGCTGTCAAGCTCCTACGAACTCAGTTCGAAGCTTTCAAGGAGAAAGACAACTTGCAAAGGTTGGGAATCAAACAACCATACCCAGTTGAATGGAAGGAAGTCCCATTTCCTCCTAAGTACAAGATCCCAACCATCTCGCTGTTTGATGGCAGTACCTCTCCAAGCCAGTTCATCAATCATTTTGAGGTAATGACCGTTCAACTCCAGCCAAATGATGCTCTTCTTACCAGAGTATTTGTCGGCTGTTTAGTTGGCGTAGCATACGACTGGTACAGAAGTTTGCCTGATGGTTGTATCACCTCCTTCTCTGGCTTAAAGCAAATCTTCTTGGAACGATTTTACGAGGGGATCAATGACATGACAATGTCAACCCTCAATAAAATCAAACAAAAGCATAATAAACTGCTGAAATTTTTGAAAGGTTCCGTCGGAAAGCTTTGAAAATGCCTCCAGGAACTCCGGCTGCTGTCACCATAGACACCTGCAAGGCAAATCTATTGCCCATCATCAGCATGTGGACAGGGTCTACTCATTTCCAAGACTGGCCATCCTTCATTGTCAACGCTAAAGCTGAAGTTAGCGCTGACAAGTTTAAGCAACTGGGGTACAAATGTCTAACCCCGACCGGGATGAACATCAAACATCAGGTGGTGGCAATCGCCAGAACAACCGCAAACCAAAAGAAACTTTGAACATCAATTTGAACAAGAATAAAGAATCTCTGGCGGTTAACGTAGCTCCCCCTACGTCTACATCTACTCCTTCTATACCTCCACCAAGGGAACCTCGTCCGAAAGTAGAATATTCCTTTGACGAGAATGATACTGCTAGTATCTTTGATTGCTTAATCAAAAGCAATAAAATTAACTTCCAGATCCTAAAAGCCCGATGAAATCGGTAAGACTGATCATCCTAAGTACTGTATTTCACAGGTTCATCGGACATCCTACTCGAGCATGTTATGTGCTCAAAGGCAAAATCTAGGAGCTGATCAACGCTGGTGTTGTCACTCTGCAACAAGACGAGAAGACTGTGACTCAAATGGTCTCAGTTCAATTTGGTGACTTCCCGCCCCAGATGGTGCAGCACGGCATCATTCCTATTCCCAAAGCTACTCTTGAGATTGAGAATCTCCCTCCTCCACAAAGTGAAGGTCTCGTCCCCTTGTCTCTTGACAATGGCAAGATTATGTGGATTCATCCGGATCTTGCTTCTGAGTTCAAGTTTCCTCTTCCTCCAAGAAGAAAGATCGCTCCAAGGGCAAGACAAAGATTTGTAATATGGTGTCTTTTGACCCCATAATTGATAAAAATTCTACTGGGCACCAGATCAGGGAAAGCCTATCTAAAGGATTACCCTGAAGCCCAAGAGAATCCTGCTTCTTCTTCTTCTGAGCCTGCTCCAGTACAGCCTACTTCCACTGAAGATATTCCTACTGCATCTTCACCGGTTGTAGTGTCTATTCCTCCCAAGCCGACGGCCGCTGACAAAGCAAACAACAAGTCCGTTTCGACAAACCTTTGAAGAAGACATCTCCTTCGGACTTGAGAAGCCTTACAACTTTGACATCATAGCCCAGTTGGCCAATACACGGCCCGGCTGTCCATCTTCGAGCTCTTGCGCCTTTCGAAAGAGACTCGGGAAACTCTGAGCGAAGCTCTTATGCAAGCAAAACTTGTCTAGCCCTGCTCAAGAAGCCGTAAGCAGAACCAGTCTCTTGCCTTCATTGTTATAGTGTGTTGGAGTTAATTCCAAACATAACTTTCACACAAGATGACATGTTGATGGAAGACAACATGCACGATCGTCCTCTCTACTATACGGGATATGTCGACTCGATGAAAGTCGATCGTATTCTATAGATCCAGGGTCTGCCCTCAGCATTATGCCAAAGACAATGTTGGATGCACTAAAGATCCCAGTGCTAGTCTCTCCAGTACAATCACCACCACCTTGGGTTCAATCAGGAAGGAGTGAACCTCTGGGCAAGATTCGTCTAAAACTCTAAATAGGCAATCTTCGCACAAAGGTTACCTTCTACATCATTGACAATCATGGTTGTTCCTACAATGCTTTGCGGGAAAACCATTTCTGCATGAGCATAACATTGTCCCTTCGACTCTCCATCAATGTTTTAAATATGTTGATGACAATGGAGAGGTGCAAAAGGAGGTTGCTGATCTCTATCCTTTCAAAGGCATTGAGGCATACTGCAATGATGTACGTATGTATAAGGACAAATTCATGAAGGTTGTCCTGTCTCTGGACACTGAAGAAGAGCAAGAAACAGTGCCTAAAGATACCCTATCATTTCTGTCAAAGGGCGTGTTTCTCGTCCTCAATCCTCCAAGCCACTGGCTATTCACTTGCCAGTTCAAAAGCAATCAAATGATGATCAGGATCAAAGGGAGCTCACCTCTTCTGAGCGCTTGTTATTGACTTACGTCGTAACAAGGATAAAAAGCAGCTCATCTCTTCTGAGCCACTTGTTATAGATCTATCTCATAACAAGGAGAAAAATGAGCTCACCTCCTCTGAGCTGCTTGTTATCGACCTCCGTCGTAACAAGCTAATCCTCCTCCACGTTCTTCTTCTCCCCCTCTTGTAATTAATCTGACTAAGCCTACTAAGGCTAAAAGTCCTGCTGTAAATACCAATGTACAAATCAATAAAAAGCACCTACTTTCCAGTATACTGATGTCATTTATCATGCTAAATGCTACTTGGATATGTTAGGTAGCTTTCAGTCATTTACAATAGGAGTTGTGCAATCTTCAAACAGAAGTTTATGTGAACACCCAAAGGATTCATATCGTATTGTTCCTGCTGCAAGAAAGGCGAACGTCCAATACTTTTTAGTAAAGGACCGGAACAACAATTCAGCTATACGGATGATAGCAAAGTTAACGACACGGGCATCTTCAACTCCGTCGTTACAGTCAAAATCAAAAGATATCATCCGAAAGATGGGTTACGACTTCAAGAGCGGCCTCAACTACGGTAAAGGTAGAAAAACTCCTCTCCGTACGGCTGTTCAAAAGGAAAGTCAGATATGTACTACAGCAGAACCAAAAGAGGTCTCGATATGCTTCTCCTCCGATGTTATCCCCAGCAGGTTCTGAATCTGATAGCGAGGAGCGTTCTAACTCTTCTGATTCCAGATCGTGGGACTCTGACACCAGCATTGGTCAAGTTCATCGGTTAACTGTATCTTCTAACATGGTCTCTGTTGAACTTCCAGAAGGCTATGACGAGGATATTGAAAAAGTTCTGAAACAGATCCTTGGGCTCAACGAAGATACCCAATGGGAACTCCGATTCGAACAAAGAGAACCTCCTACTGAAGATCAATTAATTCAAATTGACGTAGGAGAGAGCGGGTCACCTCGTCCAAATTCATCAGCAAGAACCTCCCAGAGGCAGACAAACAAGAATTAATTCTTCTGATTAAAGAATACATTGATGTCTTTGCTTGGAGTTATAAAGACATGCCAGGACTGGATCCTAAAGTCGCTACCCACAAATTGAACATCTTGCCGAATACAAAACCGGTCAAACAGCAACAACGGCTTTCAAGCCAGAAATGATGGACGCAATTGACGATGAAGTCAAAAAGCTCATAGCTTGTGGCTTTATTCGAAAGAGCAGCATCCTGATTGGGTAGCTAATGTTGTCCCAGTTCTAAAGAAAATCGGCAAAGTTCGAGTCTGCATCGACTTCCGGATCTTAATGAAGCATGTCCAAAAGATGAATTTCCTCTCCCTATCACGGACGTCATGATCGACAATACCTGTGGGTTCGAAAGAATATCTTTCATGGACGATTCTCGGATATAATCAGATTCGGATGAATCCTGAAGATGAAAAGCATACTTCTTTTCGCACTCCTCGTGGAGTCTATTGTTATACTGTGATGCCATTTGTTCTTAAGAACGCTGTGTAACTTATCAACGAGCCATGAGTACCATTTTTCGAGATATCTTCGCAAAACTGTCGAATGTTACGTTGATGTATTGCTGTTAAAAGTCGTCAAAAGGAAGATCACATCCAAGACTTGAGAACTATCTTCAATCTGATGCGCCAACATCAACTCAAAATGAATCCCACCAAGTCATTCTTGGATGTCTCTAGTGGCAAGTTTTCGGCTTGTCATTACCTCTAAGGGTATACACGTGGATCCCGAGAAGATCAAAGTCATTCAAGAGATGCGTCCTCACGCAACCTAAAAGAGCTACGAGGATTCCAAGGTCGTCTTGCGTACATCAGGAGATTCATTTCGAATCTGTCTGGACGCTGCAGACCATTCACTCAACTCATGAAGAAGGGTGTATCTTTCATTTGGACTGAAGAATGTCAACGGGCATTCGACGACATCAAACGGTACCTCATGAACCCACCAGTCTTGGTGCCACCAATCTCTGGCATACCATTCTTAATGTATGTCCGTGCTCTGGACCATTCATTGGGTGCTTTACTCGCCCAAAAGAACAAAGAAGGCCATGAACATGCCATTATTATCTCAGTCGTACTATGATTGGTGCTGAACGTTATAGTCGGTCAAAAAGAGTGCCTAGCTCTCATGTTTGCTGTTCAAAGACTCGCATTACATATTGGCCAAACTATTCATGTCATATCCCGAGTTAATCCTCTTCGGGTATTGATGAAGAAGTCCAGTACCCTCAATTCTCGGCTGGCTACATGGGCCATCCTGCTAGCCCAATATGACATGGTATATGTTCCTCAAAAATCTGTCAAAGGTCAAGCATTGGCGGATTTCTTAGCGGCTCATCCTGTGCCAGAAACATCCAAGCTTATGACGAAATTCCAGATGAGACATTAGAATCAAATATGATCTCTGAAGAATTTCCTACTTGGCGTCTTTTCTTTGACGGTGCATCCAGAATCGGACCAAATGGTGCCATTGTAGCAGGAGTCGGAGTTGTTCTCATTTCTCCAGACGGATAGGCTATTCAAAGAGCATACTCCCTAGATGAGCCTTGCTCCAACAACGTCGCAGAGTACAATGCTCTACTCATTGGCCTTCAGCTAGCCAAACAATTGGATGTTGAATATCTCGAAGTTTATGGTGACTCTAAGTTGGTTGTCAACCAGGTCAGAGGAACCTACGAAGTTCGCCATCAAGATCTAATGCCTTACTTTGAAGCGGAATCAACATGGCTACATCATTCAAAGCCTTCTTCATTGAATATGTACGCCGAGCTTGCAATACTGAGGCAGATGCTTTAGCCAATCTTGCAGCAGTCCTAGCCATCCCTATCAGAAGACAACAGGTGGTGGTCATCTCTAATCGAGAATTATTTGTATCGAAAACAATCGTAATATTGAGTTCAGTAATCTTACTGAAGTCAATGTTATCAATGAAGATTGGAGAACTCCTTTCATCGACTTCGTAGTTCATGACATACTCCCTGAAGATCCCAAGGAAGCTACGAGTATTCATCGAAGGTCTCTACGATTCTATTACAATCAGACCACCAAAACTCTCTACCGGCGAACTTATGATGGCTTACTCTTGCGCTGCTTGCTGGTGATGAAGCAAAGCAAGTATTGCGTGAAGCTCACGACGGTGTCTGTGGAGCACATCAACTCGGTCCTAAGCTACAGGATCGTATCGACGAATGGGTTACTATTGGCCCTCTATGGTTTCTGATGCCATCGATTATGCAAGAAATGTCAAGCTTGTCAAATCCACGCAGACTTCATTCATCAACCTTCAGAATTTCTGCATCCGACGGCGCTTCTTGGCCTTTCGAAGCTTGGGGCATGGATATCATTGGTCCCATCAATCCTTCTTCTAGAGGACATCGGTTCATATTGGCAATAACCGATTACTTCTCCAAGTGGGCTGAAGCTATACCTTTGGCTGAAGTCAAGACCAACAGCGTCATCAACTTCGTCAAACACCATGTATCTATCGATTTGGTGTACCTCGAAGGATCATCCACGACAATGGACACAATTCATCAGCCAGAAGTTTACGAGATTCTGCGATGATCATCGGATTGACAATGTTGCTTCTACAGCCTACAATCCTGCTGCTAATGGCTTAGCCGAAGCTTTCAACAAAACTATCATCAAGCTCCTTAAGAAGTTTGTATCTACTAACAAACAGAACTGGAGTGAAAAACTTGGTGAATGTCTTTGGGCCTATCGAACTACGGTCCGTATCCTACAGGCTTTACACCTTTTTCTTTGGTGTACGACTGTGAAGCAGTTCTTCCTTGGAACTTCAAATTCCTTCTTTAAGGATTGCCATTGCTAATGAACTCACTACAGAGAACAATGATCTTCTTCAACTTCAAGAATTAGAAGCGCTCGACGAAAAACGACTATTGGCTCAACAACATATTGAGTTATATCAAGCCCGCATCTCGAAGACTTTCAACGCAAAGTTAAAGTCAGAGCCTTTCAGCAAGGAGAACTCGTTCTAACGGTCAGACGTCCTATGACTATGACTCACTCGAGCAAAGACAAGTTTGACGCGAAGTGGGAAGGTCCATATGTTGTAAGCAAAGTCTTTTCAAATGGAGCCTATCAACTTTCAGAGTTAGACGGTCGAATTGCAATGATGCCTATCAATGCAAATTCCTCAAGAAGTACTATGTATAAATGTAACAGAGATTTTATGAAAATAGATCAGACAGTTCATAAATAAAGTTTGATTTTTATTTCATCATAAATGATGTTACATAATATCAAGGAAGGTCACTATCATCCTTCTCAACATTGGGACGCGGACCACTGCCGTCCTTATCAAAGACATAATAGTAAAAGAGTCGAGGACATCCTTGCTCGAGCCTACCAGGAACTTGCAAGCAGCCATCCTCATGGCCTCCTCCTCTTCTGTCTTTTCTGGTTCAAGCTGAAGTCCAGGATATCCCGCGGTGGTTTGGGTACAGACGAACCTTCGCCTACTTCCGTCTGCTTTGGCTGGACTGGATCGGCAGGACGTTCTTCAGTGCCTGCTTCAACCTTTGGGGTGACTTCAGCCTTCTTGGATGCATCTTCAGACGATATCTTTATGTTAAAAAGTGGAAATGATCATTCCTTCTAAATTTCTGTTCTATTTATAGGCAGATTCTAAAAAAAATAAAACAACATATTCATCAGACGGTTCATCCGTTCATTCATTATCAGACGGTTCATCCGTTCATCAGACGGTTCATCTGTTCATTCACATTAATATCAGACGGTTCATCGTTCATTATCATCATCTGATGGTTCGCCGTTCGTTCATCATTATCTGACGGTCCATCCGTTCATTATCATCATTTGACGGTTCGTCCGTTCATTAATTCATCCGATGGTTCATCCGTTCATCATTTGACGGTTCATCCGTTCATTAATTCATCCGACGGTTAGTCCGTTCATTACAATCATCTGACGGTTCATCCGTTCATACATCCATTCGACGGTTCACCCGTCATTCAATTCATTTGACGGTCCATCCGTTCATCCTGACGATTCATTTCGTTCTTTTATTTCATTCACACCTTTTTGACGATTCATTTCGTTATTGTCCATATCAGCAACTTGTCGTCTTCGATTAAGTTGTCTATTTTTGATGTAATAATTTCGACAAATTATATTCTGCCATTCACATTACCTCTGAGCAGATATAATGAATATAATTATTTTCTACAAAATTATCAAGAAATATATCATGTCCTGTACCTCTGAATATATTTTCTATCGCTATATTTATATCTGAATAAGATATGCAAGAAATAATAGAGCCACAACAAAATGTCTTTTATTGATCAAAATTTAAGACATTACATACATAGAAAGAAAGGCAAAAAAAATACAAGATGTTCTTTCTACTGAGACGGAGGCATCATCAGATTAGCAATCTGTTGTTTCAAAATCTGCAACCGTTCTTCACGAGATGCCATCACTCTCCTCCTGGCCTCTTCCATCCCAGATTCTTCATTAAAAACGGGCATGGTTACTATTCGGCGAGTGATTTCCGCATCATGAGCTGCTACATACTCGTTTCTTTCCTGAGTTAGAGCATCAATTTGTTGGACTGAAGTCTGATGCTCTGTAACTTCATTTTCCAGTTCTTCTTCGAGACGAGCAATCTCACTCTCAGCTCGCAATCCTTCTTTCTCTTCTCTCAGCAGTTGAGATCACCGATTCCAACTTGGAATTATATTCAGCAGATTTAGTAGTATAGGCATCCAAGAGGTTCTGGAGATTCACTCTTTCAATTGCAGCTGCCTGAGCCATTTGTTCAAACTCTGCCTGCACTAAAGGTTCCACTTCCCCTTTGTTGAGATCTTTATAATTCTTTATGGAGATTTCCAGCTCATTCAATACATGGTCAAGGAAAGTGGCCTGAGCCTCATCACCTTGCTCCCGGATGGCCTTCACCAAGAAAGAGGTCGGACCTCTAACCATAAAAATCAGCGTCTTCTTTGTCCATCATTTATTGATCAAAGGTCCCAAGGACTCGAAGAAGTATTTGGTGAATGATTGGATGATAAGCTGATTAATCGCCAGAGCACCAGGATTCATAGCTACTCCTGTTGACGACGAAGCAGCAGGACGCTCAATTTCTCGTATCTGAACAGCAGGCTCTTTGAATAAGGGAACCAAAGTGGAGCTGGTTGCTCCTTCTGGTTGTTCCTCTGCAAAATAAATACTGTCACTTTGCCTGTATTGGCTATTGATAAAGAGGATCAAAAGTGAAAACAGTACCATGGGTGGATCCAGCAATAAGCCTATCATCTGCAGGAACAGACTTTAGCTGAGCAGAAGTAGCTTCAGACGCTACAGCCTGGCTACTTTCTGCTTCAGAGCCACAAGATAAATGGCGGCTGCTACTGGCAATTGTCATTGCCAGCTATGTCCATACATGTTGGAGGAGCGGAAGAGGATCCGGGTTCTGTATGGATAAAAGTAACGATGTTAGCTATCAAGTTATTTATTAAAAGAAGATCGCTAATTTTATTACAATACCTTCGGGAGCAGCAACTGGAGTTTCCTCCAAATCCACCTCTTCATCAACAATCTTCTCCGGAGATCTCGGTACCTCAGCCTCCTTTTCAGGAGTCAGAGTGTCTTGAGGAGATGTCTGAATCTCAACATTCTCTTCCGGATTTTGTGTTTCCTCAGCAGCTTCTGATGAGGTGCTCTCCTCGTTCTCGCTGTCTTCGGGAGCCTCTTACTAGCAGCATCAGCGGCCTGATCAGCTTCTTCTTGATAACCGAAGTCACAGCCATATAAAGCTTCGATAATCAAACGATCTTCTTTGCAAGGGTTGCTCCCGGTGTGGCAGGAAGATGAGTTTTCGCTGTGTTGGCAAAGGAGATCGTACAGCATTATGCTCTTCCTCAACAATGTTATCTCTGGGCTCTTCAGCCTATTTCTCTGGTTCAGCTCTTCCCTCTGCTTAATTTCCTCTCACTGTTCTGGACTGGAGTTTTATGTCCAGCCTCAGAAACAGAGTGGGAGAGGGCATGGTGAGTCCCGCTGCAGTGTCTATCACGATCGAAGACAAAACTTGTCCTCTGCGGACCAACCTTTTCTTCCTATGAGAGGTCTTTCAGGACTCTCTACGTTTATTGCCTCGACTTGTTTTTGAACAGAGGTCGGCGTGGCAGCTTCTTCCTGCTGAATTGTCTCGGCCAGCTGCCGAGATTGAGATCTGGTAGTAATCTTTTCTGAAGAATGATCCAGGATCAGTTTCTTCTTCGCAGCTGGGACGGAAGGCTCCTCTCTCCTTCTCTTCTTGGCTGGAGACTTAGCAACCTTCAAAGAAACATGCAGTGGTGCGTTAATCTCTTCAGGGAATATAGCATCCCTCGAAACTTCTAAGGGTGCATCCACTGGCTCGTGCACCTCATATTGCCTGGAAGTGACATGATGATCCTCCCTTCTTCAATCTCGTTGCAGACGCGAAGCTATCCGCAAGATTGAAGTTCTCGGCAAAAGTGTTCGATGATGTATAAAACACCGAATATGTGAACAACATACGAGGGCCATGATTACTGTTCATCGGCATCGAGAACGTTACTTTCGTATCTCGAGCATTGTAATAAGCCCAAGCTCGGGCTCCATCTATCAAGAAACCTTTTTCTTGTAGACATGAGATAGCATTACCTACGTGGAATTGGTCATATCCAAACTGCCGAGCAAACCGCTGGGAAGATATAGCTCCAAGTAGCATTCTTGTTCAAACCGATATAAATGGGATGGACGAATTGTCTTCAACCAATTAAAAGCTGTACGGCTCAAAGGTTGCATCTTTGAGTCAACCATGTTGGTCGGCATTTGTTCATATCCGGCAGGAGAGTAGTGCAATAGAAGTTCCATCCTTTGCCAAGGTTCAAAGCATATCTGCAATCTCTCAAGGAAGTGTATTTCCACTTACCGTGGGAGAATCTCCGCAAAAAGTTGCCTCCGACTGATCCCAGTCAGGGTCCATCAAAGTAGGATGGTGTAGAAGCAACCACCCGAACAGATAAGTATACGACAATTCTAGCCGAGGAAACTCTTTCTCGCCCTTAGCTTTCAGCATCAAATCGACGTACAGGCGGATACTGGCATTCATTCTACAAGTTATTGCCGATAAAAGATCCATCTTGTAGCCGAAGACTAATCGAACGGCAGCAAAAAGAACACCGCGATGGAAGCGGTCTACGACACTTGATCCGGGAACGACGAATCTGCGGAGCCAATATGTCAAAAAACCTGCCAGTTGGGCTTCTTTTGACATAAATCGATATCCCATTCTCATATAACTCTCGAGAGTGTCTCCTTTCTTTAGAGGAGGACATTGATGATCGTCCTTGATCTCGACATCCAAGTCACCACTTCTCTCCATTAACTTCACCACCTCAGTGCTGCTCAGTGGTTTAAAGAAGTCAGGATAACAGTTGTCATATTCCTTGGTCTTTTCTTCAATATGGTTGAGGAACAGATAAGGCAACCATTTTGATGAATAGCAGGTACCAGATGTACCACTTTTGTAAAATAAAGTACAGATTTTATAATGACAGCAGTTTTGAAGACTTCTACCATGGCTGCATTCTTTTTCGAAGTTTGTCCAACTCATCATTAGTTGGAACAAACTCCTCAGGGCATCCCCCATCGGCAGGTAAGAGATGTACTGTATCTCGTGAAGGGCAAACCCGATCTCTCCGCAGGGAGTCATAAAAGTCCCTGTCCTGTAGTTGTATCTTTCTGCTAGAGCCAGAAATAGATGCGGATTAGGGGCAAATCGTAAACAGTGGCATGCACTGCTTGATATAAGTTAATCTGCTGAAGTTTGTCTTCAAACTTAGTCAAAATCCAGTTTGCTATACAACTCCATCTCTATATTCTGGGTTCACCAGTCCAGATAATCTGAGGTCTTGATCTGGATACCTCCCTTCGACCTTCGCGAACTCATTCGAATATTGGAACTCTCACGGGCAATAACAAAGAAGAATTTTTCGGCGGAATACAACCGAGCTTTAAACCTCTGAGTAAGACACTGTATCGTTCCGAAGAACTGTAGAACATGTCTTTTTGTTAGGCCCCTTCTTCACATAAATCTTTCCTGGACGGGCATCCTGAAAGGGTGTGAGATTCCATTCTATTTTCCTCGGATAGCTTGCATGAGCATATCGAGATAAGGGGAGACAACGGGAGACATTTGGTATCGAGATTATCTTATCTTTTTGTTGGAAAATCCGTTCTTCCATCCGTGGCTTCGGCTGAGAGCCCTTCTCAAAAGCTTCACCAAACAGAAATAGGGGCTTCTTGTGAATGATGGCATCTGCCGACTCCAAAGGTTGCCCATTCATCAGACATAACAGAGTTTCGTTATCTTGGGTTACCAAGATAGCTTGGCGGGAAGCTGGCAGATCATACTGTGGATAGTGCACATGGGACAGGTCCTCTTTGAATTCTGATTCTGAAAGAGTCCCTACAAAGTTCTCATACTCGGATCTTCTCTAGTATTAACTACATCAAACAGAGAAAACAAAAAAATCAGCACAAGTACAATCAAAGATGCTATTATCAGATTGCACAATCCTCAGATGTGCAAAGTAACAGATTGTGCAAACCATCAGTTTGTGTAGCATCAGATTGCGCTGGCAATCTTGCGCGAATCAGACTGCGCTGACTTTCACCAGCGCAGTTCAACCGATTGCACAAGAAGTTATTCTTCATAAAAAATGAAGAATAAACTGTTTCGTGCAAACCAGAACCCTAAAAAGGGTGGCGCAGTATGATCACAACTCTAAAAAGAGTTGGATTCTGAAAATCAGTGAAGTCGAAAAAAACCTAAAAAGGGTTTTTCGATTGGGTCATCTACCTAGCAACGCCGGATGTGCAGTCTCGTGGCGAGAAGGACGTCGTACAACCCTAGCCGAAGACTCGGCCGGGGCCTTGCCCTTGTCGGCGGCGGAGGATCGCTTTGGTGCCATGAGATCGTCGAGGAAAGAAAGTTGAAGTCGGATGAGCTCAGGGATTTCTCTCTCTTAAAAGCAAAGTAAAGAATGAAATGAATATCGAAGAGAACTATTTATAGTTTGTCAAAGAGTAACGGCTGCCTCAGACTGCGCCAAAAAAGTCGGATCGACTCATCCGATTGCGCAGACAGCTCATGCGCAACTTGATTTTAAATTTTGAAATTCAAAGTATTTCGAAATTTTGAATAAATTCAACTTTCGAAAACTTTGAAGGGGGTCTTGTTAGTCCTAAAAAATCAAGTTGCACCTATCAACAAAGTCAGAAAATCAAAGAAATACAACTTTCAAATGAACTGCGCAGACATCAGATTGTGCATCATTTCGATTGCGTACATCAGACTGCGCACATTTTAACTGCGCAGGCTGACGTGGCAATGTCATCATTATCTGACAAAATTAAATCTTTCTGACAGCTGACAGCACGAAGAACGAGGAGGCTGTTCGTTTATTGTGCCGTACAGCGCTCGAGGACAGCTGTACATGCAGCGCAATCCGGTGCCTGCACAATCTAGTGCTGCAATCTATGTCAGCGCAATCGAAGTCAGCGTAATTCAGGTGGCGCACTTCATCATGATAATTGACAAAAGTACACGTGTCATTCTTGCCATCAATTCCTCACTACGTGGCAACCGTCTATGCACGATCATGCGCATTTCAATCAAATGATGCCATGTGTCCAAGACAGTCAGCCCACGACCAGACAACTGTGCAATCCAGTGCCTGCGCAATCCAGTTCCTGCTCAATCCAACTTGCGCCATCCAGAATAACTAAAAATTAGTTATTTCCAGAAACTCTATAAATAGAGTTTCAAGTCTTCATTCAAGAGAGAACATATCAGATCAGAGATCAGATAGAGGGATCAGACATAAAAGTTCAGAATTATCAGAGAGTTCAGGAGTTCTTGCCCAAGTGCTGCTGCATTCTTCCGAGGCTTTTGCCTTCAATTCTCGAGGCTTTTGCCTTCAAGTCATCTTCCGAGGCTACATCTTCAAAGTTCACATCGTCCAAGGGATAAAGCAATCGTCTTCTAGATTGGATTCCTACAGTTGTACCTTTTCCAGAATTCTTGTAATCTTTACAAAGTTTGTATCAATAAAGTTTATACTTTTTTTTGCAAACAATCATCACATGTCGGGTCGAAGGAATTGAGTCAAGGCTGGATTTAATTGAAATCAGGAATAATTCAGTATCATGGTAGAGGTTATAGTTTAGCCATTTGACCAGAAAATATATCAAGAAAATAGAGTACAAGGAGACGGTTTTAGTGGGACATGATATACCTACACGAAGGTGAGTTCATCTAGGTCTTGCATATAAGATTTGTTGGAGGGTAACAGCTAGTATTACATTCCGAATGTCAAGGTTACGATAAGGAACGTCAAAGGATCTCAAATAGAAAGTGGGGGTTCAAGAGGTGGTAAATAAATGCACAAGATAAGGAAGATCAAGTTAATCATCTGTTTCTGATACCCTTAAGTTCATCTGGTCATAACTTGCCAATCGTATCCTTACCTCACCAGTCTCTATATAAAAATTTAACCTTTACCTAAGCCTTTACCATGACTACGTAGGCAATTTCCAATTTCCAAACATTACTCATGAAGCATAGCCTTCACATTTAGGAATCAACATTAACCATTTATTTAAATTTCTAAATTCTTTCACCTTGTCTTAAATTTGGCCCGAAACCTCTAAATCCATTTACGAATTCCTTGAACTTGTTTAAATGGTTCTCCTCGTGTTATTTAATTTAAATACCTTTAGGCCTTACAAAACTTATCCTCCATCATAAAATCAACTTCCGTATTTTCTTCGACATACACCTTTGAATATTATTCTCCTAAAAAAATTTCCACAACAATCTCTAAATTTCTATAACTTTATGTTCCCTCTATCCCTAGTCATTTCCTTGCAATATCTTGTTCAATATCCTTATTGAATGCAATTAATTTCTCTTTTCCATTACTAACCTTCTACATAGCCTTAGGGTAAAATTTCCCAAGAATCAATAACCAGAGTTTCGAGGTTCTCAAATCTTGGTTGACCTTGAATATCCTCATCAGTTTGAATACACCTATAAACTATCTCAAAACCCCAAAATCTCCCTAAGTGTGATTGTTTCCAGATTGGTAGTATACATCTCTTGATTCTATTCGAGACCTTTACCACATTTATATCTCAAGGTTTCAATATTGAACACTCCACATTTTGATTTCCTCTAGATCATCATATAATAATCAGTTATGTCTCCTCTGAGCTACATGATTCACGTACTTCTTCAGTCTTTCCCAGGCAGAAGATAAAGATTCAAGGGTTTCGAGGTACATCTGGTAGGGATGATAAGATATGGGTGATTGGTATAATTAGACAGAGTTTAAGATAAGAAGAAAATAAGAATGTAAGAAAATAATGGCAATAAGGAATAATGAAGATCTGTTCTTTCTCATATGTTCAAACGAGATGAACCCATCAAGCTCAAATTCAATAGCAAGAAATGAGGGTGAATCCAAACAAGAGGAAAAAGGAATTCCAATTGAAGATCAAAAATGAGTTTCTCAGGGGTCGTCCCAGGAATCTCTCAAAGAATCCTAAGTGTGATTGAGTGCCTTGAATTTGAAAATATTAAATACAAAATTAAAATCAACAACTACAGAATTTTATCAAAATTATCAACTAATACCAGGATTCAAAGTTCTACAATGAATGCACCAAAATCAAATTCAAATCAAGGAAAAAGGTGAATCAAAATAAGGGAAAGGGAGTTTAAATCAGAGTTCAAAATGAGATTCTCAAGGGTCATCCCAGGAATCTCTCAAGGAATCCTAATAGTGATTGAGTATCCTCTCATCCTAACATCTTAATTTCTATATCCTATAGCAGGCTCGTAGTAGTACAACTAAGTCGTTGCGCTACTACAAATCGCACTAATGCGAATCTCGACCTACATGGGCCACCACTAAAAACGTGTCACGACCCGCACCTTAGAGTAAGGGCATGAGAAGTGGGTACGTCCAGCCTACGCCGCAGTGTCGGCGGTAGAATGCTGTCCTAGGTCACAACATCTAACAATATAATGCTAAGCAGTTTATACTCCCCGAATGGGGGTGACATAGCAGAATGTAAATTCAATCACAACTAAGGAAGAAGAAGCACGATATGATATAGAACTCAAAGAAAATACAGATGATCAGAAGAGTCTAAGTGTCTAAGATAACATCTCACAAACATCCAGAAATACAAGTCTCAACTACTGAATATGAAAGAATATATACAATCCAGATCTCAAAGACAGAAATAAAGCCTAACTAAACTAGTCTCAAGACAACATAAGAAAGATAAAGCCTAACTAAACTAGTCTAGGCAGTAGGGGTAATATCATCAGCTAGAGCTGGGTCCTCCTAAGAGTCCACTCACAAGTGTCGTCTAGGCTGTCCCATAGAAGGTATCCACACATGCCTCCTCCTCGTCCTCTGTAATATTTTCAACAGGTCCAGTCAGGACAGGAGCGAGCACAATACATCTCAACAGTTTATAGCAGGTTAGAAAATATAATCATGCAGTAAAGTAAGATACAGGAACTGAAAGAAATACAGTATGTAAACAGAGAGAGAACTGTTATAGAAATATCTACTATAAATAGAGAACTAACAGTGGCTAGTGAGTCAGAGTACAATATAGACATGTAAATGGCATAGGATGATTCTGATGCTACACTATGGAATGATTCTGATGCTACACTACTTGGATATTATTCACATGACTACTTCTACTCCTCCGTACCTCCAATCAATACACAAGGATCCAGCCAGGTTATGTTATGATTCATGTAACGGCCCCGAAGGGTGGTACATGATAGTCCCATAAATGGGGATTCTAGGAAGCCCAATAAATGGAGGATTCAAAGAAGACTCTGTGATCATGAGAGTACATGTCACAAGTGATTCAATGAACCATGAAGCATAGTGATACACCATGTAAGTGAAACGCACAGAACATGTAGTATCCGATGCTCCCTGAGGGATAACATCTCAAGAAGGGATCCATATAGTACTAATCCGTGTGACCAACGTAACAGCATCAAGTAAAGTAATTTAAAGCAGGAAAATAATTCTAAATAGGATATGAAATGATCAGAGAATGTACTCGCCTGGTATCTAAGTGTCCGGATGAAATGTACTGTCCGAGGAGAGGTGTCTGGCTCCTAATCAGAACAACACAAGTCACAATAAGTCTAAAATGATAACAAGATGCAATTCAATACATTCTAAATGAATCTAGGTCAATCTAGGCCAAAGTCAACTCTTGGTCAACTCTGGTCAACCCTAGAAGTCAAACTAGGTCAACTATGGTCAAACTAGGTCTAATAAGTCTGAATTAGGTCAATCTAGCCTATACTAGTCTACACGACTACCCAAGGCTATACAAGCCTAAACAAGCCTATCAAGTCTATACTAGTCTATTCAAACCATTACAGTACATCACATTGCATAACTAATTGCATATAGGAATCCTATTCATCAACATACATTATAACTAATATACAAGCATGTGTATATTATGCATTATACATACATATGGGCTTAAAACGTAATACATTATTAGATATATATACATTACATATAGTTTAGTACATATCATTAAGAATCAT